>OX104031.1:15006380-15606380 GCA_944470205.2 Schistosoma margrebowiei
ACCTTGTAAGTCAAACATTGAGTGAGTTGATAACTTTCCCTTGGAATGAGAAATCGAACTAAGGTGTTTTTGATAGATAGGTTAATCGAACCGACGTTCCTACGGAAGTCGATTCTAGGGGGAAGCTAATGTAACAACATAGGTTGGTTGGTTAAGAGTTGACCCCAAACAACCAAGCATATGCCAAAACAGTATTGTTCAAGTATTCATTCACTTCCTTATTTTGTATAAGCGTTATATTCCTTATTATCTTATATTGAATGCTGAAAGCCTTTGTTTGTCTGAACAGATAATCCCACGCTCGACTGTCACTGCGCTAAGATCGAAATAAACACGTACTCCATAATTCTGTGGTTTCTTCTATCAATAGTACGGGGGTTACCTATAGGCACGAAAAGTTCACTACCGATGTGCTGTACCTCGATTCGGTATCTAGCAACCGTCTAGAGAAAAATGCCAAGGGTTGCCAGGAGTTGTTAACACATTGTTGTAAGACTGCTGCAATTGCTGAGTCGGATGCGTCTACTGCGATACTAATGGGTGTTTGAGTGTCCTGATGTGCAAGCATTGTTGCTTTAGCGATGAGTTTTTTAATTGTGGAGAAAGGTTTTCGTGCGGTGTCGTCCAAATTAATGGATTTCGCATTTCCACGAAGTTGGTCGGTAAGAGGTTTCACAAGTAATGCACATTTCGGTATGAAGCGTCTATAGAAACTAATTGACGTTAATATATTTGCTCTTAACTAATACTGGATATGATCCTTCCGTAGAACTTTACACGTCTACTAAGTTAAATTATAACTGTCTCTGTTCACTCAATTAAACTTTATGTTTACACTGCATTAATATCCAGGCCATCTAATAAACATAATCTCTCCTGATACGTATAGCACCTGCAAAAGATCTAAATCAGTCAATAAAGTGAATAATGTGAAAACTTATAAACACAATGACCAGTCTGCATCCTACTCAGATCTTCCTTAAGCTACACAAAACGTGCACAGTTTATTTGGGCATGACATATCACTACCTTGTATCTCGCTTGTAGATATAAATAAGAGCAGTCACATACGTTAGAGTCGATATCATTTGTCAGTCCAGACAAAAGCATCACATGTTGTGAGCAGTATTAAGACATCGCGGCTGACCCCGAAGTTTTACAACAGCGATCATAAAATAGTCCCCTGCACCCTTCCGATTCTTGCCATGTGAAACAAGTTGAAGATATTAAATACGCGTTTCCAATATAGAGATTATGCAAACGCTGACTGGGAAAACTTTCGGTTTCTAATAAATCACTCTGACTGGAGCAGTTTCTTTATCAGTGATAGCCTCTCAGAAAAATTATAAGAATTCAATACCACCACCAAATCTGCACTAGACACTACTATACCCTCTAAAATTGAAATTAAAACAATTACTCCCCATATAAACCAAACGAATAGGTCTAAACTGCGAAAACTGAAAAGGGCGTACTATAGTTCAAAAGACTTCAGTGCCCTGCACCAGATATACTCTGTACTTGACGGAGTAAAAAGTCAACGCAACAAGCATAAACAGGCAGAGAAACGTACTGAGCTCACTGATGCATCTAAAGCTTAAGCATTATGTCGTCTTCTCGCAAAAAGCATAAGAAAAAATGCAGATCACAACATTCACTCCTTACTGCACGATGGAGTGACGTATAATGAGCAAACCGTCATATGTGAACTATTAAGTGAATGGTTTACCCGCAATGGGAATACATCTCATGCTCCAGATATCAACATAAATTGCATCATCAAAAACGATCTTAGTACCATAAACTTCAACACTAGGAGTATACATACCGCCATTATAACCCTAAAGAACGGCTTTGATAAAGTACCTCATAATCTTCTAACCAACAAACTTATGTCAGTTGGAATTATAAATCCCATTTTGCAATGGATCAAGTTTTTTCATACTAAAAGATACCAAATAACCAAGATTAACTCTACAACATCCACACCTCGACCAATAACCAGTAGTGTTGTGCAAAGTAGTGTCTTGGGTCCATTGCTCTTTATAATCTACATCAACAATATATGCAAGTGCTTTAGATAGGTAAGACCTACATCTATGCGGATGACTTGAAAGTAATCTATAAAACTGATATTTGTGATGTACGTGGTACTATGCCAACAATCCAAAATGAACGCAACATGGTAGACGACTGGTGCAAACGCTGAAGATTAGAGCTCAACGCAGAGAAATGCGGCTGGTTAGTTATAGGACACACTTTACAACTACACATTTACCAGACTGGCATCAGTAACTGATCTAGGGGTACATTACTGACACAGTCTTAATTTCTCTTAACACATCTCAGCCAAAGCATCCAAAATGCGGAAATTTCTTGGCTTTATTCCCCGTAATTTCTATCAAAATGAATCTAAAATCCTTCTTTATAAAGTTTGTGTAAGACCTATCGTTGAATACTTCTCGTTCTTATTTTTCAACCTACGTCTATCTGATATACTAAAGGTGGAAGGAATACAACGAGACTTCACCCGCAAAGTACTCAGGACTGACTTAGTCACTGACTAAAGTTCCCGATGCCAAATCTTAAGAAAAGCACCCTTTTGGGAGAGAACGCTAAGGTATAATTTGATTCTCTACTTCAAACTACTCAAAAACCTTACATATTCAACATGTAAGATCATTCTTGCCAAAGATTCACATGAATACGAACTTCAAAACAAAGTATCTACCGTCAAAGTTGAGAAATACAGATCAAAAACCCGGGAAAACTTCTTCCTCACCAAGTATGCAATAATATGGAACAGTCTTCCCTCCGAAATTCGCAAGGCAGATGAATCACATACTTTTGTAAAACTGCTTAATCAAGCCCTCACTGGCGCTGATCTAGCACGTACGAATACATCTGCGCCTTACTGAGACATCATCGGCTCTCTTCATGTCTAGACCAAAATGGACTTCAAGTTCAGTTTGCCTTATTTTTACTACTTTGCAGTTGTGTTGGTTACTTTTTCCACCCTATTTCTTCACTTGAAGTAGACAGGTAGCTCACTGGACCTATCAATATTGTTCAACTAAACTCGGTCGCTAAGGGACACTCACTACCACCCCAAAAATGTCAAGAGAACCGCACAATCGACTGTCTACTACCATTGGTCTTGCATCTATGGAGCGAGCCTGTTACCCATCAACTGGCTATGACAACACAAAATAACATCAGCACCAAGTTAGTGTGAGTTTCGTTCTATTTATTCTTTATTAGCTTTTTACTCTTCTGTACACCATGTTGACTAACAATTAGTACTACTTCTCCACTAGTTACCTTATCTACAACTCATATACTTTTACACTTTTCCGCCTACTTTATTAAACAACTATCCTAGATTATATCCCTCTTAATGCTTATAGTCCAAATGGCAAACTATACTTTGTACCACAGTCAATTAAAGCACTGCATCGATGCCTTACCCACAGTTCGTAACTTGTAACTGACTGATAAGTTGTAAAGTGGCACTCATAGAAATAGTGTTTTCCTACAGAATGTGAAACACAGAGGATTGTGTGAGGTATGACATATATCCAAATATAAGCTTAAATGAGCCTAAAATCCCAAAAGGGGGAGTGGAGAGTTACAGACTAGCAAGCATTGATGGTGAGGACGATAACTTCAATCCACTCGTGTTTGTTGGGGCAGAACATTTCGTATGTATCAGGCTTTTTATGATTGAGAATAAGCCAATCAATCTGTGATATTGAGGTTGTTCTCCTACTCTCACCATTCAGACACATGTTTCCAATTTTATGCTGCGTTAGCTATTCTACTAAAACGACTCATAAAATGCTAACTCGGACTTTTACACTAGGATTGCTTGGCTCTCATCGGACGGACAAAAAAAGAAAAGAAAGAAAAAATAGACAACAAAAGATATAGTTATTGGTATTCTTAACACTTCATCCTCTATATGCACACTCCCTTCTAATAAACCGCTTTTATTGTACCAATCTTGACTCTCTTCTTTCATGTGAGCTTACTCCAACTTGTTAAACGTCACAACTCTTTGTTGATTATCACTACATTCTCTTATATGGAGCCTCTGACTTCATTTCTCTCTACCAATAAATAATATGAATTTAACCTAATTTATTATACCTCTCTCTGTTCTACTACAAAATATTAAGCAACGTTTGGCGTTCATATTCGAGTGCCTTGCTGCTCTTCTGCCCTTCTTTTTTTCTTCAGAATCTTGCTCGGAGGGCACAGCTATGGAACGTCTGACGTCTGGAACAAACTTGACGTACGCGTCTACTTAAAATCATTGTTTACAGCAAGCGCTCAACCAGTCTACTTTATAACAACTATAGACTTAGTAAGTTGGGAAACATGTTGTGCACCAACAAATGTTGTAAGTTATAGATCATGCCTGTAAAAATGGCGTGTACCTGGTAATACAGAAATATATTATTTTCATTAATTAGTTTGCGAGACATGAGTAACCCGTTCTAGAGCCTTGCTGTCTTTCAGAAAGAAACCAGTTTTCGGCTAAACACTTAAAAATATTCTTCCGAATAGCCTTTTTTAAACTCCAGTAACCGCAAAAATCAGGTTCACATGTTCATCGTTCATAATTTAATGTCTCACAGCTGTTTTAAAAGCTGGACGAACTGTGGCGTTCTTCCTGTCTTTCTGTAATCTGCGTTGTGTTGGAGATATAATAAAATAAAAGCTGACAGGATTTGCGACAAACTCTTTTAAATCTCTTAGCAAGTTAGAATGTTTTCATATGGTCCCATGGATATGTAGTGGAATTGGTCCTTAACCATACGATCCCAAAAGCCGAACACACGATAACTGAGAAGGTCCACACTTAGTACTTCGAGGAGATCAGACATGGTGAACACAGGAATCTTGACTCGTATATTATGGCTCGACCTTGCAATTGTGTTCACCGAATGTGACCTCTCGCATTTTTTATATCAGATATATTATTCTTTTCTCAGCTCAAATGCATTCTTAAAAAATCCTTAGCAGTAACCATTGGTTGTCACGTATAACGAGCCAGTATGGATAATGATGTGAATTCCACATACAGTCAGAACAAGTGGTCACACCATAGCGAATCTATTAGTCTAGTAGCAAAGACAAGTGAACTTAATGCCGACTTTGCCATTAATCCTGAAGAACCCTAAGGTAACCTTCGGGCTATACAGTAGTAGGAACGTCTAGTTATGATCACTGAGCAAGGAGTCTGTTTCTTATCTAGGACAGGTCTTGAGTTACTGGATTTTTATTAGATAGTGGTGCTGTGACCAATGTTATTCGCTCACATTATCATCCCGTCACCACTAATGAGTCAGCAAATGAGTACCTGAGGCAGACAACGAAACATAGGTCAACACATGTGATGAACAGTTAACCGTATCGGATCGTAAAAACTTGCCGGCGCTTACAGGTCACCAGCTGCTGTGAATACCAGGTGACTCAGTGATGCAAATAAACGTCCTCAACATAATTTTATCAAGAACGGATCAACTTTTCATACATGTACCATATTGGACGAAAACCTTTCTCATCGACATTATTTGTGAGCGCGATACCATAGCAAATCTAAATGATGATTTAGAACGCACGTCTCAGTGAACTAAACATGTAACTGCAAACGGCCAACCAATTTTGATTCCTGATGGTTGTACCACTGACGAAAAAGAAGTTCTATATACAATGCGTTTTGTACTGATTTTATAAGGAAGTATATATATCTTCAAAGGGTTGTACTGAAAAGTGATTTAACTGATAGTCAACAGTAAGACAGACCTTTCTACAACATCTAATCTTTATAAGGTTTGGAAAAATGAATGTGAAGAACAAGTAGTTAATGAAAAGTCAACAGAGGCCATATTATGCGATTTTTACATTATAAGCCCTTGTGATAATTGCAGGCTTCACTTATTTTATATCAAGATAGTGCAGCTGATCCTATCCATTTCTCCTTCGATAAGGTTCTATGGATCGTCGAAGGTTTCAATACTGAGGTGTTCCTCGTAATAGAAAAACCTCACACGTTCGACAACGTTCTCAGTAACACTTCAATCGCCATCAATAACACGAGCTAATATAACTAATTCAAACAGAGCCCATCCTTTATGTACGTTATCAATCGTTTGAATCGATATTCGTGTACCCTTACTCCTGAGAAGGGCATACCCCTTCTCGCCAGATATGTGACTAACAACGTTATTAAGTGAGTCGAGAACTCTAAGATATCATCGTTAGTCCACTTCATAAAATGGGGCAAGGACACCTACCTTACTTCATTGCAATAAAACAGATGTAGGACTACTAGAGATGATACGTTTCTCCAGAATAGGTCAAGTGCGAAAGCATAATGATCCCAGATATAAAAGATATCATTGAAGCGCTAATCGCACATGTCCGGCAAACACCTTTATCCCAAAGAAAGACTAGTCTGCAGCTTAAAACAGGGAAATTCCTGGAGATCTAATGGCAACGGACCTCGATATTGTCCGATATCTGAGAAACGAAGCTCAGCCTAAAGAATTTTAAATCACCAGTATAACACGACAGGTTACATAGGACATTGTAATGGAGGTTAAAGGAAATGAATGAGTACTACTTCATACTGCATAATTCGGAACTTATGTAATTCTCATAAAGGTGATGGCAGCGTAAAAAATTTTCTTTTGACTAGTTTTAGAGTAAGATCTTTTTAGACTTTTTGCTTGATTATGCATGATAATCCTTTGAGTTGCGCACCTTTGCAGTAGGAGTAGGACTTCCCTGGCAGAGGCTACATACGTGTAGCCGTGTGAGAGTATTTCGAGAGGGAGAGCGGACTCTCCCCACTTTCGGCCGTACCAGGGCATTTGATTTCGAATTCTAAATACAGTACATTCATTTGTGGTTATCTAGTACTTCTTGATCCGATTACGTTATTTCTGGGATTCTTTGTTCAGACTATAATTCAAATACTTATAAATATCACAGTATATCTGTTAGATGCTTTGATCTAATGGTTTTCTTCAATGAAAGATAATGCACAAAATTAGATTGAATATGTCAGATATCTATTCTCCTAGTTGAGGTACCTTGTGTGACTTAAATACCACTTCAAATAAGTGATTTCATAACTGTTAACCCATTCGGATTGATTTGGGTTCAAAATTCATCCTATCTAACTTCATTTGAATAACTACGTACTCAAATCCACATACAATTTACTGCAAAAGATCTAGTAACTAATGAAAAAATACGTGTATCAACACATGGCCGAGAATCATGAAAGCCTAGGACGATCTATACACTTTATGTCCAAAGAACAGATGTAATAATAAAACTAAAAATATTCATCTGAACGCAGAATATAGTTTGAAAAACCAAACTTATTTCGACTAAACCAAACCACTGCTTATTTTTTTCTGTGCAAGGCACAACTTAACAATAATAAATCATGTCAAAATGAAAAAATGCCTTAACAATATCAAACACTTCATAGTCAAATATATCTTTTTTCACAAAATGGCTTACTGTTCAACTATAACTGGTTGATAAAACAACACTTAAGTACTTACTAGTCAACAGGAACATTCCCAACTGAATAGAACTTTAATTCTATGCTCAAAATCAAGTCGAGCCTCGATAGTTTGTATCAGAATATAAGAGGCAAATATAAACCAAAATTATATAAAACAGGTTGGTCAGAGAAGAATGGGAAACATCAGAACATAGACTATACAAATCTTTGATAAAACCTAGAGCCAAACATACACGAAGTACATAAATGAAATTAAGAAGGCTTTACATTCAAGAGTAGAACAAAATGCTATTGTCACATAAAAAATTTACATGGAAGGATTTTCACCTGCATCTATACATATCAACACAGAAATATACCAAAACTATCTTACAGCGGCCACTTCCAGAGGTTTTTGACCTGGAAAAGACCCCAAATGCCCTGGTATGACCGAGAGTGGGGTGGGTCCGCTCTCCCTCTAGAAATGCTCTCACACGGCCACGCGTACACAGATTCTGCCAGGGAAGTCCTATTCAATGCCTTCTCGTGGCGGGGGTGTTGTTTATGAAATTGAAAGAACGAAAATCTAATGTCCGGCGCTTTAACCGGATTCCAAACCAATGGTGCGCATGGGCTCCAGTACCCTGCGGGAACAAATGGCGTATGAACCAATCGTTGGTCACCGACTACCATGAGACTACATCTCCTCACGATGCTTCACTGCCTTGTTGGTCAGACCCTCAGGTCGAAGGCTCGGGGTGTGGCCCCCTAAGAAAACCACCTTTCTTCGGTTTGGTCACCCGGGCAGTATCACAGCCCTCACATAAATCGAATGATTTATGTGGTGCATATCTACTTGGTGCTTCTTTGTACTAATGTTTATGCATTTAACTAAAATAAATGACCTTGAAAACACATATCACCTAGAATAACCAAACTTTTCAAAAGTAAAGAGACAGGAGATTGACAGTATGTACTTAAAGGTCACACAGTCAAGTAAGTAAAACCTAAATAAAAATCAACGAGCGAAATTAAAAGTTCACTACTGAAGTTATTATTATATTATATTATAACAGGTAGTAAATTGATGTACGTTTGTAGCGGTAAATAAAACCCTAAAATAAATAGTTCTGTATGTCTTCGACGTTGACGCTGACCCTATTAGTTTTACTGGGCACACTTAACTGAATGTTCTCGGTCACGTATTCGCGCCACATCACGAGCTGGTGTGTCGTGCTATGCATCGCTTGCAACTGCTAGCCAGATTAAACCAAACGCTTCTCAACATATCGATAGCTTTTCAAATATATCTTCGAACCTCTTTATTTCTGGCTTCTGATTTGACTGGGTTGGAACTTTGGTTATAAAAGTTATACTGGGGTGTGTGCTACTTATATTGACATACGTAGTATATGATGTTAGTTGTGAATAGAAAGAGTGACAGCAGAGAGACAAGAGGATCGAACAGTAAAGAATCGAAACAGAATCCAATTTGTATGAAAATGTAAGAACAATGAAGTCTGAGTCATTATGAAACAAATGATAGACATTTTGCAAATTAAGCATTTACTTTATGATTGTTAGACTTGACTAACAAGTCCTGTAAGTCTGTGTTAAATACATTCGATTGTTCCCACCCGTGTTCTGTTCATTACCATAAGTGTACAAGCATTGTTAAGCTCCGAATACATGTGGCATATTTAACTAGTATCGATCCGAAATCCAGGGTTGATATTTTAAAGTATAAGAAATTTCTGTTAAGCTTAAGATACAACTTGTTAGTTATTACAGGGATGAGGAAACAATTCGATTTCAATCAGCAGTTATTGCCAATAGACGCCACAAAAGGAATAAGTTGCTGAGAAGTACGAAAACTTTAATCAAATTATTTTGGACCGATAGCTTTCATACACTCACTATTATTGTTACTCCTCTTGTTAATTTTCCTGTTTTAGAACCAAACTACATATCTAGCTTTATATTAGAGAAGAAATTAGTATGTACTACCCCTAGATATATTATCTTATTAATTTCTTGTTTTGGGATGAATCTTGATTCAACAATATGATGAATTATGCTGATAGTAGATTAACAAACGGCAAAATAAGTGTACATGGTACAGTAGCATACTGAGTGAACGCATAGATAATACCTAAAAGTTAAAAAGTATGTTACCAGATATTCATGGACTGCATAACAGTTGTGAATCAAACACAGTCTCATGGATAATTTTTTTCCTCATAGACACAAATGGTTAATTGGCTGATGGGATCATAAATCTTTATCGATCGAGGTAGTTAAGAGTTGTGCTACAAATACATACCATCGGCCTAAACAAGATATGTTTGCTGGTGCAGAAGTAGGCTGGTTAAGAACGAAGGTGAGTAAAGTCCGCTCTCTCACTAAAATTCTATCGTACAGCTACGTGCACATAGCCACTGCCAGAGAAGTCTAACAATTTTTATTCGTGGCAGGAGTGTTGTTTAGGCAAGTGAGATGAGAACTTAACATCTAAATCAGGGTACGGAGGACCTACCTGAGAGAATCGAACCTATGGTGCACATAGAGTTGAGCATCCTGAGGTGACAAATAACGTATGACGTACGTATTCTCGATTGTTGGGATAAACCAAAGGCTTGGAGAGTGGCTTACTAAGAAAACCGCCTGCTTTGGATATGGTGCAAGGAACCCGAACTCCTAGGACTACATAAATTCCTAGGCCGTGATGACCAAGCAAAAAAACTTTTTAGGGATAACGGAACTGAAATGCTTGCAAACGTTTACCAATTACAGAATGTCCCCAAATACTGGGATGAGGTGATGGCCATTACTATATTTTAAAAGGGTCTATGTCACCTATGTAACAACTATTATGGGATAAGTTTTTTTTTACAAAAAAATTAATGGGTTACGTTATATTTCGCAGATTGTTAAAAAATTCGAAGAAGATCGACTCGAGAGGAGCAGGCAGGTTTTCGAGAATATATATTTTTAGTATCTTCACCAAATGTCAGAACACTGCTATACTTGTGTGCAATTCAGCAATCATTGTTTCTTGATGTCAGAGCTGGCTTCAAGTCACCGAACAGGTTTGTTTACTGGGATTATGTCGAAAAAGGGTGTGCCCCTTTTAGGTTAAAGTACTTTTACGAGACTGGTAGGAACCTGTGCTCACTCTGGGTAGTGAGCGGGTAGAAGTGGTCGAGAAGTCCATGCATTTGGATAGTTGCGTAAGTGCCGGTGTGAGTGATGAAATCGATTCATGTATGATGAAAATCAGTGGCATATGCTAATCTGAGCCATCTGGTCGTAAAAGGTCAGATCCATAATCCACCAGTCAGGGCAGTCCCTCTCTATGCTTACGAAACCTATCCTCTCCTATACGACGATGTTAAGCGACGTTCTGTGTTCGATCATTGTTGACCCTGACATCCAGTCGCAACACCATGTTAGTGTTGTGGAGATTTGGTAATATACATTAGTCCTACACAGCTCCCTGGTTGGAGTCCTAGAGACGGTGCAACACCGTGTCTAGAGACGTCATCGGTAATAGCTCAAAACAGAAGTCAGTGACGATCCTGCTATAACTTGCTATTACCTTTCATACGAGTGAGAGGAACTTCTTTAACTTCAAGAATCCTCTCTAGTTGTATTTTCCCTGACTAAACTACCTCCTCACTCTTTTTTATTCTCATTCATTAATTTCAACTGAACTTATCATACTCACGTTCGGTTATCTCTTCACAGTCACGTTTCGTCAATCGTGATGTAAATATATGTTTTGTTACTTCTTCGTACCGACATTTTTGTTTAAATAAACAAGTAAATACAAAGTCTAGGAGAAAACTAAAGATCAACACAGAAACATACGACATTAGTTCATTGAGTCGTTAACTATTCTGGTAGGTTCATGATATCTGGTTGAGATCCATTGATATTCAGGACTGCAATTGAGCAGTCTCTTATTGCCATATGTGCATACTGTGTGTATTGCCTCGATATTGCCTTAATTCACAAGCATTATAAGCAAAGACGGATAGTGGTTAGTAGTGAAATTCAGGACTCAGTAGCTAAGTTGGTGACACGATGGTGTTTGAAGCGAACGGTACTAGGTTCGATTCCCAGAGTGAACATCAACAAATCTGAGATGCAGGTACATCCGGCTGACTAGTCCCAAATAGGATGAAACGCGCATCCTGGATTCCATCCATCTTTGCTTATAATAGGATCTGCAAGACCAGCAATTGGAAATATGACTCAGAGAATCAAGTACAATGGCATCCATTTTTTTTTTATCATACTGTCAGTTTTCAGCACAATAATCTTTTCATACATACAAATAAAACATATGAATACTGAAGAGAAATTTTTACCCATGAATAAGTTTATGTTTTCATTTTTACAAACTGATAATAGTAATAATAGGAGAATTGAAAATAATTCGAGGTAGACAACAACACCAAGAACAAGAACAACCACAACAGTAACAATCGTTAATTGAGGCAGGGAATCAAAGTCAATCTGAATTCAAGTTCACAGGAGAAATTTCTTCAATTAATTACATATTTGTGCGTATTGAATGAAAACGAAAGAAGAAGAAGAAGAAGAAAAAAAATTATCAAACAAAAACAACTTTTTTAATGAATCAGTATAGTTTTATCTTCTTTTTTTTTTCTAAAATGACTTGAATGATCCAAAATGTCAATTTATGGATGAAGCCGAACAAAAAAAAGAAAACTCATTTATACTTTATTAGTTGAATAATAATAAATCATTGTGAAGATAATCTTATTCCCCCTTCTCCTCCTCCCCCCTAACAACAATAATGTTAATAGAGGGGGAGGGAGAGAGAGAGATAAAATTGATTTTACTCAAAGCAACAATAATACAATTGTGTATTAGTAAACATACAAATGAATGTTGAATACACAAGATAATGAAATGGAGTGAACAAAAACTTTATACACAGATAAAAGTACCAAGATGTACATCATCGTAAACACACAACCGGGTATTGTTCTTCTTTTTTTTTCTTCTCTTACTTCTATTTGAACACCTTTCAATGGATGGGGGAAGAAGAGAAGTGTATGTAGAACGATGTATTAAAGGGGGGTTAACTGATGATAATAATAATAATATTTGGCTTAAACGTATTACAAAAAAAATACAAAATCAAGCTGAATGTGATTCTTAAATAAACATTCAGGAAAAAAAAGCAGAACGAAAAGACAAGATGACAAGGCACACACACACATACACAGTAACAAATAACGATTGCAAGGAAGTCAATCAATCAATCAATTTTCGAGGAGAATAACATCATTTACTCATTTCTTCCTATGAAATAGTTGTAGTTGAATGCGAAGTTGTCACAGGAATGACAGGTCGTCGGACAATCATTAAATCACATCGTGTAGTAGAAGGAGGAGAAGTTGATAATGACGATGATGATGGTGGTGGCGGTGGTGATGATGATGATAAGTTAGAAATATTTTTAACATTATTTAATTGTGTTAATAATGTGTCCTCTTTATTTTTTGTATGTGAAAGTTGTGATGATGATGGTGGTGGTGAAATGCAATAATAATCTAAAGTTGATGATGATGAATGAGGTAAAGAATTGGCAACACCAACAGTTAATCGTCTAACACCTTTTTGTCTATTACGTTCAGTTGATTTTTTCGGAATTGCTGATGATGTACGATGAAGTGTAACAGTAGTAGTAGTAGTGTTATTAGAATGATTTGTTGTTTTCTTAGAACTGTAATAATCATTTATTTTAAGAAAAAAGAAAAGCAAAATAAACCATGACTAAATAAACAATTAATCTAATAATCAGAAGGGATTTGTGGAGATTTTAGAAATTTCACAGATTGAAATCATGAGTCAGTTGAAGCGCACTGCTTATGAGAGTCCCATACTAGGACGAAATGGCCGTCCAGTGATTCCAGGTTTTCAATGGTGGTCTAGCTTCAACTGACTCATGATTTCAATCTGTGAAAATAGATAATAGATAAATATAAATAAGACATTTGTACTTACATTTCAAAATGATTCTTCATGTAAAATTTTCTAACCAATCAAATTATTAGAGCAATATGTATAGAAGTGTTCAATGTCAACAAATCGGTGCAATACAAGTGAGAAGAAAAACACACACACACACAATAGTGTAGAGATTTCGACGAGATTATAATTTATAGACGAACTAATCAGATAAAAGATAATAGGTTGTGGATTTGAGCGAGAAATTCATTTATCCATTTGGTTAAATAACGTTTTGGTATTTCAACTGATGTCAGTTCCTGATGGAAACGTTAAATGTAATTTCTAACATTAACCATCAACTGTAAATCATAAATCTAATTCATCACACTGGTTTATAACCCTCATTTGGTTCTAGTTATTTGGTGAAGACTCTCAAGGTCAGTTAAAATAATCATAAATGATTGACTCAACACTGAGTAGTAATGGCCAATTCATGATTAAAAAAATAGAATTCTATTGATCAAGTTCTCAACTCATCTTGATTTAAGTTATGTGCTAGTTAGTATTCATTACTAAGGAGTACGTGAAATTTAAAGAAAACATATGCTCCTTGTAGGATTCAAACTCGTATTAACCAGTTATGTTGGTGATATTCGATCAGTAATAAAGGATTAGACAATCATTATATTAGTTCCTAATCGAAGATCAATCAAATAAAGAAATTTCAGTCATAAAGTTTGAAGTGTAACAGGAGTGAGAGCAGTATATCCAATAATCATTGTCATTTCATTTTAATTGTGTGGGGGCTATGATACTACCCGGGTGCCCAAGCCGAAGCACGTGGTTTCCATAGGGGGCTGCACCCAGAGCCTTCGACTCAAAAGTCTAATCCACAAGACAGTGGAGCATCGTAATGAGATGCGTTTCCATGGTAGCCCGTCACCAACGATTGGTTCATATGCCATTTGTTCCCTCAGGATACTGGAACCCATGTACACCGTTGGTTTGGAATCAGGGTTTCCCAACTCCGTGTCCACCAACCCGGTTAAAGCTCCCGCCGGACATTCGGTTTTCGTTCTCACAATTTCGTAAACAACATCCCTTTGTGAGAGAAAATTGTACTTCGAATTATTTTAATAAATTTTACAGAGAAACAACAGAATTTAAATTTTAGTTGAAAATCGTGGTAGAGAAAAAAAATAAATTAGCACACACACACAAACAACTGTTGAATCAATGACTGACTGAGGTGTTTATAACTTCAGTTAGTACGGCCGGGGGTAAGGAGAGTCCTCTCTCCCTCTTCAAATGCTCTCACATGACCACGCGTATAAAACCACTGTCAGGGAAGTCCTACTCACTGCCTTCTCAAACCACGGCTGTTGTTTATGAGTTTGAAATGACTAAAAGCGAATGTCCAGCGATTTAACCGGGTTGGTGGATATGGAGAGTTCAACTTGGTGAGTTGGAAAACCCTCAATCTAAACCAATGGTATACATGGGATCCAGTATCTTGAAGGGACGAATGATGTTTGGACTTATTGTTGATCACTTGCTACCATGAAAGTGCATCTCCTGACGTTGCTCTATTACATCATGGATTAGATCTTTAGGTCAAAGGCTTCGAATGTGACTCCCTAAGAAAACCATCAGTTTCAGTTTGGACATCCGGTCAGTAACACAATCCACACACAAATCAAGTGACTTTTGTAGCGCATATCTATTCGATGCCCCATTGTACCAATATTTATGTATTCAAATAAATAAAATAAATAAAAATCATCGAATACTAATCATAAAATTTTCTTTATAAGAAATTAGTAACTGTGAATGTTTTACAGAATAAAAAATATTAGTATAGCTGATTAATTTGACAGTGGGAAAAACCTTGTCACAATGCAACCAGCATTAAACAAAGCTGAAACTCTTCAAAATAATCATTTCTGTTAATTGTGCAATCAATCAGTAACACAGTGGTGACACAATGTGTGCTCAAAACGTTTTACATTTTAATATCAGCGATTTTGATTAAATTAGAAAATAATGAGTAAATTTAAAAAAAATATCAAAGTACGTACATTGATGGTACTTAATAAATGTATATTATCATTTATACACATATAAATATTGATCATTGATCAGCATATACGTTATCACTGAAATAGTTTACGAAGTAAAAATAGAAAGAAATATTCAGTAATTAAGTCAATTAACAATCAAGGGATTCGAAACCCGTTACATACCAGTGTGTAGTACAAGAATTCTGTCTACAAGAAATGAATAAAGATGTCTGATGTTGAACTAAACCAAGATAATATTGGTTATTCATCAAATAGTTGTAACCATCTCACTTCTATAGGAAGTTATTCGTGACCCGAATAATTCAGTGATGATAACATTTTAAGCTGAACATAAGTTCTAATCCCTAGGAAAGTATCAGTCTCTTCAAGATTGCACAGTAAACCTTGGTACGAGACCAAGGTCAAACAGAGTTTCCAACCAACTATCTCTAACAAACCAACATGCTATTACAGTATTTACAATGTATTATTACTATTTTTACTGCTAATAATCGTAAGGATAAAGACTTTTTTTTACTGTTAATACTCAGAGAGATGAATTAATCTGAATCAGTAGGGTAATGTAGACTTCTCGAATGAATTATCATTAGACTGATTATATTTATACATTATAACAATTGAAAAGTGGAGTGTCTGTTTACATTGAAAATTAAGAAATCTATTTTGAACAACTTATCAAATAGATTTAAGAGCATACTATATACAGAAGATAAAAAAATGCATATTGAAAAAATCCAAATAATTAATGCAGTTATTACCTCAAGGGATTATTCTGAACTACAGCTACGTTTGAAGAGATTAAGATATCACTTAAAAACCAGCGAATGAAACGAAAGTAAACAACACAACAACGGGATAATGTAAACGATTCCATTGCGCTTCAGTCCTGATAACTAGTGGGGGTAACAGTAGATTCAACAGAGGGAAATCTATGTTCCACAATCAATTAGAAGCACGAACTAACAAGCATACAACTTATGGATATATATACAGCACAAAAAACGTCAAAAAAGAGTATGAAAAGAGGAAACGAATTAATGACATTTAAGGTCCTTCCAAACTCCGCCTGGAGTCCCCTCTGGGGGCTACTGCCGGTCCCAAGCCCGGATAAGGTAGAAGGGTTGGGCATGGGGTTAGCGTCCCCATCCCGTAGAAAACTAACTCGCTAAAAAAACGCTAACCAGAAAAAGGTCCTTCCAAGTGGAAAATACAAACTGAAGGTAAAAGTGGGCGTTTTTGGTGCGAACATGAAAAGTCCAAATTTCCAATTTAAGATATTTCTAGGGGTCTAGCATCCTCAACAACTAACTAGAAAATAAACTAGTCGCATAATTTTTGCGATCAAATACAATCATATATATGTAAATATCTCTTCTTAATTGTAAATGTTTAATAAATTAGTTAACTTACTTAGAGGATTTTTCTTTCATTTGTAAGTTTCTATGTGATTGATTATTCATCTTATCCAAAGCTTTTAACCACAAGGAGCGAACTTGTTCAATAACTTCTGTTTAGTTAACAGAGGAGAGAGAAAGAAAAGGGAAACACAATACGGTGAAACATGCTCGATAAATCATAGAGTCATGTAAAGTACAGTTCACTAAAGAAACATACGTATATCCAAATCATGACATTCTGTAATAACACATAGAAGAAATCATTATTCAGTGATACGAAAACCTATATGCACCAGCTGAAGTTGTCACAACACTTCAGCACAGAGACATGACAGAGTAGTAAAAGTAGTAATAATCTTAGTGACAGTAGAAAAGAATCGGTGCTGGTGATATGGTTCGATAAAATATGGATTTGGAAAGTAAAAAAGTGTGAGATAGGTTTGAAACATAAGAGAAGAAAAAGAGTGATTACATCTGCGCCATTATGATCGATCCTAGACCACCTCGCCAAATTCAACCATTGATGACGATGATTTCCTAAGACCCCCAGCAAGGTAAGCTGAAGCTACTAACACATTTTCACCCAGTAGTAAATGAATTTAGTAAATTTCTTCCTACATACTCTTACACCAGCGAACATCGTACATCGATGTAGGGAGTGCCCGAATATACACACAATACTTATCTTAGCTATTTCCACCAGTGAATATTCACTACCTTGCCAATCGATTTGTCATCGTTACTTTGCATCTCACCCAAGCACTGTTAACTAAGTGGTCTCGAAATATATGAGGGATGCTTTGAGGACACTTATGATCGAATGCTATTAATTTACAAATATCCTCCATTTTTAAAGGTCAAGTTCCAATCACAAAACAAAATGGAGTGGTATGTTGTGGAGTTTACTTATGTCAGTTGACAGACGAACATATTGCCTACGGTACAAGTGAACTAAGTAAGCAAAAGTCAACTAAGCCTTCTCAACATGTGCCGAGATTTCGTCAGATACCTACCCGATATTACTGATGACTTACAAAATAGGTGAAATAATCAACGCAACTAACTACTTCACTCCTTATCATAAGTTCGGGTATTGATGCAAGCCAGCCTTGAAGCAATGAATTGCATCAAAATGGAAGGAAACGCATCTTAAGTACGGTTACATCGTTTCCCAAGGCGGTTAGAAGGCTCAGCATCTTCACTAAGTAAAACTTCATAATCTGTGTGGTCTATGTCAACAAGTGAATCTCTTAGTAGTGGATTAATTCCTGAGAAATCGGAAGATGAAAGCGTTATTTTTAGGAGTATGTGACATAGTAAAAATTGTGAAAGCGGACAACCTTGACAAACCCTACCTATCGAACTTATATCTCTGACAGTAGTAGATATTACCCTGATCATAATTTTAACCCTTTTTCACTTGTTAATATTCTTACTATCAACCATTATTTTTTATTTTTTATTTTTTGTTCACATGTGCTACCAGTATTAACGATCCGTGTATAAAAAATCTAATTTCAAGTCTCGTGAAATTGTATTCCGAATAACAATGTCAGAGTTGTCAATGCGCGAACCTTATGTTAAATTAAACAACAAACTCTACTAAATAATACACAGGAGTCTTTTGCTATTTATGCATGGAATCTGCGAGTCATTTAGGATACTACTAAATATGACATGACTGGACTCTACTGATCATGTCGTCTCATTAAAATTATGAGAATCACCTCTCGAAGTTAATCACTTTCAATATAAAGAATTGGTGAAGATTCTTTAACTTATTTTTCGTTTTACGTCAAAAACTAAATTTAATTAAATAACCATTGAAAACTATGTAGCACTGGATAGTTGTATCGTCCTAATATGGGACACCTTAACAGTGAACACGTACGACATCACTTGTGAAAATAAGAGCAGGAGTACAACATCGTAAACCATACAAGACGATATTATTAGGAACTGAAAGACTACAAACTAAGCAATGTGTTAACAACATACTAATTTACCTGAAAAAAGCAAATTATTTGAGGGAATGATTTTTTTAAAAACAAATAACTATCACTAATGGGAATCCAGACATGGAAATAGCACATATCAATGATAACTACTAGTGGCATCAATGTATGACATATATGTATTTGGTGCCCACTTGTACCAATGTTTATGTGTTCAAATAAATAAATGTACACGCTTAGCTCTGTTGGAGTTCTCAAAATTTTTACAGTCTGTAAGCTGTGAAAATGATGTAAGTAAAGATTATGATAGTAGTGAAGTCCAAGACGTGCGTTTCGTCGTATTTGAGACTTAATGGCAATATCGAGTTAATTCACACACGATGAATATATGCCAAAAATAGAGACTAATAAATTGAAGACCTAAAGATCAATGGGAAGATCAAAACAGCCTATACAAACCAGTTATAACAATAATGAATAATAATCTACTACATGAAAGAGTATATAACTTCTTAAAAAGAGGTATTTGCTACCTCAGGTAGTGAGTTACACAATCTGTATATCATAACTAACATATAGACTGATACAAACATCTGTGTATTGACCAGAATTCCCATACTACTATTCAATATAAAGAAATCCAGTTGACAGGATCCATCACAAAAGCGAGAAACACTAAGCTTCAAGAACAGGTTTTTTTTAAAAAGACATAAATAGATGATATACATGAAAGACTATTGGAGAATACAATATCTAAAATAAATAAATGGATTTGCATTATTGTAATCGAATCCGAGTAAATCCATATACACGTTTTCTATATTTAAATATAGCCCCCAAATGCCCTGATACAGTCAAGAGTGGAACAAATGGCATATGAACCAATTGTTAGTAACCGACTACAATGGGACTACATCTTCTAACGTAGTTTTACTACCTTATGGATTAGACCTCTGAGTGAAAGTCTCGGGGAGTGCCCTTGTAAGAAAACCATCCGGTTCAGTTTGAGAACCCGGACAATATTCCAGCTCTCACAAAAATCAAATAATTTGTGTGGCGCATATAACTTTGGTGCCTTCTTGTATCAGCGCGACCGTTGTTGCTACCTCGACGTGGTGCTTGGGCTTGCCAATCGTGATGAAGCAACCGAGCTATACTGACTGGAACAACTGTTCCTCAAGGTCCCACAGGTCGGTTGAAGAGCGGTAAGACTAAAAGCAACAAACCCAAGGTCCGAAGGCGAAGTCGTACTGCTGACTGTACAGAGGTGTGACAGCAGTAAGGTGTTTCCCTCAGACAACCAGCATGACAGCCATGCTGCCTTCCCGCAAGGAGGGGTGGGGTTAGAAAAGGTCGAACCTAAAAATGCAAACCTCGCCTTATCCCATGGATATCCGTCTCCGGCGGTAAGGTCTCAACAAGTACGGAGCTAACACAAAAATTGCCCATAAAAAGGTTGTGTGTGACCGACCTCAAGCAGTTATCCCTTGGGCATTGCGGTCACGCTCTAAGGTCACTAAGACCACCTCTAATCCAAATTCCTTTTCAGGTACCTCCAGAAGAACCCTTCCACGGTGGGGTAAACCGGGAACTGATAACCGCCCTCATACCTCAAACAGCACTCAAGATCATTGTATTCATAATCAACCTCCCTCTTCAATTCCTATTATTCCTTCTATATCGACTTTCAACTCTAAACTTCCTCTTTCGGCTTCCTTCTCAAGTGTCAACATGTCCAACGATTCTAGTGCTCGAAACACTGTCCCAGGTCTAATGAAACCTCGCTCCAAACTACACATTGGAGCCTTCAACGTACGCACCCTATGTCAAATCGGTCATCAGGATTCCGTGGCTAAAACCCTAGAATCTCGTACCATTGATGTATGGTGTGTCTCTGAAACACGAATACAGGATCTTAGTGTGGTCATTCACTTGACCTCACCTCGGCAAAAAAAGAGCCAACGAGATACACCCTCCGTGTATCTGGTGACGCGACGGCCAGTTCTCGTGGACTGGCAGGTGTAAGCATGAGGGCGGAACAAGCACTGTAAGAGTGGATCCCCGTTAACAGTCGTTTATGTGCTGTTAGGCTAAACGGCTCCGTGAGAGCTCGGAAAGATAGGGACACACTTTATTGCCTTTTCGTTGTTTCTGTCTACGCTCCCATTGACTTCAACCCGGATAAAACGAAAGATGACTTTCGCAGAAAGCCTTTTGAACTTCTTCAAAAACCTAAACGCTTAGACATAGCACTCGTAGCAGGTGACTTTAATGCCCAAGTAGGTAGCTTAAACCAAACAGAAAGTCATTTACATGGGTAATTTAGTATCCTTGCTCAGCGAACAGATGATGGTGATCGTCTGTTGCAACTGTGCACAGTCACTCGTTTGTTTTTAGCAAGCACTAATTTTAAGCATAAGGAGAGACATCATCTAACATGGCGACCCCCTGCACCAAACCAACGATGGACTCAAATAGATCATATTGCCATCAGTCATCGTTAGATAGAGTCGGTAGGAGATTGTCGCTCAGTCTGGAGTACCTGCTGACTGACCTTGTATCAGTGCTTATGTGTCTATATAAAAAATAAATAAATATACACAGATAGACATGAATACAAAACAGTTACTCACCTTTATTCAATTCATCTTCATTATCAAACTTTTTAACAGTCAAGTTATAATCAACAGTGAGTTGTTGTTCTTGTTCAGATGATGATATAGAAGATTGTTGACTAAGAGTAACATCGGTAGATTTACGTCGTGCAGAATTAAAAATAGAAGATGAAGACAACAATGTATCATTATTTATTGGTTCATGTGTTGAATCTAATCTTTGAATATGATTATTATTATGATCTTGAAGAACTGGTTTCTTTTGTTGTTTAGACTTATCAGTAGCAGTAGAAGTAGTTGTAGATAAATAAGTAATAGCATCCATTAAAGTTGGTTCATTTATTGTACTGAAATCGATATTTGTGATAGGATTCTTTGTAATCATTGGTAAACTGTCAATAAGCCATTTCCAATGTCGAAATAAATGTTCAAGAACCTATAACAAGTTAAAAATGGAATAGTAATAATCATTACTATATTCAAATACAATAGCCAACCGATTCAAAATGTATGGGTTGGTTAACATTAATGTAGAGCCATATAATGGCTTCAAAGTTGTCAAAATACATTAAGATGATGACATAAAATCAACAAGATGGACAGTAAAAGTGTTTAAATAATGGAAGTAGTAGTAGTAGTGTTGTAAACGAACACTCAAGTAGGGATAACCAGTGTTTTTTAAAATAAAAAATTACAGAATATCTTGGTAAGATATGAGAACCATACGCTCAGCACTTCATTTGTAAATTTCCACCATTTATCCTGTACATTCTGGATAACTCTTCCAGTTCATAATTCCTTTATATTTTTCCTTCTATTCTCTCCAACTCGATCTCCTTAGCCTTCTGCTGCCAAGTTTTCCACTTCCAATTGGTGTTACATATTACTTATGTCTGTTGACATAAGTAGCGTGCAGCACACTCGTCCCCATTTTAAGCTGTCCCTCTTGTGGTTGTTCTGCTCGCGGTGCCATCTTCTTCTTTACCGCGGTCTGTACCACACCCCCTGTAAAAATGCTGAGTCTGCAGCGCACTGTGTCGATATAATTATCATCCACCACAGTAGTAGTGATAATAAGAAAGCTTAAATATTGAGGATATGGTCCGAAACAACAATGAAAGGAATACTGGAACATAAGATTTGTAGTATGACTACCTCGACCAAAAGTGACGATTGATATAGAAGTAGTTGGTTGGAAGAAAACCAACGTATAAAAACATCGACAAGTGAAGTGAGTTATGAAGGTAGGTGTAGACTACCTGGTTGGGGTCAGTTGACCACAGTAATCAATGGTTAGAGACTTTTGATGATACGGATCAGAATCAATCATAGTGTAGCAGCTGTATTAACTCTTTGTTTTTCTCTAGATTTTAAGTTTCTAAATTCCTCATAACTGTTTCGATTTTTATTTCTCATAATTAAATTTTCTGAATTTGTATCTTAGATGTCTAACATGTTCTGTTACTACTCTAGGATTTATCCTAACAGTTTCACCTCGCTGTATTAATAAACTTAAACTGTATTACTCATGTGTCGGGCTCTATATTGGGTTTGACTGACTGATAAATAGGGAATAAATCTGTTTTGTTGTGACCGATTCTGAGTCATACCACCTATATATCTCCAACCACTTATTGTGGTTATTGCACAAACAATAAAACGGGTAATTTGCATTTACCCATATAGCTTAGATCCTCAGTTCATAAATTCTTAGACCGATGAATGAAAATGAAAGTTGTACCGTATCGAAATACGGTACAACTTTATGATGACATCTTTTTAAATGTTCAAAAACTTATTATACAATAGATGAACAAAACTTCATAAGTCTATTTTGAACAAAAATACTACAACTTAGCTACAAACTACTTAAATGAACAGCAAATTGGCGAGAAATATGGGTAAAACAAAATTTTGCTACTGACTTACTACCTCGAACAACATAACAACTTGACGTACTATATGTGATGTCAATTCATTTAGACTAGAAGAAATACTGTAATTTGATTAGCAATAAATGACTAAACATACATGAAATAAATCATGTCTCACTCAGTGTAGTGATTAAGTCAAATGGTAAACGTTAGGTTAGCAAATATTGCTGAATTACACTTCAACTATGACTAAAGTGAACGAAATATGTAGTTTGTATGATTAACACTGACCAAAATTGTATGGTCATAGAATTTTCTAACCTATACAATGCATGATAAGCTTCATGGTTTATGGTGCCTAGAAAAATTTCCAATCGTTAACTTTTTATAGCTACTTAAAAAGAAAATTCAGTAGTAAATACACACCTCATTTAATTTTGGAAGTTTTGATGAATTTCCAAAGAAAACAGGACCAAAACATATAGCTATACATTGATATGTCACTGCATTATGATGTTCATGTGCTACAACTCTTGTTATATGATTCATGATAAAGCATAATGTAGCCCAACGCCAAACACGAAATGATTGTTTAGAGATGTTGAACTCCTTTTCGCTAAAATTACTCATTTTCATTAAACTGAAATCCTCTTTGAGTTGTAAGTGGGATGTATTCGATGGGACGACAGTAGTCTGAGGAGATATAGGTGGAGATATAGATGGTTTGAATAGATGGTCACTGATGGAATTCACTCCGCTAAATTGATATTCATTAGAGCCATTAGTCGGAGAGGAAGGATTATTTTGTACATCTACAGGCATTGTGTTCATAGTTGGAATACCAAAAGCCTAAAAGAAAATGCATAGAAAAAGTGCAAACCATGATGATTTCTTTTTTAAACATTACTATATAACCGATTACAATACAATATTCTCGCTACAAAATGTACGAAATAGCAACGAAATTCCGGTACCATGTGGATTTAACTTGTGAATATTTAAAAAAATCTAAATGTATGCTATATCCTAATGAAGAATAAATGAATGACTATTATTATACGATTTATCACACATGAGTTATTCCCAATTTTTAATTACGGACTCTTAAAATCACAACTACTTTGGGCTTAATCTTGTATAATTGCTATTTTCTATTTTATGGTATGATGTAGTCTAGTTGCTTATGTATAAACCAAGTATGTCCGAAATATACAATACATACAGTGGAATCTGAGATTGTGTTCTGGACTGAAACAGGTAGGCGAGAAGAACCAATAAGAACTTAGAGTTGACTCGAGGTTGCTCGTACTGGTTAACGCGTCTTTGGTTTGGCACACTGCCAAGCTCATATAATTGGCGATCTTATCACGTGATAGCAAACAGGTCAAAAGTTACAATAGTATAATATCGTCAAAACAGTGATCAATAACATATTCATAGTTATCCGTAAATATTTACAACTATTCTTTACTTTATAATATCGCTTTTCATAGCCGATCATATTATGTATGAATTATATGATGAACATCTCTCACATCCCTTTAAACGACAGAGTAGAAGAAGAAGAAGATATATGAACTACGGTGGTAGAATTTTTTTATGTTTCTTCATAATAACTTCAGAGAAAAACATTAAGTATTTTATGAAGGTAAACGATATGCAGACACAATAAGTCCATTGTTCATTTAGTGTTAACAATTGGATAACACAAAAATAATTCATGACAAACTACATAGAACTTACATCAAATGCCATTTTTTTCAATTGAACACGAATAGAAAGTAATAAATAGGCTAATTGTTTCATATCGGAAGAATTCCCAATCTCTGGAACAAGACAGAAAAGTGGCTCCCAAGAAGCTGAAAGAAAGAATAGTTGACAGAAGAAAAACACAATTAAATTACATTTTTATTCAGATTAAATGAATCATCTTTCAAAAATGTACACGTAAGTACAAATTCATCTATAAGTGAAAATCACTCAACAATAAACCCCAAATCACGAAAGGGATAAGACAGCTAAAGGTTGAGGCACAAATACTAAAACAAAATGTTCTCTATGAAATACATAGATGATTGGTTTTATTGACGAAAACATAATTACATAATGAAAATAGGGATTACAATTTAGGAAGTGGAGTCTAAAAGTTAGGTTTAGAGTAAGAACTTAATGGTTAAGATATGTATATATATGGACTAACTGTGAAACTCAATCCTCATTATAAACCAAAATAAATCACAACTGTAAATTTCATATTATAATCCAAACTATAACCGCACATTTAACATTCTAATCTCAACTCTTTCTCTAACACCAAAATCTAATTCTAAACTGTCATCTTTATTGTGATAATAAATATTGATCATAAATCATTCATATATGTTTGTTACTTTTTGGATGGTCGATTAGAATCTTGAACCTGTCAGGGTCATCCAAAGGGTCATTCAAGCTACTCCTAAGATCTAAGCACATTTCAATAGATTTTACAATCAATCCAATTTATACATAAACTTTCAACTGTTAATAAGGTTAAACGATTCGTGAAGTCAGTACTTCCCTCACAAAATGATCAAAGTCAAAAGCTTATTCGAAAATGATTGTAAAAATACATGACAACTAGTTTGTAATCACAATAAAATGAAATAAAGTGATTTGCTAATATTCTATAATTAAATCATAAAATAATAGACAAATTCTGGTGAATTGGTGTTGAGGTGATACGATTGCGTAATAACTTAGTAATTAATAATAATAATAATAATTTCACAATAACACAATCACTACAATACTCCATCCAATGAATAATAGAGACTGTAATAAGATAGTTTGACATGTTATTTATTTCTACGAAATATTCAATCATACAGTAAGTAGATCCTTACAATTACCTTTATAAATGATGTAGTTTGTTTGATGAAAATAAAGATTTTATATAACCGTGTATTTGTGACAATAATTATTATAGTCAGTTGGTCAATTAAACACGCTAATTCCGATTCAATTTGATGTACATTCAAGGTGTTGATATTGCACAAAAACAAAGAATGAGGAAATTCACAACTCGTAAACTAATCGTAATTAACGCGCTCAACTTCCAGCTACTTAATCTCAGATACAAAATACACTTCCTATACTTCGGTTTATGTAAACGAATAGTGTTGCACAGAATGTGAAACAAAACCAAATACATGAATTTAAACCTGAGAAATCGTAAAAACGACAAATTTTTCAAGCTCAAAAACTGTGAATCACATAGAACTTCAGTGACTTTTCCAGAAAATATGAATATTTTGCATGTATCGAAAACGGTATATTTATTATTATTTATTTGAACACATAAATATTAGTACAAGAGGGCACCAAATATATATGCGCCACACCATATTTGTGTGTGTGGGTTGTGATACTGCCCGGGTGCCCAGACCGAAGCAGGTAATTTTCTTAGGAGGCCACACCCCGAGCCTTTGATTTAAAGGTCTGACCCACAAGTCAGTGGAGCATAGTGAAGAGATGCAGTCTCATAGTAGTCGGTGACCAACGATTGGTTCATATGCCATTTGTTCCCGCAGGATACTGGAGTTTATGTGCACCATTGGTTTGGAATCCGGTTAAAGCGCCGGACACTCACTTTTCGTCCCCTCATTTTCGTAAACAACAACGCCACGAGAAGGCAGTGAATAGGACTTCCCTGGCAGAGGCTGTATACGCGTGGCCGTGTGAGAGCACTTCGAGAGGGAGAGCGGGCCCACCCCATTCTCGACCATACCAGGACATTTGGGGGCGGTATAAGTCGAGAGGCAACCAAGAAAGTTTAAACATATACATATCTACGTCAAAATGTTGTACTAACACTACTCAAACATATCGGATGACAATTTTTAAACTAATGGAAGTGATTAATAAAATTACTTACTTAATTCACATGATCTCATGAAACTATACATTAATGAAGAGAACAATCAATACAAATTTACTAATCAATTCTGGAAGTTATCTAGCCTTTCAATTTTATTCTCATTTGTTTTTCTTAATTATATTACTAACTAAATATGTAACATAAGAATGTAGAATGTATGTGTACATAACAAATAACTATATATGGTTATTTTCTTCAAACAATAATAGTAGTAATAGTAGTAGTAATAATAATATACAATATATGTTAGAGAACTTGGTAAATAGACACATGTATACATGTATACATGGATACAAGATTATTATTATTATTATTATTATTATTATTATTATTATTATTATTATTATTATTATTATTATTATTATTATTATTATTATTATTGAATTAACTAAAATGATACGAATAAGATTAAAGAAAACCAGATTGATTAACCCGCATTGTTATCTTAAAGTATGACATAATATACATGTCATTTAAATTAATAATTTAATTCAATAATATTTTAATATAACCATGTTAAAACATGTTTTATTTGATAATTAATAAAATGGTTATGATGTATATCAATTAATGATAATCAATACAAAGATTAATATCCAAATGTTGAATATTGAACATATAGTTTGAGAAGATGGAATGAAATAATATAATTGAAAGGATAATGAGAATGAAAATTTAGAGGAAGGTATTAAAAAAAAGGTGGGTAGCTGTGTAAGTGTCATTGATGGCATGAAAGATGTGGCTAACTCATGTATAACGAAAGCCAGAGTGGCTCATGCCGATTTGGCGCTTTCGTTGTGTTAGTTTGACTGTAAAAAATGGATCTATAATTACATAAATTTAATAGTTGACATCACGAGACAAATGAAGATAGACCATCATGAAAAAACTCAAAGCAATAAACGGCCGTTCCATTTTACTGTGGGACTCCTTAGCAGTGCGCATACACGATCCCTCCCGCTAGGCTCTGACCCAGGTCCTTCGGTCTCGCGCGCGAACGCTCAACCTTTAAACCATAGAGCCGGCATCCAACAGTGTTAGTGTCTAACCTCAACCACGAAACTGTGAGACCATCTTCCATTGTACTAAGGTAGGTACCAGTCTCTACCTGACACCATTGGATGCCAAGTCAGTGATCGTGTGCAAAACCGAAGGCCATGGGTTGGAACCCCGCGAGCGAGATCGTAGATGCGCACAGCCGAGGACTCCCACAATAGGACAAAACGACCATCCAGTGCTCCAGGTTTTCCATGATGGTCTAACATTAACCGGTTCGTGATCCCAATCAAAAACAGATTTGGAAAAATGTCGAGAAACATGAGTCAGAATCAGTCTTGTCCCCAGATGCCTTGGTACATCTGGAGGGTGGGTAGAAACAGCTCTCCATCTATAAATGCTTCCACATGAACACGCGTATACAAATACTGTCAAGGAAGTCCTACTCACTGCCTTCTCACATCACAAGTGTTGTTTACGAAATTCAGAGAATGTAGATCGAATATCTGGTCGGGGCCTAAACCGAGTTGATAGGTATGACGGAGGATCCATATAGGGGAGTTAGTAAACCCCGATTCCACGCCAATAGTGTACATGGGCTCTATGATCCTAAGGGAACGAATGGTGTTTGAACTGATTATGGATGACCAGCTTCTATGTGACTGCTTCTCCTAACGTAGTTTCACAGCCATGTGGATTAGACTGTTAGGTCGAAGGATCGTATGGCAGCCCTCTAGGAAAACCACCTGCTTCGACTTGGGCACTCAAACCGTATCACAGCCCTTACATAAATCAACGATATCTACTACTAGCCTCATTGTTATTGTGTAGCTTTATATGTATTTGGTGCCACGTCATGTTCAAATAAATAAACAGGAATTAGTCTTAAAGGCAACGATACATTCAATCATTCTATTCCTTATAGATCATGAGTTTAAAAGTTATCATATGTTTTTTTCCATTGTACTAACTCAATCTCTGTTCTCAAATTATATTGATTTATGCTTAATATATATTTCTTTATTAATACATCTATCAATCTAGATTCTTGTTGTTTTTCCAACTCTGTTTGACTTTAAGAAGAAGAAGAAAAAAAAAGGAAACGAATTACTTTAATGTTGCCAAGAAGAAAAGAGAAATTTAAAAAGTTCCAATAAACACAATGAAGTTTTTCAACAACAACAACAACAACAAAAACAAAGAAAAAGCACATTGAATTTTTAGTGCTATAAATAATCTTGTTTGTTTAAGTTATAACAATTACACATTATAACAACATAATGAACCATGTGATAACAATTGATTGTTGATAAAGATCATAAGGATTTAAGAAGCTGTATGACAGTTAAAAACTAATCATAAACAACAACAACATCAAAACACATGTAAATCTGTTTATTGTTATCGGAAAAGTGTATACAAGCATAATAGTTCATTTTAATTAAAATACAATATATTGATCAATAACAGTATAATGGAATATTATCCTGTATAAATATATATCTTAAAATAACTGTTGATGAAATAAAAGGAATTCAAATACTGTCTCAATTACCAAGAAATTAAGGATACACGATCATGTCAAACGGAATATCTATGGTAGAATCCTGTATGTATACTATTGACGAGCCCTATATTAGAAGTAAACAACTGTCCAATCCTTCATGATTTACAATAACTATATAATCTGAGTCTAACTACCGAGAAATTCTCTTCTCAGATTAAAAAAACCAATATCACATTGTAAACTACAACAATTTATGCCAAGGTTAAAGTAGGCGAAAGATCAAATGATCCATGAAATTGTAGCCAGTAATCAAATTACAAAATGATAAAAATGTTTGACGACTTTATGATACTCACTCTGATGTTCTATTAATTCATTCTTTCATAATCATCGTAAGACTTGGTACACTAATGAATCAGTTCAATTAGGTTTAACCATAGTAGAACAGTGAGGTCAAATTAGCAAAGAATTTGAAATAATGTAGTAGTACTAATGATAGTAGTGAAAACTGAACGTACAGAACGTAGTTTTAAAAAGAAAAGAGTGAAATAAGAGGATTAATATGTATGAAATAATGTAGAAACTCACAAGGTAGAAGATGAAGTATGAATGGATATGTGCTATCGGAACTAGTTCTAATCATTATATTTTCATACAACATCTTTAACCACTGACAGAAATTACCTCGCCTAACTAAATAAGGCAGTCTGAATTTATCAAGTAAGTATTCCAACTGAAGTTAGCTATTATAATCAAGTAATTAAAGTTATTTTTTTGTATTGTGGTGTGTGCTACTTATACGAACAGATATAAGTAGTATATATAACAGGAATAGGAAATGGGACTGTTTATCAGTAGAAGATTGAAATGAAGAGAACAAGAAATAAAGCAAAGAGTAATCGGAAAAACAACAGAATTAAAAGAATTATAGACACGATAAAGGTCAACTCAAGGAAGATGGACAAATAGTGTGTTTATTGTATTGCTTCCATACTTTACAAATACAGTATGATTTCGCATTATATCAAGAAAAATTGATTTTCCTCATAAAGTTTTCACTCATTACAATAGTACTAAGTTACCAATAATTGGACAAATGAAACAATTTAAGAAATTAAAAAGGCTAAGAAATAAATTAGTTCATTCAATTAGAGTTGTGTGCTGATCTTGGATGAAAGGCTTAACTGTGAAACTTTCATGATCTATGTAAACTTCAGAAAGGAGGGAGCTGGTGATTTCATTTAAAAAATTATTAAAGTTTTCATGATTAGATTGTCCAGTTTCAGAGAGAACAAAAACTCGACTAGAATCATTCTCTTGAAGTACAATTTGTGTTCTAAATCATTAATTCGATTCAAATATATTTAATTTATTATTAGTTGTTTTATTTCATGCATTCGTGATTCGTAAACTCTCAACGTTATATACACTAAGCATAAAGGAGGGATTACATTAAACACTGGTTGATATGTAACAACTCTAGCAAATTCTTTTTGCTTAACACGCTTCAGTAAGATTTTCATTTATTTAATTCACATAAAATCTGAGGTAACTGGGTACCAAAATGTAATATACGCCACACTAAATAATTATAATATTTATGTGAGAACTGGAATACCTCCCGGTAACTCAAATAGTGCCAATGACTTTCTTAGGTATAGCCAATTTTCCCGACACTTTAACCTAAAGGACTGCAATAGTATAACAACGTAACTAAAAGTCGAAAATAAGGTCATACGCTATTCGATCCTTCAGGATTCTGCAGGGCATTTAGATTGTTAGTTTAGAAGCAGAGCTTTCTAACTCCCATATGTGAACGCCTCGTATCTACAACACCAATAATACAACCACAAATTCACTTATCGCAAAAATATTATCATTGCATGGAGATAGTGAGAACTTTGTTGAACGTGGCTATAATAAAATGGCTTTACCAACCATCAGTCGTTTAAGCGGTCCAGTAGGAACATTTGTAAAAAATCCAAACGCCCCCAAATGCCCTGGTACGGCCGAGAGTGGGGAGAATCCGCTCTCCCTCTCAAAATGCTCTCACATGGCCACGCGTATATAGCCTCTGCCAGGGAAGTCCTACTCACCGCCTTCTCGCACCACGGGTGTTGTTTACGAAAATGAGAAGACGAAAAGTGAGTGACCGGTGCTTTAACCGGATTCCAAACCAATGGTGCAAATGAGCTCCAGTATCCTAAGAGAACAAATGGCGAATGAACCAATTGTTGGTCACCGGTTTCCATGGGACTGCATCTCCTTACGATGCTCCACTGCCTTGTGGATCAGACCCTCAGGTCGAAGGCTCGGGGTGTGGTCTCCTAAGAAAACCACCTGCTTCGGTTTGGGCACCCGGGCAGTATCACAGCCCTCACACATATCGAATGAAATTTGTGTGGCGCATATGTATTTGGTGCCTCTTTGTACCAATATCTATGTGTTCAAATAAATAAAATACAAAAAGAAAACATCAATTTAATTCCATGTAAAGAAAAAATTAAAATAATCACACTCACATAAAGAAAATAATCCAACAGGTAATCGTCGAAGAAAATGTTTAAATAAACCGCATAATGCATTAGGTTCACGCCAAGCATCCAAACTAAACATCAAGTCAATATCTTCAGGATGCTTGATTGAAAAGATGAAAAAAATGGAAATATTCTTATGTAACAGCAGATATGTACAATGAAGTAATATATATAAACAACTAGTAAAACAAAAAGGGTGCTACTAGAGGTAGGTTATTATACATATAAAAAAAGATTGAATTCATTGTTAATAAAGCATGATGTTTTGAAAATAATCAACAGAATCTTATTGGTGTTATTTCTGTTAAATTATACACAAGCATTTGATCATCAAATAACTTAGGTAAATGAATCAGACTCTTTTTAAGTCTTATAATTTGAACAGAAAGAATAACCGATTGAAGAAGAGAATAGTTAATTTTAAAAAAGTGTATTTCATATAAGAATATCATTTAAACTAAAAATTGCATACAAATACACAGTCAGACAGTTACAACGTAGGACTAGGCACATATATCCGCCAGTCCAAGTTGCCACACCTCATTACCACAACAAGACGAATTCATAGAAGCAGTTAACACAATGATATTATATATAAAGGAAAGATTGCATATAAGGATATAATAGAGGAAGAAAGAATTAGTTCGTAGAAAGAAACATATGAAGCGATTTTAATCTCACTGTTTAAGGGAAGACAGAGAGTGTATACACCTACATTATTGTGATCTATTCTGAGTCATGTCACCCAGAGTCTCCAACCATTGGTTACGATGGTCACGCGGACCCCAACCAAGTAGTCTGCATCTACCAACATGGTTCAGACTAAAAGTTGGTGACTTCAAGTACTGATGCCATACAAAGTGAGAAATTTATTCATAAACTTGAAATAATGTGATTTGTGAAAGTCTACAAATAACAGAGGACACCCAATATTGAACGAGATTTGAACTTTTGAGCACAATATAATAATAATTACCAAGTGGTTATGGAAAAACCTACATAATACATACTATTACTGTAACCGAACAATCCAGATGGGGAATATTAATTAGGATAGATTATAAAAATGTTGTCTAATAAACTAGAAGTCATCTAAATCGTCTAAATAATGGTTTAATTAATTGAAATCTTTAGGGAATTGTGAAACGGAAGAAACGTATACATTTTTAAAAAAATGTACTTCGAAGTTTCTTTTACCAAACTAGGAAATGGATGACTATAGGAAAAAAATATAAGACCGTTCAACTCTACTAGCATATAGTAGGCTCACAAATCCTATAGTAAGACTGAGAATTGAATGAATCATATCTCTCTCCCTCTCTTTTGAAAGGCTTTACCAGCCCCATGAATTTATAAAATGCTATGGAAGTGAGGATGAAAATAAAACTTCGGTACCTGGAGCACAAGTGCATCATTGGTCTGGAATCAGAATTCCCTAACTCATTCTAGGTAGATCCTCTGTACACACCAACCTTGTCTAAGTTCCCGCGGAATATTCTCTTTTCGTCATCTCCATCAGGCAAACAACATCACAGACACGAAAAGGCGATGAGTGGCACTTCCCTGGTAGTGGCTATATACACATAACCATATGAGAATATTCGAAGAAGGAGGAGAGTGGACTAACCCCAACATCAACTATACCAGTGCATTTGTGGATTCAATTTATGCCAACAAATTTCACCATGGATATTAGCGATTGTCACATGTGACAGTTCAAATCACTCTAATATGAAATTATTATGCAATAGCCTTTCATTTCATACTTATTAATTACTATTTACCGATAGTATTACGTAACTTTACAACATTAATGCTAGAAAATATTCTGATAAGATAGATATTACTGAGCAACCAGAAAAGTTTTTATTATCTGCTTCTCTGGGATATCTAATTATCTTTAGATTTCTCTATGAATAATTTGTAAGTACGCTAACCTATTAAGAAGAAAAATTAGTTTACTCTACTAGGCTAATAGTGGTCATGATCTTTGACAAGATCTCATTGAGAGATTAAGTGAATAAATTAATCTCTTGATAAAAGTCGCTCAACTCGATTACATAGTATCAAACATTCAGCATTCTATAATATTCATTTGAATAAATGACAATTTTCGTTAGTCACAAAATTGGCCTAGATGTTATTTTCTTTCATTTTATACATGATAAGAGACTAACTGATCATAGTAGCGTAGACAACATTCTTATATTGTAAAATCTACCAGAAAAGAGAAACATAGAATGCTTCCTATAATTAAAATTGGTTCAGCAAATCAGAACTAACCATTCTCTATCAGAATCATAACAGATTCATTTCTTTAAGAGAAAAATGATCCAATTTAAAAGTAGAATACAGAAATATATAACAATAATAACAAGGGTGACACGTACCAGGTTTACTGAAGAGACAAATTGTGCAATTGTACGATGTCGACCAGGTTTTCTATACAGACCAGGTAAATTAAGTCCATGTATCTCTAAGGCTATAACAATAGCTTGTAACAGGACTGGAACACACTAAAAAAAATTATATGAAGAAGAAACAAATAATGTTGATTACATCTTCTTGGCATTGCATTACTTGATAATACTTGGCATTAGTCCTTGAAGTCACTACATTCTAGTCTGAGCCATGTTGGTGGTTGATGCAGACTACTTGGTTGGGGTCCGCGTGACCATCGTAACCAATGGTTGGAGACTCTGGGTGACATGGCTCAGAATAGATCACAATAATGTAGGTGTATACACTCTCTGTCTTCCCTTAAACAGTGAGATTAAAATTGCTTCATATGTTTCTTTCTACGAACTAATTCTTTCTTCCTCTATTATATCCTTATATGCAATCTTTCCTTTATATATAACATCATTGTGTTAACTGCTTCTATGAATTCGTCTTGTTGTGGTAATGAGGTGTGGCAACTTGGACTGGCGGATATATGCGCCTAGTCCTACGTTGTAGCTGACTGACTGGCTGATAATACTTACTGTGATATAAAGGAACAAATGTTTTTACAAACATTAGATTTTATTTAAAGAAAGCAACGCAATATATCTATTAATAAAGTTGGAATACTGGAATTGTTGACTTTTGTTTGTTCGTATTGAAATTCCGACCGACTGATGGTGCACATAAATGGATTTTTGTTGAAAATATTATTGACTGGTAAGTATACATCAATCTTGATTGAATTCGAAAACGATGGAGAGGACATATGAATAAGAATTGAAAATGCTATTTATTATTATCAAAGACTTTTTGTAAACTTCGTCTGTTAAAGATAATTCGCCTTCTCCAATACTTTTCAAAGATTATATGTCTATAGCTCTTACTAGGGAAGTTCTACTCAGTGTCATTATGTAGAAGTTATGTTTTTAAGAAAATGAAAGCACAAATAACGAACTGCGGCACCTAAGCAAGACTGGTGGATAGAAAGGATTCGTTCAAAGGAGTTGTGAGACGTATATTTTAAACCAATGAATTAAATGAGATACAAGACAATGAAGGAACAGTTGATATGTGAATCTATTTTATTCACTATTCATCACCATGAGGTTGTATCGCCAAACGCTGTCCCACTAACTTTTGTATCCAACCTTTCGGTGAAACGTTGAAAGAGCAGCTATACCTCGGAACACCATCTATTTCAGTTTATGCGACCAGGTAATATACAACCATACGCACAAACTTAATACTAATGATAACTAGTAAAAAAACTTACTGGATAATCAGGACTTTCTAATTGAGATTCTAATGAAGCACCGAATACAGGACCAGGACTATCCAAATCAGTCATATTTGGAGGATCAACAACTGAGATAGAAAGACAAAAAACATTCAGAAAAGAATGATAATAGTAATAATGAAGTAAACAGTTTTTAAAAAAAAACATTTTCATTCATAGAAACAAGGATGGGAAAAAAACGACAGACCACTTAAAATCATGAGGTTGTTTCTAAGTGAAAAACAAATACAATTAGAATAATATCATGCTGTGATATAATGATATACATCAAGATATAAATAACTTGTATAATTGAGATTAAATAGAAAATTTCTTTTCAAATGTAATAACCATGAACATTTCCCACATGACAAGAAAGTCGAAGAAGAAGAAAAGATCAACAATTATGGTGAATAATAGTGAAGAAAAAAAGCTTTTTTCATGATAATTCTCATCAACAATGAAATTAGTTAAAGAACTAGGAATTAAGAAGATGTATGTTGGTATTCAAATGTCTAGATAGTCCTACGGTATGGGGTGGAAACATGGAGAACTACGAAAGCCATCATTCAGAAGATACAAGTGTTTATTAACAGTTGTCTACGCAAAATACTTCAGATCCGTTGGCCGGACACTATTAGCAATAACCTACTGTGGGAGATAACAAACCAGATTTCAGTGGAGGAAGAAATCAAGAAGAAGCGCTGGAAGTGGATAGGACACACATTGAGAAAAGCACCCAACTGCGTCACAAGACAAGCCCTCACATAGAATCCTCAAGGCCAAAGGAGAAAAGGAAAATCAAAGAACATATTACACCAGGAAATGGAGATAGACATTATTATTATTATTAGCTTTATTCAATATTACATTTTCGGTACAATATAGAATTTTCAGCGTAAAGTATTTTAACAAGTTTCCGTTTCTTTCTTCTTGGTCGGTCCTGGCGATAAATATTGAGTGATCGCCAGTTAGATGTTAACAGTCCAGTAAATGAACATCTGAATGATGTACATTCTTTTCGTTGTATATTGCCAGCAACCACATTGTCTCTTATTGAGTTTTTTGTAACTTTGACAACGAATGGTTGTGCACTTTTCAGAAACGCAGCAGAATAGGTTATGCGATTAATAGATATAACGATACATTAAAACAAACAAAAATAGATAACTTGTTGAAATATCTAGATGGCAGGAACAGGTAGCCCAAATGCTCAAGCAGGCCGACATGAGAGAAATGAACAAGGAAAGAAGACCCAGAATAGAGTGGGTTGAAGAATGCTGATCGGCGGCCTATGCTCCATTGAGAGTAACAGGCGTAAGTAAGTAAGTAATGTTGGTATTCATATTTAGCTATTAATCGACTTTAATGTAAACTTGTAATTGAATAACAATATCGAGTCAACTTGTTCAAGGTGGATATATATCAATATAGACTGATCAATAACAGTTACAAATAATAAAAACAGGGAATTGGATGCTCAGAATAACACCTTCATAATTGTTGAACAAGTTACTGGTTAGTGCTTGATAGTTCAGTAGATAATAGATTTGTGCTTAAAGCGTAAACTGTTGAGTATGAGTCTTAATGTAAACACATCAAGACATACACACTCAGTTGGCGAAACCCGTTAGGAACTTGTTTCGACTATCAGACACGTATTAAATATACTGAAACTATTTTGTTGAACTATCATGAGACTACTATACACATACGGTAACAGATTGGATATACGAATCCAAAAAGTTAAAGTTCAACATAACCATACAACCATTGAACCAAAAATCCATGTACTCAAATTTGGTAAACCTGTCATATACAAAGCAACCCTAAACCAATAACAACGGGAAGTTACATTGGTCCTCATCACATGGTCGAATTAATGGTTTGGAACTTTCAACCAAAAGCATTATCAGTATAGAGTTGCAGAGATTGATGACTTTTGATTGAGATCATGAATTGATCAACATTATACCATCATTGAAAACCTAGAAGCACTGGATGACTGTTTCACCCTAGTATTGGGCATCTTAGCAGTGCACATCCACGATCCCGCGAGTGGGATTCGAACTCAGAAATCTTGGTTTTACGCGCGAACGCTTAACCTCTAGACCACTGAACCAGCATTCAATGACCTTCCTGTGTCTCCAGGTTCTCAATGGTAGCTTACCATTCGTCGATTTATGATCTCAATCAGTTACCAATTGTTAAACGTTAATTAATTTTTCAACTTTTGTTCCATTCTCCATCATATATGGCTTGATAGTATGTGAAGTGTGATTCTTAACTTGAGGTGTATCGTAGTCTGATAAGTTATGTATATAAACCTATGAGTGCGTGAAAAAATATATAATAAGAGCTTAGCTACTGCTGAAGAGAGAAAAAAAAAGCTATGTTCCAAACCAATAGAAGTGAAGTTATCTCGGCAGGGTGTCATTAGTGAAAAATTAGTACATTAGATCATATACAAAGTAGTATACTTAGAATAGAGAATTTTGAATCTGGAATTCTGATTGGTGGATCTTGCTCTGGTAATATCGACTAAGCTTCTATATAATCACGCGTGGATAAGTAGTAGTAGGAACTTGTGATATTGATAAAATAGCTTATCAGCTGGTCACACACACTACAAGTTTTACAATCACAGAAAAACTACAAATTATTAATCCTGCCAAGAAAAAAAATGCCTTCTGTTCAGTGATAACAACAAAATGAGGTATAAAGAGACAAAAAAATCAGTTACGCATTCATCGTTGAAACAATTCACACACAGATACACGCATGAAGAAAAAAGGTAGTGTATGGTCTAGTATCATAACTTATCTGTTATTTTCCATACACAAAAAAAGTATATCTTATATAAACAGAACACATGTGTACTGAAAGGAAAAAAAAACATGAAATGTATCCATTGGAACTAATAAATATTGATTAAACACTGGATCAGTCTTTGATCGGAATAGGTATCATTCAGTATCAATGTTACAATATTTTCCTTTTTGAAAGTTGAACATGATAATGGCAAATTTAGTGATAGTGAGGAAAACTATAAATACAAAATCATTCAACTTATAAGGTTGTATAATTACATAATTATTGTTTCTAAGGCAATAAAATAAACATGAACAATGTCGAATGGAATAGTGACATAAAAAGAGTGCTTAGTTAATTTCAATTAATTACAAGCAAAATGTGTTATGCATTTGCACTTATGAGGGTTAATAAAAATTAATTCAGTAAAATACAGTCAGTCAAATACAATGTAAATCAGTCCAAGATTTGAAATATCCCATTTGCACAGCGAGATCAAATTATTAGGGTAAATTCCGGAGTAACAGAGGTAGGAACAGTATTAATGAAAATAGAAAAGATTAAACATCGAAGATACTATTTGTGAAGAAAGTATAGGATCAGAAAGAATACGCCTCCGTTACTGTGAACGATTTTGACCCATGTCATCCCAAGTCCCTAACTATTGACTATGATTAGGTAGTCTGAGGTAAAAGAAAACGTCTTTAGATAAATAGTCAGTTGTAATCAATGAAGAACTTGACACAAAGATGTGTCATTCTAACTACATCATCCAACCACGAAATAACATTCACCTAATGAATGAATGAGGATTTGAAACACATGTAGTATTAATAATGTTAGTACGACAGACAAATGTTGAGAATATATTTTGAAAAGGTATATATCAACGAACACTACAACTCAAGGATTTAGAAGACGATGAAGATTGAATGCATCCACGACTTTGTGACAGATTACAGGCCAAGTCACTCAGCGCTTTAATCCAGCCAGTAGTTTGTAGATACCAACATTGGGCTAAAACGAAAAATGATGCAATGCTTTGATTTGGTAGTGCATATTTTTATTCTAACTCACTTTTACACCAGTTAAAATATCGCCCATGTGCACTAATGGTTTGGAGTCAGGGTTTCTCAACTCCCCTAGGTGGATCCTCCATCATACCTATCAACTCGGTTTAGGCCCCGACCAGATATTCGCTTTTCATCCTTTTAAGTTCATACACAACACTCGTGGTGTGAGAAGCCAGTGAGTAGAACTTCCTTGACAGTGTCTGTATACACATGGTCATATGAAAGCATTTTCAAAGGGAAAGCTGACTCTCTCCACAGATTAACAAATTCAATTTGTTTGTATTGATATAATTTTTAACAGATAAATCATGAAAATAGTTTATTATATTTCTGAATAACAAATATAAATGTTTTATGATTCACTCAATGTCGATCACTGACTCGCACACGCTCTCAATAATGACCAACCATAATGTGTCTAAAATTCAGCAACGACCAAATAGTAGATAAGAAGTATTAGTGTGACCACAATAACGGCGACGATTAGAAAGAAACAAAGAAACATAATCTTCATAGTTTAACATAGCCATAAATATAAACTATCTACAAACCTGCTACCGTCCCCCTCGACATACTAAAAAATTCTATGCTTACTGGTGACTTTTTATTTCTAGATGTAATTACAGGAGTTCTAGTAGGAGGGTGCGACTAGCCAAGTTCAACCATGTTGGGTATGAGGAATTTATTTTGTCTTAGACAATGTAACGAAAGGTGGTTGTGTAATATCGCAAATTAATTGAAATTAGATATGTACACCATTGCATGGTTTAGAGGCTTAGTATTTGGATGAGATATCTGGGTTTGATTCCCATTTGTGTGGCCGTACATGTGCACTGATGAAAAATTTAATACTAGAATGAAACAGCTATGCAGTGTTTCCTGGTTTTCAGTAGTGATCTAACTACAGTCAGTACGTCATACAAACTAGGAAAGAAAGCAAGATGGCAAGTTTAATAAAATTATTGTAAACAAAATCACCGTTCTTATGGATGTATACATAAAAAGGTATATATATGTACACACACACATACAAACTATATATGTATATACATACCTGTCATTAGTGAGCTGAATTTATGTTCATTATTTGGAGATTCCGAATGTGAAACATCCACGGTAGAAGATATATCCCAATTGTTATTACTGTTTACATTATGATAATTTACACTGTTGGTGGTGGTACTTCCACAGCTACCACTAAAATAACCAGTGGTAGAAGTGACAACGTTGTTCATTGTATTGGTTGGATTATTTGCAGTTGAGAAGTTAAGTGAACCAACCGAGGGACAATTATTACTAATACTATTACTGGTACTACTGAAATTATTATTGCTATTAATGTTATTATTATTATTTACACCAACAGGACGTTGAAGCCATTGTTTGAATCCTCGTAATATTTTATTTGTACGAATTAAACTAGTTGAATGTGATTTATCGTCAATACTGTTGTTAATATTACTAGAAGTTACATCAGACGTTGTCTGATTACTACTGTTATTATTATTGGCGATGTCGTTTATTATTGTCTCACTGTTGTCCGATCGAATACCATCTACAGATAAGAAAAGTCGAGAATTATTTAAAACTTTTATTCGAATAAATGTAAAAAAAATAGCAGTATAAATGAGAAAGTAATCCTACTGGGCACTTTTTGAAAGTGCCAAAGTAAAAAGAGATATAAGGTCACTATAATACTATTACAAAAAATTCTTTTCAACTATATCAATGCACGATTGTGTTTAGTACCCTCAAATGTCCCAATACGTTCGAGAGTGGAAAGCGTCAGCTCTTCATCTACAAGTGCTTCCACATGAACACGTGTATACAGACATTGTCAAGGAAGTCCTACTCACTGACTTCTCACACCACAAGTGTTGTTTACGAAATTAAGAGGACGAAAATCGAATATCCGGTAGGGGATTAATCCGAGTTGATAGGTATGACGTAGGATCCAGCTAAGGGAGAGGTTGGGAAACCCTGATTTTCCGAGTCAACAGTGTACATCAGCTCCATAATCCTGAGGGAACGAATGGTGTTTGAACATAATGTTGGTGACTGGCTACTATGGGACTACATCTCTTAACGTTGTTCTACTGTTTTGTGGATTAAACCTTCACCTCTGAGTAGAAGGCTCAGAGAATGCCCATGTAAGAAAACCATCCGGTTCAGTTTGAGCACCCGGACAGTATTCCAGCTCTCACAGAAATCGAATAATTTATGAGGCGCACATATATTTGATGCTCCCTTGTATCAATATTGATCTGTTTACATAAATGTATAGAATAAAGAAAATTGAAAAAAAAGAGAACAGGAAAGAAAACGAAGGGTAATTAGAATAACATCATGATTGAAATAATGATGAAGTATGATAAAGGACAACTCAAGGAACATATATACAAATGATATATTTAATGTATGATTTTTATATATTTCAAAGGCATTTGTGTGATTTTGCATAAAATATAAATATGGTTTACAATACCTGAGTTTTTATTCACTATAGGTCTTACGAAATGTTAAGTTGATCATCTACTATTTTTGTAACCAAATCATAAACTAATATCTGTTCTCATAACAGCAAACAACAAATAAGAACAAACTTAGATTCAGTAATAAAATGACCAACCTAAATCAATTTTCTCTCGAGTTCGTGTTCGAAATTTATTAGTAATATTAGATTTATTACATTTTATTGAATTCAAATATTCACCATTAACTATAACATTTGAATAATCTGAATCAGTCGATGACTGATGAATAACATAACGACGATGTAGACGTCTTTTATCTTTCATTAAAGAATATGGTCCATATGTAGTGGTGATGAAAGGGCTACAAGTAGTTATAAAATTTGTAATACCTGGTTGAATAAAAACATCTCTATGCATTGAATTATCAAAATCGTCAGGGTTATTGTCACCAGTATAATCATTATCCATATCGTCATCATCGTTGTTTGCTAGAGGAGGTACACAATATTTATTACCTTTTACTGTAAAATCATGAGACAAACTTTGATTTAATTTCGTTGGAATTTCAGATAATAACGATGATAATTTGAGGAGAAATAATTCATATGGATTAGATGAAGATTTTTTACGATATGTTGTCAATGTAGCTTGTAGAAAAAGAAAGAACAGATAACATTCAGATCATTAAATAATCAGTAGTATGAGGAGATCAGTATGTGGAAATTATTGAATTTTCATAGTTTACATATTATAGATTGATCTTAGTTAGATAACCTGTTAAACACTTCAAAAGTGTGTACAGAAGATCAACCATATGAGATTCAATCTCGAGACTTTGTGTTACAAGAAATTCTTTAAGTAGGTAAGTTGGCAGATATACTAGAAAGAACCTCAGTTGCTAAAGGTCTTTTGATGAACAAAGATAAATCATTTTACTAATACTATAGTATCTAAAGGATAAGCATGCAAAATTACTCGGTATCCAGAAGGAGGTAGATAGAACTAATGCGCTTTGATGAATTGTTGCAGACGTAAAATGCTATATCAAGAATAGTCTGAGTCGACTCTTGAAATGAATATACGGAGTGAAGTAGTTAAGTGAGAGAATGACGACCGTCAGTCACTCTCTATACTACTTAATGACTGTGAAACATGGTCTATGGGAATAAATTTCATATTTAGCCTGTGAGTATTTAATCATAAATGTCTACCAGGTATCGCATAGGTATTGTACAGCAACAAAGGGAGAAATAGTAAGACAAGAATTATGGCACTAGACAAAGATGAAAAGTTGGTAAATATTTTTGCGAATTATCACCAACTGATATAAAGGATGGAAGATAACTATAGGCGCCCACATCAAGGCATGACATCAGTTCATGAAGTCGCTGACTGTCGTCTTGGTAATTGCATATTATCTTGTTGAGGTCTACATAATAACATAGACCAGTGATTGAAGACAACAAAACACGATTTATAATGGATTACAATGGTACATATAAATTCATTGTTTATCATACGCCAAGATCTAGTTTCACTATTCCTTTATATATACATTTTCATTCACTCGTCTCGAAAAACATCCTCAATAGTTAATTTTTCTACAATATTTCAACTCTTTTGTCACTGACCATATTTTTATTTATTCATTGTTCAAACACATAATCATTAGTACAAAGGGGTACCAAACAGATATGCACCACACAAGTCATTCGATTTGTGCGAGGGTTAGGGTACTTATTACCCGGGTTCCCAGACCAAAGCAGGTAGTTGTCTTAGGGGGTCACACCCCGAGCCTTTGGCTTAAAGGTTTGATCCACAAGACAGTGGAGCAACGTAAGGAGATGCAGTACCATAATAGCCAGTGTCCAGCAACAGGTTCAAATGCTATTTGTTCCCTCAGGACACTGGAGCTCATGTGCACCACTGGTTTTGAATCAGGGTTTTCCAACTCCTCTAGATGGATCCTCTGTATCCATCCACTGATCATATTAATTTTATCTTATCGAGTTAGTGTTATATAACAAATTTGGCTACTACACATATTTTTCTTAATCTTATAATCATTTGAATTATCAATTAGAAAATGAAAATTATTGAAAAATCAATACATGAACAACTTACATGCATTACGATGATCTAACTGTTCAACAACACAATCATAGTCACGTCCACCAGAAAGCTGACAAAGAAAAAAAGACGGAGATATGCATATTGATCAAATTTCAAATTTCTGAGAACTTTTATGTACAAGAACAAAACGACCGTCTAATGTTTCCAAAGTAGCCAAAGGCACCAAATACATATGCGCCACACAAATCTCATTCGATATGTGTGAGGGCTGTGATACTGCCCGGGTGCCCAAAACGAAACAGGTGGTTTTCTTAGGGGGCCACACCCCGAGCCTTCGACCTGAAAGTCTGATCCACAAGGTAGTGGAGCATCGTAAGGAGATGCAGTCCAATGGAAGCCGGTGACCAACAATTGGTTCATTCGCCATTTGTTCCCGCAGGATACTGGAGCCCATGTGCACCATTGATTTGGAATCCGGTTAAAGCGCCGGACATTCGCTTTTCGTCCTCTCATTTTGGCAAACAACACCCCCGCCACGAGAAGGCAGCGAGTGGGACTTCCCTGGCAGAGGCTATATACGCGTGGCCATGTGAGAGTATTTCGAGAGGGAGAGCGGACTCTCCCCACTCTCGGCCGTACCAGGGCATTTGGTCTAACTTCAATCAGTTCACGCAATCAAGAAATTAACTAAATAAAACATGTTCTTGTAACACGATTATTCTTTTACAGGTGATAACGCTCAATGGCAGATAATTGAATTGAGCTAACATGATTCAAGATTGACAACAATGAATTTATCAATTAATTAACATTTTCAATTAAAAATGTTCATGATTTTTAAAATTATCGGTAGATATACATCATTATATCTTTACTACGCCTGAGAATTGAATTTGTACGATAGTGTCACATAGAGTTCTTAGTTTACTAATTGATTGGCAACTGTTTACTGGTTATTATCTTTAAACTATAATGATATAATTCAATATTGGCTGTTAAGTTTGAGAAGATAACGATATCCTCTAAAACTGGTGAACGGATCGAAAGTTATCAACACAACAACAGGACAAAAAAAGCTATTCCACTACGTCCTAGTATTGGTAACTAGAGAAAAATCACCAGATTCAACCGAGGGAAATCGTGTATTCCACAAGTGATCAGAAGCACAAACGAACAACCACACAACTCATGCGTATACATACAGTGCAAAAACGTGTACCGAAAGAGGAAACAAACTGATGACATTTAAGGTCCATCCAAGTGGAAAATACAAATTGAAGGTAAATGTGGGCGCTTTTGGAGTGAGGATGAGAAAATTATATTTTTTACAATAAAATTACAAAAATGAGACGTTCATCAGGTGATTTCTGGGGATTCAGTATCCCTAACACTAGCCCAATTACCAGATACAGATTCATGTACTTGGCTTTGAGATAAACAATAAATGTGGAGTTTAGTGATACAATCAGGCTGCTGAGGTAGAAGCAGGCGGAACAACGTTCAATCTTGTAACTTAGTGACTAAAAGTCGAATGCATTAATCACGAAGCCATCATTCCATTGTTATGATCCAGATCATGTGCCCCATAATCAATCGATTAAGTTACCAGATTTAGGTGATAGTAGAAGTTTTATCATTTTTTGTATTTGGCGTTTCCGAATTCATATGGACAACAGATACACAATTAAATGAGTATTATTAGTTAATGTTATGTAAGACTATCATCAAATAGTGTAATGACTGACTAGTATTTCAAACTGTCACGAATCTGTATAAAACCACTCAACTTGCTCCACAAATCCTTTGCTCTGGTTAGGGTTAAGAACACTGATTTAAATAGTTGTTCAAGATCATGCTGTGATCTAAATAATGAAACTCAAGAACCACCACTAACCCCTCATTGTATTGATCATCGTGTGCTCACTAGTGACTAATTTTGAAAAGAGTAATGCATAAAGTTTTAATGAGAAGCTGTAATAAGAGTAGTCAAAGCAGGTCGGATAGGAGACAGTTACTCAAAAATGGAATTGGATAATGGTTACGCAAGATGATGAAATGAGTAAGGTTACAAATGTAAATCCACGTGGTTTAAACGTTAAGCTCTGACCATATCAAATGGTGTCATTTATGCGCACTGCTGAGAAGTTCCATAATGGGAGGAAATAGTCGTCTAGTGTTTCCTGGTTCTCAATTGATATATCATTAGAAACAATCTGTGGTGTAAACAATGAAACTCTATATCTAATCTCATTGATCACTATTCACATTCAATTGAGATTTTTCTAACGAAATAGTACATAATCTCAACGGGAGATTTACACAAGATGATACAAATTGAAACCCAAATTAGTGAACTGTGAAGGTCAATATATATGATAAAAAACAACAACAAAATCATAATTACCTGACACATTTTTAAACAAGTCATTGCTGCATTCTCATCTGGAAATACAAATAATAATTCGACACCAGCTGTTAAATGAGCGAAACGAAAACAACGAAACTTCGACCGACTACTAACTTCATCATTCATATTTACATTATTATTATTAGTAGTAGTATTATTACTTTGGAAATCTAATGTATTCGACTTATAACAATCATTGAGATCTGATAAAATTTGTTGAGATAGACCAGAAATATGAGGATCCATCCAATCAGGATTTATTCCACTAGTATTATTGTTATTAATACCATTGGTTATTCGTGAAGTTAATGTTTGAGTATTGTTACTATTATGATTTGAATTACAACCAAGAGGTAACCAATTAGGGAAATTGGCAGGCAATTGTTCTGAACACCAGATAAGACCGGGTATCGGAAGAATTAAACACGATGCATTACAGCTAAATGATTTAGTAACATTGATAGTATTGTTTGAACAATCCATATCGGTATTGTATGTAGGATAAGAATATGTAATAGAATGATTGTTTAAATCATCATGAGATTTAGAAGTATCCAGTGTTCCCCGAGAAGTATGATTATCACGAAGATTACCCAAACTATTATTTCTTGGATAGATAATATCATTTTTATTTTTAGAAGTCTAATGTTTACAAAATGAAGAAAAAACAATGTAACTTGTTTAGGATAGAATAAATACAATTGTAGTTACAAACGGAAGAAATTACAACTAACCATAAAAATATTTCACTAGTCGAAATCATGAGTCAATCGAAGCTAGACCACCATGGAAAACCTGGAAGCACTGGTCGGCCGTTCCATCTTAGTATGGGACGCCTCAGTAATGCGCATCCACGATCTCGCCCTCCGCGAGATTCGAACCCAGGACCTATCCGTTTCGCGCGCAAGCGCTTCCAGGTTTTCCTTGGTGATCTAGCTTCAATTGACTCATGATTTCAACTAGTGAAATTTCTAAAATCTTCACAAAACTCCTACTGATAATAGAAATATTTATTAATAATTTAAATGAATATGAGGCAGAATGATAATGGTATTTAACAACTAAATGAAACAAACTATATCTTTAAGTAATGGTATGAATCTTCTCACTGTTGGGATTAAAGACAAAACGTTTTACCCGTCTATATTCGGCAAGTAAATTGTGAGTGATTTGCTTTGATATTGTCATTTACCCACAAGTTTTTGGTAAAAAAAGAACACATTGTGGATTGACTAAAGTTAAATATTATTAATGTTATATATCGACTCAGTTGTTTATAAGATAAACGTATATATGAGAAACCGAAAATTCTGATTTCCATATCCGAATGCGAGGTTGTGAATGCGCATTATTGAAGAGCCCAATATTAGGACGAAACAACCGTTCAATGTTCAAGGTATTCAACGGTAATCAAACTAATAACAACCCATAATTTAAACACATGAAAAAAAAACAATAAACTGTTACTACAAACATTCTGTTGTATAAAAGGAGAGAGAAAGAGTTGATATCTGTTGGGATATTCAGAAAAATATCCCAAAAATTATCCTGTTAAGTCTAATGCTATCTTTGGACTTGAAATGGTATCATTTTCTTATTGGTCAATTTTTATTTCATGTGTCGTTTCCATACTGGTCAATATTCATTTCACATGTCATTTTCCTGTTGGTCAAATATTGTACAAATATTATTTTCTATTTTATGGTACGATGTGGTCTGCTTGATTGGTATATAAACCAAGAATGTTTGAAATACATGATCCATATTACAGAGGCTGAGACTAATGTTCTGAACTTAACTGGCTGGGCTAGGTGGAAAGCAGGGCCAATCAAGACTCTAGACTTCTCATACAGGTTTACGCGTCATTGATCCGATAGATAAGTCACTGTTCTTTAATTGGCGGTCACAAGTTATAACAATATCATTTACAATTTATCTCCTTCAAACCAAATATAATAAGATAAGATTGCTTATTCGATGATAATTTACAAGTCAAGATTAATTTTCAGTTACTAGAAAACATCTCCATAAAAAAATGTGTACTATTTAATTTTAATGGTTCACAATATATGCTCAGTCTCATTTCATAGTATTCTTTTTTATCTCCATCAAAGTAGTGCAAACTAGAATGAAGTAAGATAGATTCTATGCAACTAACATTATAATCTATATAAGATTATCTAACATTGTATTACATTATGGAATGCATGAACTGAATAATTATCACAATCTACATGAAGATTATCTGATTCATATAGAAACTAACAGTTGGGAACATTGAATGGAATGATTCAGAATCGATCGCATTAGAGCAAATACATATTGTTTTCAGCAACAACAAACAAATACTCTTTATCTACCCTTTGACCCTTTGTTTCAAAGTTATATTTTATTTTAATGGAATTGTGTTTTCTTCCCGAACTATAATGTGTGTGCTGAATCTTCTCTACTACCAATAACAGTGTTATTATTTCTACGATTCTTCTATCTGGCTGTGATGATCTCGTATGACAGCTTGAACAAATACACAAATATATTAGGTTCTACGTTGAGTTTCACTGATAGATCCGATCAATCTCTACACAAGTAGATTTCAGTAAACAAATGAATGTATATTCAAATCATTGTTATACAATCCTAGCAATTGTTACGAGCTTATTTTTTCGGCTTGAAAAAAAAACCCCATCTATATATCAACAGTGATGTGATCCAATTTATAACCAATTTGCACATATTTCACAATAAATTAAATAAACCCCTAAATAGGAATCAATAAATTTGACTATGAAAGTCATTAATTAAAAGGCAAATTTAAACTGTGAGCCACACTCTCTGTTAAGCCGATGTATGATTCTATGCGAAAAAGAATAGATTTAAAATGTATGTAGGAAACTTGTAGACAATATATATAAGCTCGGCAACTATGTATATTCCATAATCGTTTTCGGAGGATTGGTCACGAGCTGTCAGTGCCATGTTAGTGAACCTGATGTCAGACAATATATGATTGGGCACAGTGATGATAATTCAGTCATCATTTCGGTGCCTTGGTCAAGTTTAACAAATATATTCCCGATGGCTCATGTATTGCGCATTAGTTGCAAACAGTGGACGGAAGAAGATCACCGATAGTCATTTTATGACATGACGCTGGGGATGTGAAAGAAAGTTTTATCATACTGACATCTGTTGATCTATCATAACTCCCTCATGGGAGTCCTAAACATGGTATGATTTAATGGCCCGAGATGTCATCAAACATGGTTTACAATAGAAACGAGTAATAGTCAGGTTACGGTTCATTTTTAAATAATTGATAGGGACAAAGCTTGACTGAAAGTGTTTCTTGATTGCATTCTTAACTGAATAGCATCATCCAAATACTTTTACCATCCATTCCTGTAACAAACGTTATATTTTGGTACCTGATTCTAACAGACTTTAATTGTTTCAAATAACATTAATAAATACCAATGTTAATATCTAATTTTTATCTGATTACGAAGTGATAAATTGAACTATTGATCAAACTGTAGATTGCGTAACACGGTAGAAAACTTTGCTAGGAAGTATTACATCATATTCCTTAATTTATTTGAGCAATGTACTTTGTATAAACCTTCACAATAATTGAACGAAATCAATTGATGATTATTGAGTGCTCAATGTGACTTAGCACCGAATGAGTTCTAAAAGAACGAGTTTCTTTTTTATCTAGAGTTGACTGATTTGAATTCATACCAATTAAACCTCACAATAATAAATATATTTTCTATATCCCGATGAACAGAAAAATTATATTTGCGACATTTCGTGACTTAACGTAAGCCACTTCTTCAGAGTGCGGAGAGTCAGCTCTCCTTCTCGAAATGCTCTCACATGGCCACCCGTATATAGCCTCTGACAGGGACGTACTACTCACTGCCTTCTCAAACCACGGGTGTTGTCTACGAAATCGAGAGGACGAAAAGCGAATGTCCGGAGTTTAATCGAGTTGGTGGACATGGTGAGTACACGTAGGGGAGTTGGAAAACCCTCATTCCAAACCAATGGTGTACATGGGCTCCAGGATCCTAAAAGAACAAATAGTGTATGAACCAATCGCTGGTCAGCGGCTACCATGAAACTGCATCTCTTCACGATGCTCCACTGCCTTGTGGGTCAGACCTTTAGGTCGAAGGTTCCGGGTACGACCCCCTAAGAAAATCACCTGCTCCGGTTTGGGAACCCGGATAGTATTTTAGCCCTCACACAAATCAAATGAGATTTGTGTGGCGCATATGTATTTGGTGCCTTCTTGTACCGATATCTGTGTGTTAAAATAAATAAATAAATAAACTTCATCAGAGTAAATAAATAACCGAATTTAAATTAACACTGTTGAATTCACGAGTTGAGCTAAGTTAGACCATCATTGAATACCAGGAAGCATTGGATTGCTGTTTCGTCATTGTAGGAGACTTGTGTAAATTTAAATTCGATTATTTATTTACACTGACAAAAGGGGCATACATTAAGTCACGGAACGTTGGAAATATAATTTTTCTATTCATTAGGATATAACAAAAAATATATATGGATTAATAACTATGGAGTTCAACTTTGGCAATGATAACATATAAGACAGACAAAGATTTGAAAACCACTACACGATAATAAAACTGAACACAAAAAAAGAGAAAAGAAAACAGACATTTGTACTAAATCAACACTAGTAATTATATAAACAATCAATTTATACGAACACTTAGATGCAATAATTTTTTACAAAAACAAATATTACGCAATATCATTCTAAATTCATTAATCTGTTGTGATATATATATATATATATATATATATATATATATATATGCACACACTGTTTTAGCGAATACGATGGAAACCATTCTTGGTAAACAAAGGTTATACAAGGTTATCGAAAATTATTCACATAGAACTGTTTGTTTATTTAATTACCACAGAGTGGGTGGGTGGGTGTGTTGGAGTAGGGGTAAGGGTGAGTGAATGTATGAGCAACACATACAAACAGATCGATTGATTTACAATAATAATAAAAAAAACAAAAGCACTGAACTTGGTAATTATCAATTCTGATCATTAACTAATGAATAATAATGTGTATCATACAGAGTAAAATATTGTACTCAGAATTAAGATGAAATGAATACTGACAAATAGATAAACATATACACACATGTATATATATGCGTGTGTAGCCTTTAAAATATGATAAGCATAGAATAAACTTTATGAATTTGTTGAATAATTACCATTTAAAATAGAACAAGAAGTTAAATATGTTGAACGGATTAACATGATAACACATGATTCATGTAGTACAACAATGTCAAGAAAATAATAAGTTAGATTGCTTACGTTATTAGACTAATATATAAATATATATAGCAGTTTAGCACTTGGTGTAAAATTCATAGTGAACTGGTGCCATAGTTTCCTACATTCGGTCGCTGACATTGTGTGTGTATATCTGTGTGCACTATTAGGAGTCGTGATTAATTGGTGAAAGTATAATTTATGGACGACCTTTGTGAGACTCTAAAATGACCTTGAGAATGCACACCTACTTGCTAGGAATAAATGAGGTTTATAAAGCAATGCGAGGAATTGGAATTATGATTTACAATTGAAGGTTAGGATTAGTAAATAGATTTAAGGTTTTCATCACGTGCATACAACCATTGCCAGGGAAATCCTACTCACTGCCTCTTTTCACAACGGGTGTTTACGAATTTGAGAGGACGAAAAGCGAATTTCCAGCGTCTTAACCGGGTTCGTGGACACGAAGAGTTCATCTCAGTCAGTCAGTAACAAAGCAGAACTTCGTACGTACGTACATCATTTCAAGTTGCCATACCACATTAGCACAGAGATGCAGTTGTCGATCCAAATCCCGTAGTGATAGAGGTAGTAAAAGTATAAACAGTAATCGGAGACATTAGGGTTTGAAGATGTTATTCTAGGAGTATAATCCAGTGAGAGTCCATTCAAAATGGTGTGTGAACGAATTATTGGTCACCGGCTATCATGGGACTGCATCTCCTTACGTTGCTCCACTGCCTTGTGGATCAGACCTATAGGTCGAAGGTTCCGGGTGTAACTCCCTAAGAAAACCATCTGCTCCGGTTTGGGAACCCAGACAGTATTCTAGCCTTCACACAAATCAAATGATTGATGTGACACATATCTGTCTGGTACCCCCTATATACTAATTAGTCCATGTTCTTGAGATGAAATACAATTCCACCAAAAAAAACATTAGAGCGAAGTTTAGAAACGAACACAGTCGAACATTGACTTTGTTGTGCATCATCAATCAGAAGTAGGTGAATACTTGCTAATATGAAGAAAAAAAATTTTTTTAAACCATTGAAGTTTAGTTAGATCGGATTAGATATTTAGTAAGGGTGGAACTCAGAGCTATTCTCCGGCGAATCGTTTTCTTTTCTTTATTTATTGTGACAATACAATACAATAATCTAAGGAAAAGCCTGTTTACTCTATTTGTCTTTTTATTCAACACCGTGAGATATAAGGTGCTTACGAAGTAATAGACACCAGGATTCTGCAGTTCTTGAATCATTGGGTACGGTGAGAGATCATTAACTTTAAGAGGCATGTAGTGAACTATAAAATCAACTTAAACTAATCATATTAATTTAACAAATGAAATATCCATTTACAGCACTAAATTCACATAGCCAGTAGAAACATTGAATAATAACTAGTTCTCATTAAACAAACGACTGATTACTCACCACTTACTCAGATTACATTTACAAAGTACTATATAGATAAACACAAGTAATCATTAGTAGTCTAGAGAATAGTATTTCACAATTAAATGAATAGATTAACCAATGTAAGATGTTAAAATGTTTCTGCATAATTAAACTATATATATATATATATATATATATATATATATATATATATATATATATATATATATATATATATATATATATATATATATATATATATATTTGACCTCTTTCTCGATATCTCTAATGTCAAGAGGGTAACATCATAATTACATACATTCTTATATGTGATAAGATTAATGAGTGGTAGAGTTTCAATCAGAATCATTCAAGACAGCGATATAATTTATTTTACTAAGAGTTAATGCGATCGATAAATAAGAAAATACAATACAACTGGTAGATAATGAACATCCTATATGGAATTTTTATGGAAGCTACTTTAACACTGACAAGATACATTAAATTACATATAATGAATAATGAACGATTTATGTGTAAACGATTCACCTAATCTATAGCAGATGCTCGACCAGCACTATTATACAAGGGCCTCGAATCAAAAACAAGTAGTTCTACTGACCAGTACATGTATTCGCCAACAATCAAGTATAAGAATAAGGATAAAGAAATATATAGATGACATCAAATACTTAACAAACTATCTATCAGTCTGTATCTAAGTCCTTCAGGAATCCCATAGTTGAGGTCCGAGAGATGGTGTAACACAGTGGCTAATGAGGTTATCAGATATGGCTCAGAATAGAAGCCAGTGGCGATCCTGTTGTAACCTTTTACTTTCTTCATAAAAAAGTGGCTGTAACTTCTTCAACTGAAAGAATTCTTTCTGGTTGTACCTTCCTGTTTCCCCCATTATTATTACTATTTCACTACCATACAGTAACTTGTGGTTGTTATCGTTCTTTTTTTTCCATTTTACACGCACCTTACATCCTTTATCTCTTCCCATTCTCATTATTATTGTGTGGCGTAGTATATGTATCTGGTGCCCCCCTTGCACCAATTTTTATGTATTCAAATAAATAAATAAGGAAAACAACTAATCACAATATTTTATCACCCATACAACACCTAATTGATCAGTTTCATTTAGCAACGCATCTTACAACCAAATACTCAATAAATCGAGAATATTAACATGTAAAATTATTCAATTTGTATATTACAATGATGCATTGAATGGTTCAAATAATAGAAACATAATAGTATTGTACAACTTGATATGAAGTGTTCAAATCACGATTCTGCTTGGGGGTTACAGTGAGTACATTACAATTTCCGATCATTGAGTTAGTACCCGACAGTTGTCCAGTTGAAGTCAAATATAAATCATGACAGTAGCTACCACTTTGACATGATGGTGAAGTTTGCCTATTATAATGACCCAACGGAGTTATATTGACTGCTACAATTGTTTCACTAGTTTCTTAATTTAGAAAATTACGTAGATCAACTACGGGACCATATGTCCAAACTTAAACCAATTAATACTCGCGAACAATCGCGCGCCGTATATGTACCTAAAGACCTAAGCAATTGCACGCACGTCTGGATAAGATGTGATAAAATAAAATCACCACTCAGTCCTCCATTTGAAGGTCCTTTCAAAGTCGTTTCAAAAAAATCTAAATATTTCGTGATAGAAAAACATGGAAACATCGACTCAATAAGTATTGATAGGCTAAAGCCGGCTTATCTAGATCATGAACCACCATACGTATTGTTAGATCGTTTAACTGACAAATCCATTACGGAATCGAAATGTAAAGATGATAAATCTTTACAAATGACTAAAACGGTTCACTGGGCACATCCAATTAGTCAGTCAAGGATGTTGACAGTTTCGGCTGCAGGATAAAATCTAACCACGTAGCTAATCAGACCCTGCATCTACTTAAAAATTTTTTTTTCCTCATTCCGCCTCACCTACAACTCCCCAGACCTTTTACCTTTAATATATAAGTATTATGTTAAATATTTTTTTTAAAAATACTGGACACATAAGCTAGGTATTCCGAAACGATGGCTGAGGATTTTAATCAAACTCATACAACTAACACTGGCAAATACAACGATATCAAAAAGCAACCCAGGCGAGTTTTATAATTTCTTTTTCTGGTTAATTAACTATGTTAGCTGTACTTCTTATATATCTATATACATTTTTCACGTAGACTGGCTATACATATATACCATATGAACTACTTCTAAAAGTTTTCGGTCGAAGATATGTTTAGTAGCTTGATACGATTAATACTACTATTAATAAGTGGTTTTCTAGACAAAACATTTTGGATTAAACCATGGCCAAGTACTTATTAAAGTTCTCATCATTTTTTTTCATGTTTAGGAAACTTATGTAATGACTTAACCAGTTTTCCTGCAGCATGCTTTTTAGTGTGATCATATAACCCATCTTTATTGGCAATATTCAGATTTTTTTTAAATTCTGACATTTAAGAATCAATAACCGTGGAGATATAGTACAGTACGTTACTGTAAGGTTACTATGTTAGCCACATTGATTCCGCATACCTAATTTTAAACACAACGTAAGTAAGTAATCATAACATTGAACTAACGATATGACTATCATAGCTATATTAACGTTAAACCAATTATTATTAGTGGTCCTGACAAAACCCTGGAACTTAACACTAGCGTTATAAAAAAGACATGTTATGTCAGTAACTTTTATATATATATATATATATATATATACTTTTTCTCTCGGTTTAAGTATAACGTAAAATGGAAATTACAAAACTTGTAGATTTTTTTTTCTATAGTATTATTAGTAAGCCAAACAAAGAACGTGTACTGTTCCAATATGGCATTCTGATATATCAACCAGTCCTCCTGTTATTTTTCTCTCATATCTGAGCAACTTATGGCCAACAAACATCGTATTGAAGGGGGTTTCGATGAACAAAAACGCATGGCCCACACGCACTCGAACCTCAGCCCTTCTGAATGCTAGACCGCGTGCCTAGCCATTAGGCCACATCAGACCACGAGGGGTGACTGCAATCTTTCCTTTTACCAATTATTCATTCATAATATTAATGAGTAATAGGACTTACACACTTCTAAGGTGCAGACAAATTCGTTACTTTGATTAATTGACGAAATATTGCCTCAGTATATCATACATATTTAAATCAAACCAGAAAAGAGTATTTGACACAACTGTACTTGATCCTCATACTCTACACAATTTTCTCCCCTCTTTAACCGTATATTCTCTTCCGTTTTATGGAGTAAAATTATGCACCCTTGGTTACGTACCTGGTTATAAAAGGCGGTAATCATAAGCCCAAGGTCATACATTTGATCGGGTTTGACAATGAGTCCAACTTCTAGCAAGTTTACACTTTTACATTTATACATTATAAAAAAGGATTTTATTTGTTTTCATACCTTTTCGTACACAAGATGGCTACACTATGTCTATTTTCTTCCAGAATACCAATCCGTTCTGGAGGCCAATCACTTACGTGGAACCGAACAATTATCAATTATGTTTATGTATTTCCATTTTGTATCTTATTATTTTGATGCAGGCAGTGGAGCGGTTCTTTAGGTTTGATTGGTTTTCACCATTACCTTTGAAGTAGATTCTTCTTTACTTTTTACTTGAGGGCGACTCAAGAGGCAGGTGAGTAAACACCTGATAGCCGGTCTGAGCATGGAAAAATCGTACCTCACCAACATGGTGTTGGGTAGCCCGCTCGCGGCACTTCCTCAGATATTCTTATTCCACAGTTTAACACTCTTTCTCATGAAAGCACTCAGTAAACCGTCAGCTATAGTTGTAGAAGAAATCACATGCTACTAAATAAGATGACAAGCTAGTAAATGAAGAGACATCCATGGACTACCGTTGACAGCGTTAGTTGCCACTTATTGTAAGTCAAACATTGAGTGAGTTGATAACTTTCCCTTGGAATGAGAAATCGAACTAAGGTGTTTTTGATAGATAGGTTAATCGAACCGACGTACCTACGGAAGTCGATTCTAGGGGGAAGCTAATGTAACAGCATAGGTTGGTTGGTTAAGAGTTGACCCCAAACAACCAAGCATATGCCAAAACAGTATTGTTCAAGTATTCATTCACTTCCTTATTTTGTATAAGCGTTATATTCCTTATTATCTTATATTGAATGCTGAAAGCCTTTGTTTGTCTGAACAGATAATCCCACGCTCGACTGTCACTGCGCTAAGATCGAAATAAACACGTACTCCATAATTCTGTGGTTTCTTCTATCAATAGTACGGGGGTTACCTATAGGCACGAAAAGTTCACTACCGATGTGCTGTACCTCGATTCGGTATCTAGCAACCGTCTAGAGAAAAATGCCAAGGGTTGCCAGGAGTTGTTAACACATTGTTGTAAGACTGCTGCAATTGCTGAGTCGGATGCGTCTACTGCGATACTAATGGGTGTTTGAGTGTCCTGATGTGCAAGCATTGTTGCTTTAGCGATGAGTTTTTTAATTGTGGAGAAAGGTTTTCGTGCGGTGTCGTCCAAATTAATGGATTTCGCATTTCCACGAAGTTGGTCGGTAAGAGGTTTCACAAGTAATGCACATTTCGGTATGAAGCGTCTATAGAAACTAATTGACGTTAATATATTTGCTCTTAACTAATACTGGATATGATCCTTCCGTAGAACTTTACACGTCTACTAAGTTAAATTATAACTGTCTCTGTTCACTCAATTAAACTTTATGTTTACACTGCATTAATATCCAGGCCATCTAATAAACATAATCTCTCCTGATACGTATAGCACCTGCAAAAGATCTAAATCAGTCAATAAAGTGAATAATGTGAAAACTTATAAACACAATGACCAGTCTGCATCCTACTCAGATCTTCCTTAAGCTACACAAAACGTGCACAGTTTATTTGGGCATGACATATCACTACCTTGTATCTCACTTGTAGATATAAATAAGAGCAGTCACATACGTTAGAGTCGATATCATTTGTCAGTCCAGACAAAAGCATCACATGTTGTGAGCAGTATTAAGACATCGCGGCTGACCCCGAAGTTTTACAACAGCGATCATAAAATAGTCCCCTGCACCCTTCCGATTCTTGCCATGTGAAACAAGTTGAAGATATTAAATACGCGTTTCCAATATAGAGATTATGCAAACGCTGACTGGGAAAACTTTCGGTTTCTAATAAATCACTCTGACTGGAGCAGTTTCTTTATCAGTGATAGCCTCTCAGAAAAATTATAAGAATTCAATACCACCACCAAATCTGCACTAGACACTACTATACCCTCTAAAATTGAAATTAAAACAATTACTCCCCATATAAACCAAACGAATAGGTCTAAACTGCGAAAACTGAAAAGGGCGTACTATAGTTCAAAAGACTTCAGTGCCCTGCACCAGATATACTCTGTACTTGACGGAGTAAAAAGTCAACGCAACAAGCATAAACAGGCAGAGAAACGTACTGAGCTCACTGATGCATCTAAAGCTTAAGCATTATGTCGTCTTCTCGCAAAAAGCATAAGAAAAAATGCAGATCACAACATTCACTCCTTACTGCACGATGGAGTGACGTATAATGAGCAAACCGTCATATGTGAACTATTAAGTGAATGGTTTACCCGCAATGGGAATACATCTCATGCTCCAGATATCAACATAAATTGCATCATCAAAAACGATCTTAGTACCATAAACTTCAACACTAGGAGTATACATACCGCCATTATAACCCTAAAGAACGGCTTTGATAAAGTACCTCATAATCTTCTAACCAACAAACTTAAGTCAGTTGGAATTATAAATCCCATTTTGCAATGGATCAAGTTTTTTCATACTAAAAGATACCAAATAACCAAGATTAACTCTACAACATCCACACCTCGACCAATAACCAGTAGTGTTGTGCAAAGTAGTGTCTTGGGTCCATTGCTCTTTATAATCTACATCAACAATATATGCAAGTGCTTTAGATAGGTAAGACCTACATCTATGCGGATGACTTGAAAGTAATCTATAAAACTGATATTTGTGATGTACGTGGTACTATGCCAACAATCCAAAATGAACGCAACATGGTAGACGACTGGTGCAAACGCTGAAGATTAGAGCTCAACGCAGAGAAATGCGGCTGGTTAGTTATAGGACACACTTTACAACTACACATTTACCAGACTGGCATCAGTAACTGATCTAGGGGTACATTACTGACACAGTGTTAATTTCTCTTAACACATCTCAGCCAAAGCATCCAAAATGCGGAAATTTCTTGGCTTTATTCCCCGTAATTTCTATCAAAATGAATCTAAAATCCTTCTTTATAAAGTTTGTGTAAGACCTATCGTTGAATACTTCTCGTTCTTATTTTTCAACCTACGTCTATCTGATATACTAAAGGTGGAAGGAATACAACGAGACTTCACCCGCAAAGTACTCAGGACTGACTTAGTCACTGACTAAAGTTCCCGATGCCAAATCTTAAGAAAAGCACCCTTTTGGGAGAGAACGCTAAGGTATAATTTGATTCTCTACTTCAAACTACTCAAAAACCTTACATATTCAACATGTAAGATCATTCTTGCCAAAGATTCACATGAATACGAACTTCAAAACAAAGTATCTACCGTCAAAGTTGAGAAATACAGATCAAAAACCCGGGAAAACTTCTTCCTCACCAAGTATGCAATAATATGAAACAGTCTTCCCTCCGAAATTCGCAAGGCAGATGAATCACATACTTTTGTAAAACTGCTTAATCAAGCCCTCACTGGCGCTGATCTAGCACGTACGAATACATCTGCGCCTTACTGAGACATCATCGGCTCTCTTCATGTCTAGACCAAAATGGACTTCAAGTTCAGTTTGCCTTATTTTTACTACTTTGCAGTTGTGTTGGTTACTTTTTCCACCCTATTTCTTCACTTGAAGTAGACAGGTAGCTCACTGGACCTATCAATATTGTTCAACTAAACTCGGTCGCTAAGGGACACTCACTACCACCCCAAAAATGTCAAGAGAACCGCACAATCGACTGTCTACTACCATTGGTCTTGCATCTATGGAGCGAGCCTGTTACCCATCAACTGGCTATGACAACACAAAATAACATCAGCACCAAGTTAGTGTGAGTTTCGTTCTATTTATTCTTTATTAGCTTTTTACTCTTCTGTACACCATGTTGACTAACAATTAGTACTACTTCTCCACTAGTTACCTTATCTACAACTCATATACTTTTACACTTTTCCGCCTACTTTATTAAACAACTATCCTAGATTATATCCCTCTTAATGCTTATAGTCCAAATGGCAAACTATACTTTGTACTACAGTCAATTAAAGCACTGCATCGATGCCTTACCCACAGTTCGTAACTTGTAACTGACTGATAAGTTGTAAAGTGGCACTCATAGAAATAGTGTTTTCCTACAGAATGTGAAACACAGAGGATTGTGTGAGGTATGACATATATCCAAATATAAGCTTAAATGAGCCTAAAATCCCAAAAGGGGGAGTGGAGAGTTACAGACTAGCAAGCATTGATGGTGAGGACGATAACTTCAATCCACTCGTGTTTGTTGGGGCAGAACATTTCGTATGTATCAGGCTTTTTATGATTGAGAATAAGCCAATCAATCTGTGATATTGAGGTTGTTCTCCTACTCTCACCATTCAGACACATGTTTCCAATTTTATGCTGCGTTAGCTATTCTACTAAAACGACTCATAAAATGCTAACTCGGACTTTTACACTAGGATTGCTTGGCTCTCATCGGACGGACAAAAAAAGAAAAGAAAGAAAAAATAGACAACAAAAGATATAGTTATTGGTATTCTTAACACTTCATCCTCTATATGCACACTCCCTTCTAATAAACCGCTTTTATTGTACCAATCTTGACTCTCTTCTTTCATGTGAGCTTACTCCAACTTGTTAAACGTCACAACTCTTTGTTGATTATCACTACATTCTCTTATATGGAGCCTCTGACTTCATTTCTCTCTACCAATAAATAATATGAATTTAACCTAATTTATTATACCTCTCTCTGTTCTACTACAAAATATTAAGCAACGTTTGGCGTTCATATTCGAGTGCCTTGCTGCTCTTCTGCCCTTCTTTTTTTCTTCAGAATCTTGCTCGGAGGGCACAGCTATGGAACGTCTGACGTCTGGAACAAACTTGACGTACGCGTCTACTTAAAATCATTGTTTACAGCAAGCGCTCAACCAGTCTACTTTATAACAACTATAGACTTAGTAAGTTGGGAAACATGTTGTGCACCAACAAATGTTGTAAGTTATAGATCATGCCTGTAAAAATGGCGTGTACCTGGTAATACAGAAATATATTATTTTCATTAATTAGTTTGCGAGACATGAGTAACCCGTTCTAGAGCCTTGCTGTCTTTCAGAAAGAAACCAGTTTTCGGCTAAACACTTAAAAATATTCTTCCGAATAGCCTTTTTTAAACTCCAGTAACCGCAAAAATCAGGTTCACATGTTCATCGTTCATAATTTAATGTCTCACAGCTGTTTTAAAAGCTGGACGAACTGTGGCGTTCTTCCTGTCTTTCTGTAATCTGCGTTGTGTTGGAGATATAATAAAATAAAAGCTGACAGGATTTGCGACAAACTCTTTTAAATCTCTTAGCAAGTTAGAATGTTTTCATATGGTCCCATGGATATGTAGTGGAATTGGTCCTTAACCATACGATCCCAAAAGCCGAACACACGATAACTGAGAAGGTCCACACTTAGTACTTCGAGGAGATCAGACATGGTGAACACAGGAATCTTGACTCGTATATTATGGCTCGACCTTGCAATTGTGTTCACCGAATGTGACCTCTCGCATTTTTTATATCAGATATATTATTCTTTTCTCAGCTCAAATGCATTCTTAAAAAATCCTTAGCAGTAACCATTGGTTGTCACGTATAACGAGCCAGTATGGATAATGATGTGAATTCCACATACAGTCAGAACAAGTGGTCACACCATAGCGAATCTATTAGTCTAGTAGCAAAGACAAGTGAACTTAATGCCGACTTTGCCATTAATCCTGAAGAACCCTAAGGTAACCTTCGGGCTATACAGTAGTAGGAACGTCTAGTTATGATCACTGAGCAAGGAGTCTGTTTCTTATCTAGGACAGGTCTTGAGTTACTGGATTTTTATTAGATACTGGTGCTGTGACCAATGTTATTCGCTCACATTATCATCCCGTCACCACTAATGAGTCAGCAAATGAGTACCTGAGGCAGACAACGAAACATAGGTCAACACATGTGATGAACAGTTAACCGTATCGGATCGTAAAAACTTGCCGGCGCTTACAGGTCACCAGCTGCTGTGAATACCAGGTGACTCAGTGATGCAAATAAACGTCCTCAACATAATTTTATCAAGAACGGATCAACTTTTCATACATGTACCATATTGGACGAAAACCTTTCTCATCGACATTATTTGTGAGCGCGATACCATAGCAAATCTAAATGATGATTTAGAACGCACGTCTCAGTGAACTAAACATGTAACTGCAAACGGCCAACCAATTTTGATTCCTGATGGTTGTACCACTGACGAAAAAGAAGTTCTATATACAATGCGTTTTGTACTGATTTTATAAGGAAGTATATATATCTTCAAAGGGTTGTACTGAAAAGTGATTTAACTGATAGTCAACAGTAAGACAGACCTTTCTACAACATCTAATCTTTATAAGGTTTGGAAAAATGAATGTGAAGAACAAGTAGTTAATGAAAAGTCAACAGAGGCCATATTATGCGATTTTTACATTATAAGCCCTTGTGATAATTGCAGGCTTCACTTATTTTATATCAAGATAGTGCAGCTGATCCTATCCATTTCTCCTTCGATAAGGTTCTATGGATCGTCGAAGGTTTCAATACTGAGGTGTTCCTCGTAATAGAAAAACCTCACACGTTCGACAACGTTCTCAGTAACACTTCAATCGCCATCAATAACACGAGCTAATATAACTAATTCAAACAGAGCCCATCCTTTATGTACGTTATCAATCGTTTGAATCGATATTCGTGTACCCTTACTCCTGAGAAGGGCATACCCCTTCTCGCCAGATATGTGACTAACAACGTTATTAAGTGAGTCGAGAACTCTAAGATATCATCGTTAGTCCACTTCATAAAATGGGGCAAGGACACCTACCTTACTTCATTGCAATAAAACAGATGTAGGACTACTAGAGATGATACGTTTCTCCAGAATAGGTCAAGTGCGAAAGCATAATGATCCCAGATATAAAAGATATCATTGAAGCGCTAATCGCACATGTCCGGCAAACACCTTTATCCCAAAGAAAGACTAGTCTGCAGCTTAAAACAGGGAAATTCCTGGAGATCTAATGGCAACGGACCTCGATATTGTCCGATATCTGAGAAACGAAGCTCAGCCTAAAGAATTTTAAATCACCAGTATAACACGACAGGTTACATAGGACATTGTAATGGAGGTTAAAGGAAATGAATGAGTACTACTTCATACTGCATAATTCGGAACTTATGTAATTCTCATAAAGGTGATGGCAGCGTAAAAAATTTTCTTTTGACTAGTTTTAGAGTAAGATCTTTTTAGACTTTTTGCTTGATTATGCATGATAATCCTTTGAGTTGCGCACCTTTGCAGTAGGAGTAGGACTTCCCTGGCAGAGGCTACATACGTGTAGCCGTGTGAGAGTATTTCGAGAGGGAGAGCGGACTCTCCCCACTTTCGGCCGTACCAGGGCATTTGATTTCGAATTTTAAATACAGTACATTCATTTGTGGTTATCTAGTACTTCTTGATCCGATTACGTTATTTCTGGGATTCTTTGTTCAGACTATAATTCAAATACTTATAAATATCACAGTATATCTGTTGGATGCTTTGATCTAATGGTTTTCTTCAATGAAAGATAATGCACAAAATTAGATTGAATATGTCAGATATCTATTCTCCTAGTTGAGGTACCTTGTGTGACTTAAATACCACTTCAAATAAGTGATTTCATAACTGTTAACCCATTCGGATTGATTTGGGTTCAAAATTCATCCTATCTAACTTCATTTGAATAACTACGTACTCAAATCCACATACAATTTACTGCAAAAGATCTAGTAACTAATGAAAAAATACGTGTATCAACACATGGCCGAGAATCATGAAAGCCTAGGACGATCTATACACTTTATGTCCAAAGAACAGATGTAATAATAAAACTAAAAATATTCATCTGAACGCAGAATATAGTTTGAAAAACCAAACTTATTTCGACTAAACCAAACCACTGCTTATTTTTTTCTGTGCAAGGCACAACTTAACAATAATAAATCATGTCAAAATGAAAAAATGCCTTAACAATATCAAACACTTCATAGTCAAATATATCTTTTTTCACAAAATGGCTTACTGTTCAACTATAACTGGTTGATAAAACAACACTTAAGTACTTACTAGTCAACAGGAACATTCCCAACTGAATAGAACTTTAATTCTATGCTCAAAATCAAGTCGAGCCTCGATAGTTTGTATCAGAATATAAGAGGCAAATATAAACCAAAATTATATAAAACAGGTTGGTCAGAGAAGAATGGGAAACATCAGAACATAGACTATACAAATCTTTGATAAAACCTAGAGCCAAACATACACGAAGTACATAAATGAAATTAAGAAGGCTTTACATTCAAGAGTAGAACAAAATGCTATTGTCACATAAAAAATTTACATGGAAGGATTTTCACCTGCATCTATACATATCAACACAGAAATATACCAAAACTATCTTACAGCGGCCACTTCCAGAGGTTTTTGACCTGGAAAAGACCCCAAATGCCCTGGTATGACCGAGAGTGGGGTGGGTCCGCTCTCCCTCTAGAAATGCTCTCACACGGCCACGCGTACACAGATTCTGCCAGGGAAGTCCTATTCAATGCCTTCTCGTGGCGGGGGTGTTGTTTATGAAATTGAAAGAACGAAAATCTAATGTCCGGCGCTTTAACCGGATTCCAAACCAATGGTGCGCATGGGCTCCAGTACCCTGCGGGAACAAATGGCGTATGAACCAATCGTTGGTCACCGACTACCATGAGACTACATCTCCTCACGATGCTTCACTGCCTTGTTGGTCAGACCCTCAGGTCGAAGGCTCGGGGTGTGGCCCCCTAAGAAAACCACCTTTCTTCGGTTTGGTCACCCGGGCAGTATCACAGCCCTCACATAAATCGAATGATTTATGTGGTGCATATCTACTTGGTGCTTCTTTGTACTAATGTTTATGCATTTAACTAAAATAAATGACCTTGAAAACACATATCACCTAGAATAACCAAACTTTTCAAAAGTAAAGAGACAGGAGATTGACAGTATGTACTTAAAGGTCACACAGTCAAGTAAGTAAAACCTAAATAAAAATCAACGAGCGAAATTAAAAGTTCACTACTGAAGTTATTATTATATTATATTATAACAGGTAGTAAATTGATGTACGTTTGTAGCGGTAAATAAAACCCTAAAATAAATAGTTCTGTATGTCTTCGACGTTGACGCTGACCCTATTAGTTTTACTGGGCACACTTAACTGAATGTTCTCGGTCACGTATTCGCGCCACATCACGAGCTGGTGTGTCGTGCTATGCATCGCTTGCAACTGCTAGCCAGATTAAACCAAACGCTTCTCAACATATCGATAGCTTTTCAAATATATCTTCGAACCTCTTTATTTCTGGCTTCTGATTTGACTGGGTTGGAACTTTGGTTATAAAAGTTATACTGGGGTGTGTGCTACTTATATTGACATACGTAGTATATGATGTTAGTTGTGAATAGAAAGAGTGACAGCAGAGAGACAAGAGGATCGAACAGTAAAGAATCGAAACAGAATCCAATTTGTATGAAAATGTAAGAACAATGAAGTCTGAGTCATTATGAAACAAATGATAGACATTTTGCAAATTAAGCATTTACTTTATGATTGTTAGACTTGACTAACAAGTCCTGTAAGTCTGTGTTAAATACATTCGATTGTTCCCACCCGTGTTCTGTTCATTACCATAAGTGTACAAGCATTGTTAAGCTCCGAATACATGTGGCATATTTAACTAGTATCGATCCGAAATCCAGGGTTGATATTTTAAAGTATAAGAAATTTCTGTTAAGCTTAAGATACAACTTGTTAGTTATTACAGGGATGAGGAAACAATTCGATTTCAATCAGCAGTTATTGCCAATAGACGCCACAAAAGGAATAAGTTGCTGAGAAGTACGAAAACTTTAATCAAATTATTTTGGACCGATAGCTTTCATACACTCACTATTATTGTTACTCCTCTTGTTAATTTTCCTGTTTTAGAACCAAACTACATATCTAGCTTTATATTAGAGAAGAAATTAGTATGTACTACCCCTAGATATATTATCTTATTAATTTCTTGTTTTGGGATGAATCTTGATTCAACAATATGATGAATTATGCTGATAGTAGATTAACAAACGGCAAAATAAGTGTACATGGTACAGTAGCATACTGAGTGAACGCATAGATAATACCTAAAAGTTAAAAAGTATGTTACCAGATATTCATGGACTGCATAACAGTTGTGAATCAAACACAGTCTCATGGATAATTTTTTTCCTCATAGACACAAATGGTTAATTGGCTGATGGGATCATAAATCTTTATCGATCGAGGTAGTTAAGAGTTGTGCTACAAATACATACCATCGGCCTAAACAAGATATGTTTGCTGGTGCAGAAGTAGGCTGGTTAAGAACGAAGGTGAGTAAAGTCCGCTCTCTCACTAAAATTCTATCGTACAGCTACGTGCACATAGCCACTGCCAGAGAAGTCTAACAATTTTTATTCGTGGCAGGAGTGTTGTTTAGGCAAGTGAGATGAGAACTTAACATCTAAATCAGGGTACGGAGGACCTACCTGAGAGAATCGAACCTATGGTGCACATAGAGTTGAGCATCCTGAGGTGACAAATAACGTATGACGTACGTATTCTCGATTGTTGGGATAAACCAAAGGCTTGGAGAGTGGCTTACTAAGAAAACCGCCTGCTTTGGATATGGTGCAAGGAACCCGAACTCCTAGGACTACATAAATTCCTAGGCCGTGATGACCAAGCAAAAAAACTTTTTAGGGATAACGGAACTGAAATGCTTGCAAACGTTTACCAATTACAGAATGTCCCCAAATACTGGGATGAGGTGATGGCCATTACTATATTTTAAAAGGGTCTATGTCACCTATGTAACAACTATTATGGGATAAGTTTTTTTTTACAAAAAAATTAATGGGTTACGTTATATTTCGCAGATTGTTAAAAAATTCGAAGAAGATCGACTCGAGAGGAGCAGGCAGGTTTTCGAGAATATATATTTTTAGTATCTTCACCAAATGTCAGAACACTGCTATACTTGTGTGCAATTCAGCAATCATTGTTTCTTGATGTCAGAGCTGGCTTCAAGTCACCGAACAGGTTTGTTTACTGGGATTATGTCGAAAAAGGGTGTGCCCCTTTTAGGTTAAAGTACTTTTACGAGACTGGTAGGAACCTGTGCTCACTCTGGGTAGTGAGCGGGTAGAAGTGGTCGAGAAGTCCATGCATTTGGATAGTTGCGTAAGTGCCGGTGTGAGTGATGAAATCGATTCATGTATGATGAAAATCAGTGGCATATGCTAATCTGAGCCATCTGGTCGTAAAAGGTCAGATCCATAATCCACCAGTCAGGGCAGTCCCTCTCTATGCTTACGAAACCTATCCTCTCCTATACGACGATGTTAAGCGACGTTCTGTGTTCGATCATTGTTGACCCTGACATCCAGTCGCAACACCATGTTAGTGTTGTGGAGATTTGGTAATATACATTAGTCCTACACAGCTCCCTGGTTGGAGTCCTAGAGACGGTGCAACACCGTGTCTAGAGACGTCATCGGTAATAGCTCAAAACAGAAGTCAGTGACGATCCTGCTATAACTTGCTATTACCTTTCATACGAGTGAGAGGAACTTCTTTAACTTCAAGAATCCTCTCTAGTTGTATTTTCCCTGACTAAACTACCTCCTCACTCTTTTTTATTCTCATTCATTAATTTCAACTGAACTTATCATACTCACGTTCGGTTATCTCTTCACAGTCACGTTTCGTCAATCGTGATGTAAATATATGTTTTGTTACTTCTTCGTACCGACATTTTTGTTTAAATAAACAAGTAAATACAAAGTCTAGGAGAAAACTAAAGATCAACACAGAAACATACGACATTAGTTCATTGAGTCGTTAACTATTCTGGTAGGTTCATGATATCTGGTTGAGATCCATTGATATTCAGGACTGCAATTGAGCAGTCTCTTATTGCCATATGTGCATACTGTGTGTATTGCCTCGATATTGCCTTAATTCACAAGCATTATAAGCAAAGACGGATAGTGGTTAGTAGTGAAATTCAGGACTCAGTAGCTAAGTTGGTGACACGATGGTGTTTGAAGCGAACGGTACTAGGTTCGATTCCCAGAGTGAACATCAACAAATCTGAGATGCAGGTACATCCGGCTGACTAGTCCCAAATAGGATGAAACGCGCATCCTGGATTCCATCCATCTTTTGCTTATAATAGGATCTGCAAGACCAGCAATTGGAAATATGACTCAGAGAATCAAGTACAATGGCATCCATTTTTTTTTTATCATACTGTCAGTTTTCAGCACAATAATCTTTTCATACATACAAATAAAACATATGAATACTGAAGAGAAATTTTTACCCATGAATAAGTTTATGTTTTCATTTTTACAAACTGATAATAGTAATAATAGGAGAATTGAAAATAATTCGAGGTAGACAACAACACCAAGAACAAGAACAACCACAACAGTAACAATCGTTAATTGAGGCAGGGAATCAAAGTCAATCTGAATTCAAGTTCACAGGAGAAATTTCTTCAATTAATTACATATTTGTGCGTATTGAATGAAAACGAAAGAAGAAGAAGAAGAAGAAAAAAAATTATCAAACAAAAACAACTTTTTTAATGAATCAGTATAGTTTTATCTTCTTTTTTTTTTCTAAAATGACTTGAATGATCCAAAATGTCAATTTATGGATGAAGCCGAACAAAAAAAAGAAAACTCATTTATACTTTATTAGTTGAATAATAATAAATCATTGTGAAGATAATCTTATTCCCCCTTCTCCTCCTCCCCCCTAACAACAATAATGTTAATAGAGGGGGAGGGAGAGAGAGAGATAAAATTGATTTTACTCAAAGCAACAATAATACAATTGTGTATTAGTAAACATACAAATGAATGTTGAATACACAAGATAATGAAATGGAGTGAACAAAAACTTTATACACAGATAAAAGTACCAAGATGTACATCATCGTAAACACACAACCGGGTATTGTTCTTCTTTTTTTTTCTTCTCTTACTTCTATTTGAACACCTTTCAATGGATGGGGGAAGAAGAGAAGTGTATGTAGAACGATGTATTAAAGGGGGGTTAACTGATGATAATAATAATAATATTTGGCTTAAACGTATTACAAAAAAAATACAAAATCAAGCTGAATGTGATTCTTAAATAAACATTCAGGAAAAAAAAGCAGAACGAAAAGACAAGATGACAAGGCACACACACACATACACAGTAACAAATAACGATTGCAAGGAAGTCAATCAATCAATCAATTTTCGAGGAGAATAACATCATTTACTCATTTCTTCCTATGAAATAGTTGTAGTTGAATGCGAAGTTGTCACAGGAATGACAGGTCGTCGGACAATCATTAAATCACATCGTGTAGTAGAAGGAGGAGAAGTTGATAATGACGATGATGATGGTGGTGGCGGTGGTGATGATGATGATAAGTTAGAAATATTTTTAACATTATTTAATTGTGTTAATAATGTGTCCTCTTTATTTTTTGTATGTGAAAGTTGTGATGATGATGGTGGTGGTGAAATGCAATAATAATCTAAAGTTGATGATGATGAATGAGGTAAAGAATTGGCAACACCAACAGTTAATCGTCTAACACCTTTTTGTCTATTACGTTCAGTTGATTTTTTCGGAATTGCTGATGATGTACGATGAAGTGTAACAGTAGTAGTAGTAGTGTTATTAGAATGATTTGTTGTTTTCTTAGAACTGTAATAATCATTTATTTTAAGAAAAAAGAAAAGCAAAATAAACCATGACTAAATAAACAATTAATCTAATAATCAGAAGGGATTTGTGGAGATTTTAGAAATTTCACAGATTGAAATCATGAGTCAGTTGAAGCGCACTGCTTATGAGAGTCCCATACTAGGACGAAATGGCCGTCCAGTGATTCCAGGTTTTCAATGGTGGTCTAGCTTCAACTGACTCATGATTTCAATCTGTGAAAATAGATAATAGATAAATATAAATAAGACATTTGTACTTACATTTCAAAATGATTCTTTATGTAAAATTTTCTAACCAATCAAATTATTAGAGCAATATGTATAGAAGTGTTCAATGTCAACAAATCGGTGCAATACAAGTGAGAAGAAAAACACACACACACACAATAGTGTAGAGATTTCGACGAGATTATAATTTATAGACGAACTAATCAGATAAAAGATAATAGGTTGTGGATTTGAGCGAGAAATTCATTTATCCATTTGGTTAAATAACGTTTTGGTATTTCAACTGATGTCAGTTCCTGATGGAAACGTTAAATGTAATTTCTAACATTAACCATCAACTGTAAATCATAAATCTAATTCATCACACTGGTTTATAACCCTCATTTGGTTCTAGTTATTTGGTGAAGACTCTCAAGGTCAGTTAAAATAATCATAAATGATTGACTCAACACTGAGTAGTAATGGCCAATTCATGATTAAAAAAATAGAATTCTATTGATCAAGTTCTCAACTCATCTTGATTTAAGTTATGTGCTAGTTAGTATTCATTACTAAGGAGTACGTGAAATTTAAAGAAAACATATGCTCCTTGTAGGATTCAAACTCGTATTAACCAGTTATGTTGGTGATATTCGATCAGTAATAAAGGATTAGACAATCATTATATTAGTTCCTAATCGAAGATCAATCAAATAAAGAAATTTCAGTCATAAAGTTTGAAGTGTAACAGGAGTGAGAGCAGTATATCCAATAATCATTGTCATTTCATTTTAATTGTGTGGGGGCTATGATACTACCCGGGTGCCCAAGCCGAAGCACGTGGTTTCCATAGGGAGCTGCACCCAGAGCCTTCGACTCAAAAGTCTAATCCACAAGACAGTGGAGCATCGTAATGAGATGCGTTTCCATGGTAGCCCGTCACCAACGATTGGTTCATATGCCATTTGTTCCCTCAGGATACTGGAACCCATGTACACCGTTGGTTTGGAATCAGGGTTTCCCAACTCCGTGTCCACCAACCCGGTTAAAGCTCCCGCCGGACATTCGGTTTTCGTTCTCACAATTTCGTAAACAACATCCCTTTGTGAGAGAAAATTGTACTTCGAATTATTTTAATAAATTTTACAGAGAAACAACAGAATTTAAATTTTAGTTGAAAATCGTGGTAGAGAAAAAAAATAAATTAGCACACACACACAAACAACTGTTGAATCAATGACTGACTGAGGTGTTTATAACTTCAGTTAGTACGGCCGAGGGTAAGGAGAGTCCTCTCTCCCTCTTCAAATGCTCTCACATGACCACGCGTATAAAACCACTGTCAGGGAAGTCCTACTCACTGCCTTCTCAAACCACGGCTGTTGTTTATGAGTTTGAAATGACTAAAAGCGAATGTCCAGCGATTTAACCGGGTTGGTGGATATGGAGAGTTCAACTTGGTGAGTTGGAAAACCCTCAATCTAAACCAATGGTATACATGGGATCCAGTATCTTGAAGGGACGAATGATGTTTGGATTTATTGTTGATCACTTGCTACCATGAAAGTGCATCTCCTGACGTTGCTCTATTGAATAATGGATTAGATCTTTAGCTCAAAGGCTTCGAATGTGACTCCCTAAGAAAACCACCTGTTTCAGTTTGGACACCCGGTCAGTATCACAACCCACACACAAATCAAGTGACTTGTGAAGCGCATATCTATTCGATGCCCCATTGTACTAATATTTATGTGTTCAAATAGATAAAATAAATAAAAATAATCGAATACTAATCATAAAATTTTCTTTATAAGAAATTAGTAACTGTGAATGTTTTACAGAATAAAAAATATTAGTATAGCTGATTAATTTGATAGTGGGAAAAACCTTGTCACAATGCAACCAGCATTAAACAAAGCTGAAACTCATCAAAATAATCATTTCTGTTAATTGTGCAATCAATCAGTAACACAGTGGTGACACAATGTGTGCTCAAAACGTTTTACATTTTAATATCAGCGATTTTGATTAAATTAGAAAATAATGAGTAAATTTAAACAAAATATCAAAGTACGTACATTGATGGTACTTAATAAATGTATATTATCATTTATACACATATAAATATTGATCATTGATCAGCATATACGTTATCACTGAAATAGTTAACGAAGTAAAAATAGAAAGAAATATTCAGGAATTAAGTCAATTAACAATCAAGGGATTCGAAACCTGTTACATACCAGTGTGTAGTACAAGAATTCTGTCTACAAGAAATGAATAAAGATGTCTGATGTTGAACTAAACCAAGATAATATTGGTTATTCATCAAATAGTTGTAACCATCTCACTTCTATAGGAAGTTATTCGTGACCCGAATAATTCAGTGATGATAACATTTTAAGCTGAACATAAGTTCTAATCCCTAGGAAAGTATCAGTCTCTTCAAGATTGCACAGTAAACCTTGGTACGAGACCAAGGTCAAACAGAGTTTCCAACCAACTATCTCTAACAAACCAACATGCTATTACAGTATTTACAATGTATTATTATTATTCCTACTGCTAATAATCGTAAGGATAAAGACTTTTTTTAACTGTTAATACTCAGAGAGATGAATTAATCTGAATCAGTAGGGTAATGTAGACTTCTCGAATGAATTATCATTAGACTGATTATATTTATACATTATAACAATTGAAAAGTGGAGTGTCTGTTTACATTGAAAATTAAGAAATCTATTTTGAACAACTTATCAAATAGATTTAAGAGCATACTATATACAGAAGATAAAAAAATGCATATTGAAAAAATCCAAATAATTAATGCAATTATTACCTCAAGGGATTATTCTGAACTACAGCTACGTTTGAAGAGATTAAGATATCACTTAAAAACCAGCGAATGAAACGAAAGTAAACAACACAACAACGGGATAATGTAAACGATTCCATTGCGCTTCAGTCCTGATAACTAGTGGGGGTAACAGTAGATTCAACAGAGGGAAATCTATGTTCCACAATCAATTAGAAGCACGAACTAACAAGCATACAACTTATGGATATATATACAGCACAAAAAACGTCAAAAAAGAGTATGAAAAGAGGAAACGAATTAATGACATTTAAGGTCCTTCCAAACTCCGCCTGGAGTCCCCTCTGGGGGCTACTGCCGGTCCCAAGCCCGGATAAGGTAGAAGGGTTGGGCATGGGGTTAGCGTCCCCATCCCGTAGAAAACTAACTCGCTAAAAAAACGCTAACCAGAAAAAGGTCCTTCCAAGTGGAAAATACAAACTGAAGGTAAAAGTGGGCGTTTTTGGTGCGAACATGAAAAGTCCAAATTTCCAATTTAAGATATTTCTAGGGGTCTAGCATCCTCAACAACTAACTAGAAAATAAACTAGTCGCATAATTTTTGCGATCAAATACAATCATATATATGTAAATATCTCTTCTTAATTGTAAATGTTTAATAAATTAGTTAACTTACTTAGAGGATTTTTCTTTCATTTGTAAGTTTCTATGTGATTGATTATTCATCTTATCCAAAGCTTTTAACCACAAGGAGCGAACTTGTTCAATAACTTCTGTTTAGTTAACAGAGGAGAGAGAAAGAAAAGGGAAACACAATACGGTGAAACATGCTCGATAAATCATAGAGTCATGTAAAGTACAGTTCACTAAAGAAACATACGTATATCCAAATCATGACATTCTGTAATAACACATAGAAGAAATCATTATTCAGTGATACGAAAACCTATATGCACCAGCTGAAGTTGTCACAACACTTCAGCACAGAGACATGACAGAGTAGTAAAAGTAGTAATAATCTTAGTGACAGTAGAAAAGAATCGGTGCTGGTGATATGGTTCGATAAAATATGGATTTGGAAAGTAAAAAAGTGTGAGATAGGTTTGAAACATAAGAGAAGAAAAAGAGTGATTACATCTGCGCCATTATGATCGATCCTAGACCACCTCGCCAAATTCAACCATTGATGACGATGATTTCCTAAGACCCCCAGCAAGGTAAGCTGAAGCTACTAACACATTTTCACCCAGTAGTAAATGAATTTAGTAAATTTCTTCCTACATACTCTTACACCAGCGAACATCGTACATCGATGTAGGGAGTGCCCGAATATACACACAATACTTATCTTAGCTATTTCCACCAGTGAATATTCACTACCTTGCCAATCGATTTGTCATCGTTACTTTGCATCTCACCCAAGCACTGTTAACTAAGTGGTCTCGAAATATATGAGGGATGCTTTGAGGACACTTATGATCGAATGCTATTAATTTACAAATATCCTCCATTTTTAAAGGTCAAGTTCCAATCACAAAACAAAATGGAGTGGTATGTTGTGGAGTTTACTTATGTCAGTTGACAGACGAACATATTGCCTACGGTACAAGTGAACTAAGTAAGCAAAAGTCAACTAAGCCTTCTCAACATGTGCCGAGATTTCGTCAGATACCTACCCGATATTACTGATGACTTACAAAATAGGTGAAATAATCAACGCAACTAACTACTTCACTCCTTATCATAAGTTCGGGTATTGATGCAAGCCAGCCTTGAAGCAATGAATTGCATCAAAATGGAAGGAAACGCATCTTAAGTACGGTTACATCGTTTCCCAAGGCGGTTAGAAGGCTCAGCATCTTCACTAAGTAAAACTTCATAATCTGTGTGGTCTATGTCAACAAGTGAATCTCTTAGTAGTGGATTAATTCCTGAGAAATCGGAAGATGAAAGCGTTATTTTTAGGAGTATGTGACATAGTAAAAATTGTGAAAGCGGACAACCTTGACAAACCCTACCTATCGAACTTATATCTCTGACAGTAGTAGATATTACCCTGATCATAATTTTAACCCTTTTTCACTTGTTAATATTCTTACTATCAACCATTATTTTCTATTTTTTCTTTTTTGTTCACATGTGCTACCAGTATTAACGATCCATGTATAAAAAAATCTAATTTCAAGTCTTGTGAAATTGTATTCCGAATAACAATGTCAGAGTTGTCAATGCGCGAACCTTATGTTAAATTAAACAACAAACTCTACTAAATAATATACAGGAGTCTTTTGCTATTTATGCATGGAATCTGCGAGTCATTTAGGATACTACTAAATATGACATGACTGGACTCTACTGATCATGGCGTCTCATTAAAATTATGAGAATCACCTCTCGAAGTCAATCAATTTCAATATAAAGAATTGGTGAAGATTCTTTAACTTATTTTTCGTTTTACATCAAAAACTAAATTTAATTAAATAACCATTGAAAACTATGTAGCACTGGATAGTTGTATCGTCCTAATATGGGACATCTTAGCAGTGAACAGGCACGACATCACTTTTGAAAATAAGAGCAGGAGTACAACATCGTAAACCATACAAGACGATATTATTAGGAACTGAAAGACTACAAACTAAGCAATGTGTTAACAACATACTAATTTACCTGAAAAAAGCAAATTATTTGAGGGAATGATTTTTTAAAACAAATAACTATCACTAATGGGAATCCAGACATGGAAATCCAGACATATCAATGATAACTACTAGTGGCATCATTGCTATTGTATGACATATATGTGTTTGGTGCCCCCTTGTACCAATGTTTATGTGTTCAAATAAATAAATGTACACGCTTAGCTCTGTTGGAGTTCTCAAATTTTTTAGTCTGTAAGCTGTGAAATGATGTAAGTAAAGATTATGATAGTAGTGGAATCCAGGACGTGCGTTTCGTCGTATTTGAGACTTAATGGCAATATCGAGTTAATTCACACACGATGAATATATGCCGAAAATAGAGACTAATAAATTGAAGACCTAAAGATCAATGGGAAGATCAAAACAGCCTATACAAACCAGTTATAACAATAATGAATAATAATCTACTACATGAAAGAGTATATAACTTCTTAAAAAGAGGTATTTGCTACCTCAGGTAGTGAGTTACACAATCTGTATATCATAACTAACATATAGACTGATACAAACATCTGTGTATTGACGAGAATTCCCATACTACTATTCAATATAAAGAAATCCAGTTGACAGGATCCATCACAAAAGCGAGAAACACTAAGCTTCAAGAATAGGGTTTTTTTTTAAGGACATAAATGGACGATATACATGAAAGACTATTGGAGAATACAATATCTAAAATAAATAAATGGATTTGCATTATTGTAATCGAATCCGAGTCAATCCATTTACACGTTTTCTATATTTAAATATAGCCCCCAAATACCCTGATACAGTCGAGAGTGGAACAAATGGCATATGAACCTATTGTTAGTAACCGACTACAATGGGACTACATCTTCTAACGTAGTTTTACTGCCTTATGGATTAGACTTCTGAGTGAAAGTCTCGGGGAGTGCCCTTGTAAGAAAACCATCCGGTTCAGTTTGGGAACCCGGACAATATTCCAGCTCTCACAAAAATCAAATAATTTGTGTGGCGCATATAACTTTGGTGCCTCCTTGTATCAGCGCGACCGTTGTTGCTACCTCGACGTGGTGCTTGGGCTTGCCAATCGTGGTGAAGCAACCGAGCTATACTAGCTGGAACAACTGTTCCTCAAGGTCAGCTGAAGAGCGGTGAGACTAAAAGCAACAAACCCAAGGTCCGAAGGCGAAGTCGTACTGCTGACTGTATGGAGGTGTGACGGCAATAAGGTAACCGCCCTCATAACTCTAACAGCACTCAAGATCATTGTATTCATAATCAACCTCCCTCTTCAATTCCTATTATTCCTCCTATATCGACTTTCAACTCTAAACTTTCTCCTTCGGCTTCCTCCTCAAGTGTCAACATGTCCAACGATTCTAGTGCTCGAAACACTGTCCCAGGTCTACTGAAACCTCGCTCCAAACTACACATTGGAGCCTTCGACGTACGCACCCTATGTTAAATCGGTCATCAGGATTCCGTGGCTAAAACCCTAGAATCTCGTACCATTGATGTATGCTGTGTCTCTGAAACACGAATACAGGATCCCAGTGTGGTCATTCACTTGACCTCACCTCGGCAAAACGAAGAGCCAACGAGATACACCCTCCGTGTATCTGGTGACCCGACGACCAGTTCTCGTGGACTGGCAGGTGTAAGCATGAGGGCGGAACAAACACTGTAAGAGTGGATCCCCGTTAACAGTCGTTTATGTGCTGTTAGGCTAAACGGCTCCGTAAGTGCTCGGAAAGATAGGGACACACTTTGTTGCCTTTTCGTTGTTTCTGTCTACGCTCCCATTGACTGCAACCCGGATAAAGCGAAAGATGACTTTCGCAGAAAGCCTTTTGAACTTCTTCAAAAACCTAAACGCTCAGACATAGCACTCGTAGCAGGTGACTTTAATGCCCAAGTAGGTAGCTTAAACCAAACAGAAAGTCATTTACGTGGGTAATTTAGTATCCTTGCTCAGCGAACAGATGATGGTGATCGTCTGTTGCAACTGTGCACAGTCAATCGTTTGTTTTTAGCAAGCACTAATTTTAAGCATAAGGAGAGACATCATCTAACATGGCGACCCCCTGCACCAAACCAACGATGGACTCAAATAGATCATATTGCCGTCAGTCATCGTTAGATAGGGTCGGTAGGAGATTGTCGCTCAGTCTGGAGTATCTGCTGACTGACCTTGTATCAGTGCTTATGTGTTTATATAATAAATAAATAAATATACACAGATAGACATTAATACAAAACAGTTACTCACCTTTATTCAATTCATCTTCATTATCAAACCTTTTAACAGTCAAGTCATAATCAACAGTGAGTTGTTGTTCTTGTTCAGATGATGATATAGAAGATTGTTGACTAAGAGTAACATCGGTAGATTTACGTCGTGCAGAATTAAAAATAGAAGATGAAGACAACAATGTATCATTATTTATTGGTTCATGTGTTGAATCTAATCTTTGAATATGATTATTATTATGATCTTGAAGAACTGGTTTCTTTTGTTGTTTAGACTTATCAGTAGCAGTAGAAGTAGTTGTAGATAAATAAGTAATAGCATCCATTAAAGTTGGTTCATTTATTGTACTGAAATCGATATTTGTGATAGGATTCTTTGTAATCATTGGTAAACTGTCAATAAGCCATTTCCAATGTCGAAATAAATGTTCAAGAACCTATAACAAGTTAAAAATAGAATAGTAATAATCATTACTATATTCAAATACAATAGCCAAACGATTCAACATGTATGGGTTGGTTAACATTAATGTAGAGCCATATAATGGCTTCAAGGTTGTTAAAATACATTAAGATGATGACATAAAATCAACAAGATGGACAGTAAAAGTGTTTAAATAATGGAAGTAGTAGTAGTAGTGTTGTAAACGAACACTCAAGTAGGGATAACCAGTGTTTTTTAAAATAAAAAATTACAGAATATCTTGGTAAGATATGAGAACCATACGCTCAGCACTTCATTTGTAAATTTCCACCATTTATCCTGTACATTCTGGATAACTCTTCCAGTTCATAATTCCTTTATATTTTCCCTTCTATTCTCTCCAACTCGATCTCCTTAGCTTTCTGCTGCCAGGTTTTCCACTTCCAATCGGTGTTACATATTACTTATGTCTGTTGACATAAGTAGCGTGCAGCACATTCGTCCCCAATTTAAGCTGTCCCTCTTGTGGTTGTTCTGCTCGCGGTGCCATCTTCTTCTTTACCGCGGTCTGTACCACACCCCCTGTAAAAATGCTGAGTCTGCAGCGCACTGTGTCGATATAAGTATCATCCACCACAGTAGTAGTGATAATAAGAAAGCTTAAATATTGAGGATATGGTCCGAAACAACAATGAAGGGAATACTGGAACATAAGATTTGTAGTATGACTACCTCGACCAAAATTGACGATTGATATAGAAGTAGTTGGTTGGAAGAAAACCAACGCATAAAAACATCGACAAGTGAAGTGAGTTATGAAGGTAGGTGTAGACTACCTGGTTGGGGTGAGTTGACCACAGTAATCAATGGTTAAAGACATTTGATGATACGGATCAGAATCAATCATAGTGTAGCAGCTGTATTAACTCTTTGTTTTTCTCTAGATTTTAAGTTTCTAAATTCCTCATAACTGTTTCGATTTTTATTTCTCATAATTAAATTTTCTGAATTTGTATCTTAGATGTCTAACATGTTCTGTTACTACTCTAGGATTTATCCTAACAGTTTCACCTCGCTGTATTAATAAACTTAAACTGTATTACTCATGTGTCGGGCTCTATATTGGGTTTGACTGACTGATAAATAGGGAATAAATCTGTGTTGTTGTGACCGATTCTGAGTCATACCATCTATATATCTCCAACCACTTATTGCGGTTATTGCACAAACAATAAAACGGGTAATTTGCATTTACCCATATAGCTTAGATCCTCAGTTCATAACTTCTTAGACCGATGAATGAAAATGAAAGTTGTACCGTATCGAAATACGGTACAACTTTATGATGACACCTTTTTAAATGTTCAAAAACTTATTATACAATAGGTGAACAAAACTTCATAAGTCTATTTTGAACAAAAATAATACAACTTAGCTACAAACCACTTAAATGAACAGCAAATTGGCGAGAAATATGGGTAAAACAAAATTTTGCTACTGACCTACTACCTCGAACAACATAACAACTTGACGTACTATATGTGATGTCAATTCATTTAAACTAGAAGAAATACTGTAATTTGATTAGCAATAAATGACTAAATATACATGAAATAAATCATATGTCACTCAGTGTAGTGATTAAGTCAAATGGTAAACGTTAGGTTATCAAATATTGTTGAATTACACTTCAACTATGACTAAGGTGAATGAAATATGTAGTTTGTATGATTAACACTGACAAAAATTGTATGGTCATTGAATTTTCCAACCTATACAATGCATGATAAGCTTCATGGTGCCTAGAAAAATTTCCAATCGTTAACTTTTTATAGCTACTTAAAAAGAAAATTCAGTAGTAAATACACACCTCATTTAATTTTGGAAGTTTTGATGAATTTCCAAAGAAAACAGGACCAAAACATATAGCTATACATTGATATGTCACTGCATTATGATGTTCATGTGCTACAACTCTTGTTATATGATTCATGATAAAGCATAATGTAGCCCAACGCCAAACACGAAATGATTGTTTAGAGATGTTGAACTCCTTTTCGCTAAAATTACTCATTTTCATTAAACTGAAATCCTCTTTGAGTTGTAAGTGAGATGTATTCGATGGGACGACAGTAGTCTGAGGAGATATAGGTGGAGATATAGATGGTTTGAATAGATGGTCACTGATGGAATTCACTCCGCTAAATTGATATTCATTAGAGCCATTAGTCGGAGAGGAAGGATTATTTTGTACATCTACAGGCATTGTGTTCATAGTTGGAATACCAAAAGCCTAAAAGAAAATGCATAGAAAAAGTGCAAACCATGATGATTTCTTTTTTAAACATTACTATATAACCGATTACAATACAATATTCTCGCTACAAAATGTACGAAATAGCAACGAAATTCCGGTACCATGTGGATTTAACTTGTGAATATTTAAAAAAATCTAAATGTATGCTATATCCTAATGAAGAATAAATGAATGACTATTATTATACGATTTATCACACATGAGTTATTCCCAATTTTTAATTACGGACTCTTAAAATCACAACTACTTTGGGCTTAATCTTGTATAATTGCTATTTTCTATTTTATGGTATGATGTAGTCTAGTTGCTTATGTATAAACCAAGTATGTCCGAAATATACAATACATACAGTGGAATCTGAGATTGTGTTCTGGACTGAAACAGGTAGGCGAGAAGAACCAATAAGAACTTAGAGTTGACTCGAGGTTGCTCGTACTGGTTAACGCGTCTTTGGTTTGGCACACTGCCAAGCTCATATAATTGGCGATCTTACCACGTGATAGTAAACAGGTCAAAAGTTAATATCGTCAGAACAGTGATCAATAACATATTCATAGTTATCCGTAAATATTTACAACTATTCTTTACTTTATAATATCGCTTTTCATAACCGATCATATTATGTATGAATTATATGATGAACATCTCTCACATCCCTTTAAACGACAGAGTAGAAGAAGAACGAAGATATATGAACTACGGTGGTGGAATTCTTTTATGTTTCTTCATAATAACTTCAGAGAAAAACTGTAAGTATTTTATGAAGGTAAACGATATGCAGACACAATAAGTCCATTGTACATTTAGTGTTAACAATCGGATAACACAAAAATAATTCATGACAAACGACATAGAACTTACATCAAATGCCATTTTTTTCAATTGAACACGAATAGAAAGTAATAAATAGGCTAATTGTTTCATATCGGAAGAATTCCCAATCTCTGGAACAAGACAGAAAAGTGGCTCCCAAGAAGCTGGAAGAAATAATAGTTGACAGAAGAAAAACACAATTAAATTACATTTTTATTCAGATTAAATGAATCATCTTTCAAAAATGTACACGCAAGTACAAATTCATCTATAAGTCAAAATCACTCAACAATAAACCCCAAATCACGAAAGGGATAAGACAGCTAAAGGTTGAGGCATAAATACTAAAACAAAATGTTCTCTATGAAATACATAGATGATTGGTTTTATTGACGAAAACATAATTACATAATGAAAGTAGGGATTACAATTTAGGAAGTGGAGTCTAAAAGTTAGGTTTAGAGTAAGGACTTAATGGTTAAGATATATATATGAACTAACTGTGAAACTCAATCCTCATTATAAACCAAAATAAATCACAACTGTAAATTTCATATTATAATCCAAACTATAACCGCACATTTAACATTCTAATCTCAACACCCGAACTAGTGATAGGGAGTGAAGTAGTTGAGTGTGTCGACCGCTTCACTTATCTTGGAAGTCTCATCAGCCCTTGTGGTCTGGTGTGTGACGAAATCTCAGCACGGATACAGAAGGCTCGACTAGCTTTTGCCAACTTGCGTCATTTATGGCGTAGGCGAGATATCCGTCTACCAACCAAAGGACGTGTTTACTGCGTAGCAGTTCGTTCCGTCCTACTTTATGGCTGTGAAACATGGCCGGTAAGAGTAGAGGATATTCGTAGGTTACTAGTATTTGATCATAGGTGTCTTCGAAACATTGCTCGTATATCCTGGGACCACCGAGTAAGTAACGCAGCTGTTGGGAAACGGGTACTAGGTGAGGATGGCAAATCAACTGATGAAGTAGTGAAACTTCAACAGTTGAGATGGCTGGGACACGTGTTACGTATGCCCAACCACCGACTACCTCGACGTGCGATGTTCAGTGGTATAGGAGTAGATTGGAAGAAAGCTAGGGGCGGCCAGACCAAAACATGGCACAAGTCCATGAAGTCACTGACAAGTGGTCTGAGTCATGTTGATAGGTATAGACTACCTAGTTGGGGACCGCGAGATGATAGCAACCGATGGTTAGAGACCCTGAATGACATGGCTCAAAATCGTTTGCAATGGCGCAGGTGCATCCACTCTCTATGTTCTCCCAATTTCTAATTATCTGAATTCTTCATGCCCCTTTTTTTTCCTCTTTCCAAATTTATTTCACTGGATTATACTCGTTAAATAACATCTCCAAACCCTAATCTTCCCGATTAATGCTTATACTCTTACTACCTCTACCACTACGGGATTTGAATCGACCACTGCATCTCTGTGCTAATGTGGTATGGCAACTCGAACTGATGTACGTACGTACTAAGTTCTACGTTGTTACTGACTGACAACTCTTTCTCTAACACCAAAATCTAATTCTAAACTGTAATCTTTATTGTGATAATAAATATTGATCATAAATCATTCATATATGTTTGTTACTTTTTGGATGATCTATTAGAATCTTGAACCTGTCAGGGTCATCCAAAGGGTCATTCAAGCTACCCCTAAGATCTAAGCACATTTCAATAGATTTTACAACCAATCCAATTTATACATAAACTTTCTACTGTTAATAAGGTTAAACGATATGTGAAGTAAGTACTTCCTCCACAAAATGATCAAAGTCAAAAGCTTATTCGAAAATGATTGTAAAAATACATGACAACTAGTTTGTAATCACAATAAAATGAAACAAAGTGGTTTACTAATATTCTATAATTAAATCATAAAATAATAGACAAATTCTGGTGAATTGGTGTTGAGGAGATACGATTGCGTAATAACTTAGTAAATTATGATAATAATAATAATAATAATTTCACAATAACACAATCACTACAGTACTCCATCCAATGAATAATAGAGACTGTAATAAGATAGTTTGACGTGTTATTTATTTCTACGAAATATTCAATCATACAGTAAGTAGATCCTTACAATTACCTTTATAAATGATGTAGTTTGTTTGATAAAAATAGTCAGTTGGTCAATTAAACACGCTAATTCCGATTCAATTTGATGTACATTCAAGGTGTTGATAATGCACAAAAACAAAGAATGAGGAAATTCACAACTCGTAAACTAATCGTAGTTAACGCGCTCAACCTCCAGTTACTTGATCTCAGATACAAAATACACTTCCTATACTTCGGTTTATGTAAACGAATAGTGTTGCACAGAATGTGAAACAAAACCAAATACATGAATTTAAACCTGAGAAATCGTAAAAACGACAAATTTTTCAAGTTCAAAAACTGTGAATCACATAGAACTTCAGTGACTTTTCCAGGAAATATGAATATTTTGCATGTATCGAAAACGGTATATTTATTATTATTTATTTGAACACATAAATATTGGTACAAGAGGGCACCAAATATATATGCGCCACACCATATTTGTGTGTGTGGGCTGTGATACTGCCCGGGTGCCCAAACCGAAGCAGGTAATTTTCTTAGGAGGCCACACCCCGAGCCTTTGATTTAAAGGTCTGACCCACAAGTCAGTGGAGCATAGTGAAGAGATGCAGTCTCATAGTAGTCGGTGACCAACGATTGGTTCATACGCCATTTGTTCCCGCAGGGTACTGGAGCCCATGCGCACCATTGGTTTGGAATCCGGTTAAAGCACCGGACACTCACTTTTCGTCTTCTCATTTTCGTAAACAACAACGCCACGAGGCCGTGAGTAGGACTTCCCTGGCAGAGGCTGTATACGCGTGGCCGTGTGAGAACATTTCGAGAGAGAAGGAGGGCCCACCCCACTCTCGGCCATACCAGGGGATTAGGGAGCGGTATAACTCGAGAGGAAACCAAGAAAGTTTAAACACATACATATATACGTCAAAATTTTGTAATAATACTAATGAAACATATCGGATGACAGTTTTTAAACTAATGGAAGTGATTAATAAAATTACTTACTTAATTCACATGATCTCATGAAACTATACATTAATGTAAACCAACTTAAATAAAAAGAATAATCAATATAAATTTACTAATCAATTCTGGAAGTTATCTAGCCTTTCAATTTTATTCTCATTTGTTTTTCTTAATTATATTACTAATTAAATATGTAACATAAGAATGTAGAATGTATGTGTACATAACAAATAACTATATATGGTTATTTTCTTCAAACAATAATATTATAGTAGTAATAATAATAATATACAATATATGTTACAGAACTTGGTAAATAGACACATTATACATGTATACATGGATACAAGATTATTATTATTATTATTATTATTATTATTATTATTATTATTATTATTATTATTATTATTATTATTGAATTAACTAAAATGATACGAATAAGATTAAAGAAAACTAGATTAACCCGCATTGTTATCTTAAAGTATGACATAATATACATGTCATTTAAATTAATAATTTAATTCAATAATATTTTAATATAACCATGTTAAAACATGTTTTATTTGATAATTAATAAAATGGTTATGATGTATATCAATTAATGATAATCAATACAAAGATTAATATCCAAATGTTGAATATTGAACATATAGTTTGAGAAGATGGAATGAAATAATATAATTGAAAGGATAATAAGAATGAAGATTTAGAAGAAGGTATTTAAAAAAAAAGATGAATGTATCTCTATTATTTTTATTGATTTTAAAACATTTCACAAAAAGTCTTCAATCACTTAATGATCATAATGATTTAAACGCAATAAACTGTATCAACAAACACGACTCAGTATCCGTAAGTATGTTATGTGCCTTGCATCTTCTAAATGAAAAGTACTTTTACAAGACTAACAGGAATCTAAAACTACACACACTGCGGGTAGTAGATATAGTCGAAAAGTTCGTTTATCTGGGTAGCTGTGTATGTGCCATTGATGGCATGAAAGATGAGGCTAACTCATGTATAACGAAAGCCAGAGTGGCTCATGCCAATTTGGCGCCTTCGTTGTGTTAGTTTGACTGTAAAAAATGGATCTATAATTACATAACTTTAATAGCTAACATCACGAGACAAATGAAGATAGACCACCATGAAAAACCTCGAAGCAATAAACGGCCCTTCCATTTTACTGTGGGACTCCTTAGCAGTGCGCATACACGCTCTCGCTCGCGGGGTTCTGATTCAGGTCCTTCGGATTCGCGTGCGAACGCTTAACCTCCAGACCATTGAGCCGGCATCAAAGTGTTAGTGTCTAACCTCAACCACGAAATCGCGTGACCACCTTCTATTGTACTAAGGTAAGTACCAGTCTCTACCTGACACCGTTGGATGCCGAATCAGTGGTCTTGCGCGAAACCGAAAGCCCTGCGTTGGAACTCTGCGAGCAAGATCGTGAATGCGCACGACTGAGGACCCCCAGAGTAGGACGAAACGGCCGTCCAGTGCTTCCAGGTTTTCCATGGTGGTTTAACATCAACCGGTTTATGATCCCAATCAAAATCAAATTTGGAAAACTGTCGAGTAACATGAGTCAGAATCAGTCTTGTCCCTAAATGCCTTGGTACAGCTGAGGGTGGGGAGGGTCAGATCCCCATCTACAAATGCTTCCACATGAACACGTGTATACAAATATTGTCAAGGAAGTCCTACTCACTGACTTCTCACACCATAAATGTTGTTTACGAAATTGGGAGGATGAAGATCGAATATCTGGTCGGGACCTAAACTGTGTTGATAGGTATGACGGAGGATTCACATAGGGGAGTTAGTAAACTCTGACTCAAAACCAATAGTGTACATGGGCTGCATGATTCTGAGGGAACGAATGGTGTTTGAACCTATTGTTTATGGCCGGCTTCTATGAGACTGCTTCTCCTAACGTAGTTTCACAGTCATGTGGATTAGACTATTAGATCGAAGGATTGGGGTGCAGCCACCTAAGAAAATCACCTGCTTCGATTTACGCACTCAAACCGTATCACAGCCCTTACATAAATCAACGATATCTACTACTAGCCTCATGGTTATTGTGTAGCTTTATATGTATTTAGTGCCCCCTCGTGTTCAAATAAATAAACAGGAATTAGTCTTAAAGGCAACGATACATTCAATCATTCTATTCCTTATAGATCATGAGTTTAAAAGTCATAATACGTTTTTTTTCCATTGTACTAACTCAATCTCTGTTCTCAAATTATATTGATTTATGCTTAATATATATATATATATATATATATATATATATATATATATATATATATATATATTTATTTATTTATTTATTTATTAATACATCTATCAATCTAGATTCTTGTTGTTTTTCCAACTCTGTTTAACTTTAAGAAGAAGAAAAAAAAGGAAACGAATTACTTTAATGTTGCCAAGAAGAAAAGAGAAATTTAGAAAGTTCCAATAAACACAATGAAGTTTTTCAACAACAACAACAACAACAAAAACAAAGAAAAAGCACATTGAATTTTTAGTGTTATGAATGATCTTGTTTGTTTAAGTTATAACAATTACACATTATAACAACATAATGAACCATGTGATAACAATTGATTGTTGATAAAGATCATAAGGATTAAAGAAGCTGTATGACAGTTAAAAACTAATCATAAACAAACATCAAAACACATGTAAATCTGTTTATTGTTATCGGAAAAGTGTATACAAGCATAATAGTTCATTTTAATTAAAATACAATATATTGATCAATAACAGTATATTGGAATATTATCCTGTATAAATATATATCTTAAAATAACTGTTGATGAAATAAAAGAAATTCAAATACTGGCTCAATTACCAAGAAATTAAAGATACACTCTCATGTCAAACGGAAGATCTATGGTAGATTCCTGTATGTATACTATTGACGATCCCTGAGCAAGTGTCCAATCCTTCATGGTTTACAATAACTATATAATCTGAGTCTAACTACCGAGAAATTCTCTTCTCAGATTAAAAAACCAATATCACATTGTAAACTACAACAATTTATGCCAAGGTTAAAGTAGGCGAAAGATCAAATGATCCATGAAATTGTAGCCAGTATTCAAACTACAAAATGATGATGTTCTATTAATTCATTCTTTCATAATCATCGTAAGACTTGGTACACTTATGAATCAGTTCAATTAGGTTTAACCATAGTAAAACAGTGAGGTCAAATTAGCAAAGAATTTGAAATAATTTAGTAGTACTAATGATAGTAGTGAAAACTGAACATAGAGAACGTAGTTTTAAAAAGAAAAGAGTGAAATAAGAGGATTAATATGTATGAAATTATGTAGAAACTCACAAGGTAGAAGATGAAGTATGAATGAATATGTGCTATCGGAACTAGTTCTAATCATTATATTTTCATACATCTTTAACCACTGACAGAAATTACCTCGCCTAACTAAATAAGGCAGTCTGAATTTATCAAGTAAGTATTCCAACTGAAGTTAGCTATTATAATCAAGTAATTAAAGTTATTTTTTTGTATTGTGGTGTGTGCTACTTATACGAACAGATATAAGTAGTATATATAACAGGAATAGGAAATGGGACTGTTTATCAGTAGAAGATTGAAATGAAGAGAACAAGAAATAAAGCAAAGAGTAATCGGAAAAACAACAGAATTAAAAGAATTATAGACACGATAAAGGTCAACTCAAGGAAGATGGACAAATAGTGTGTTTATTGTATTGCTTCCATACTTTACAAATACAGTATGATTTCGCATTATATCAAGAAAAATTGATTTTCCTCATAAAGTTTTCACTCATTACAATAGTACTAAGTTACCAATAATTGGACAAATGAAACAATTTAAGAAATTAAAAAGGCTAAGAAATAAATTAGTTCATTCAATTAGAGTTGTGTGCTGATCTTGGATGAAAGGCTTAACTGTGAAACTTTCATGATCTATGTAAACTTCAGAAAGGAGGGAGCTGGTGATTTCATTTAAAAAATTATTAAAGTTTTCATGATTAGATTGTCCAGTTTCAGAGAGAACAAAAACTCGACTAGAATCATTCTCTTGAAGTACAATTTGTGTTCTAAATCATTAATTCGATTCAAATATATTTAATTTATTATTAGTTGTTTTATTTCATGCATTCGTGATTCGTAAACTCTCAACGTTATATACACTAAGCATAAAGGAGGGATTACATTAAACACTGGTTGATATGTAACAACTCTAGCAAATTCTTTTTGCTTAACACGCTTCAGTAAGATTTTCATTTATTTAATTCACATAAAATCTGAGGTAACTGGGTACCAAAATGTAATATACGCCACACTAAATAATTATAATATTTATGTGAGAACTGGAATACCTCCCGGTAACTCAAATAGTGCCAATGACTTTCTTAGGTATAGCCAATTTTCCCGACACTTTAACCTAAAGGACTGCAATAGTATAACAACGTAACTAAAAGTCGAAAATAAGGTCATACGCTATTCGATCCTTCAGGATTCTGCAGGGCATTTAGATTGTTAGTTTAGAAGCAGAGCTTTCTAACTCCCATATGTGAACGCCTCGTATCTACAACACCAATAATACAACCACAAATTCACTTATCGCAAAAATATTATCATTGCATGGAGATAGTGAGAACTTTGTTGAACGTGGCTATAATAAAATGGCTTTACCAACCATCAGTCGTTTAAGCGGTCCAGTAGGAACATTTGTAAAAAATCCAAACGCCCCCAAATGCCCTGGTACGGCCGAGAGTGGGGAGAATCCGCTCTCCCTCTCAAAATGCTCTCACATGGCCACGCGTATATAGCCTCTGCCAGGGAAGTCCTACTCACCGCCTTCTCGCACCACGGGTGTTGTTTACGAAAATGAGAAGACGAAAAGTGAGTGACCGGTGCTTTAACCGGATTCCAAACCAATGGTGCAAATGGGCTCCAGTATCCTAAGAGAACAAATGGCGAATGAACCAATTGTTGGTCACCGGTTTCCATGGGACTGCATCTCCTTACGATGCTCCACTGCCTTGTGGATCAGACCCTCAGGTCGAAGGCTCGGGGTGTGGTCTCCTAAGAAAACCACCTGCTTCGGTTTGGGCACCCGGGCAGTATCACAGCCCTCACACATATCGAATGAAATTTGTGTGGCGCATATGTATTTGGTGCCTCTTTGTACCAATATCTATGTGTTCAAATAAATAAAATACAAAAAGAAAACATCAATTTAATTCCATGTAAAGAAAAAATTAAAATAATCACACTCACATAAAGAAAATAATCCAACAGGTAATCGTCGAAGAAAATGTTTAAATAAACCGCATAATGCATTAGGTTCACGCCAAGCATCCAAACTAAACATCAAGTCAATATCTTCAGGATGCTTGATTGAAAAGATGAAAAAAATGGAAATATTCTTATGTAACAGCAGATATGTACAATGAAGTAATATATATAAACAACTAGTAAAACAAAAAGGGTGCTACTAGAGGTAGGTTATTATACATATAAAAAAAAGATTGAATTCATTGTTAATAAAGCATGATGTTTTGAAAATAATCAACAGAATCTTATTGGTGTTATTTCTGTTAAATTATACACAAGCATTTGATCATCAAATAACTTAGGTAAATGAATCAGACTCTTTTTAAGTCTTATAATTTGAACAGAAAGAATAACCGATTGAAGAAGAGAATAGTTAATTTTAAAAAAGTGTATTTCATATAAGAATATCATTTAAACTAAAAATTGCATACAAATACACAGTCAGACAGTTACAACGTAGGACTAGGCACATATATCCGCCAGTCCAAGTTGCCACACCTCATTACCACAACAAGACGAATTCATAGAAGCAGTTAACACAATGATATTATATATAAAGGAAAGATTGCATATAAGGATATAATAGAGGAAGAAAGAATTAGTTCGTAGAAAGAAACATATGAAGCGATTTTAATCTCACTGTTTAAGGGAAGACAGAGAGTGTATACACCTACATTATTGTGATCTATTCTGAGTCATGTCACCCAGAGTCTCCAACCATTGGTTACGATGGTCACGCGGACCCCAACCAAGTAGCCTGCATCTACCAACATGGTTCAGACTAAAAGTTGGTGACTTCAAGTACTGATGCCATACAAAGTGAGAAATTTATTCATAAACTTGAAATAATGTGATTTGTGAAAGTCTACAAATAACAGAGGACACCCAATATTGAACGAGATTTGAACTTTTGAGCGCAATATAATAATAATTACCAAGTGGTTATGGAAAAACCTACATAATACATACTATTACTGTAACCGAACAATCCAGATGGGGAATATTAATTAGGATAGATTATAAAAATGTTGTCTAATAAACTAGAAGTCATCTAAATCGTCTAAATAATGGTTTAATTAATTGAAATCTTTAGGGAATTGTGAAACGGAAGAAACGTATACATTTTTAAAAAAATGTACTTCGAAGTTTCTTTTACCAAACTAGGAAATGGATGACTATAGGAAAAAAATATAAGACCGTTCAACTCTACTAGCATATAGTAGGCTCACAAATCCTATAGTAAGACTGAGAATTGAATGAATCATATCTCTCTCCCTCTCTTTTGAAAGGCTTTACCAGCCCCATGAATTTATAAAATGCTATGGAAGTGAGGATGAAAATAAAACTTCGGTACCTGGAGCACAAGTGCATCATTGGTCTGGAATCAGAATTCCCTAACTCATTCTAGGTAGATCCTCTGTACACACCAACCTTGTCTAAGTTCCCGCGGAATATTCTCTTTTCGTCATCTCCATCAGGCAAACAACATCACAGACACGAAAAGGCGATGAGTGGCACTTCCCTGGTAGTGGCTATATACACATAACCATATGAGAATATTCGAAGAAGGAGGAGAGTGGACTAACCCCAACATCAACTATACCAGTGCATTTGTGGATTCAATTTATGCCAACAAATTTCACCATGGATATTAGCGATTGTCACATGTGACAGTTCAAATCACTCTAATATGAAATTATTATGCAATAGCCTTTCATTTCATACTTATTAATTACTATTTACCGATAGTATTACTTAACTTTACAACATTAATGCTAGAAAATATTCTGATAAGATAGATATTACTGAGCAACCAGAAAAGTTTTTATTATCTGCTTCTCTGGGATATCTAATTATCTTTAGATTTCTCTATGAATAATTTGTAAGTACGCTAACCTATTAAGAAGAAAAATTAGTTTATTCTACTAGGCTAATAGTGGTCATGATCTTTGACAAGATCTCATTGAGAGATTAAGTGAATAAATTAATCTCTTGATAAAAGTCGCTCAACTCGATTACATAGTATCAAACATTCAGCATTCTATAATATTCATTTGAATAAATGACAATTTTCGTTAGTCACAAAATTGGCCTAGATGTTATTTTCTTTCATTTTATACATGATAAGAGACTAACTGATCATAGTAGCGTAGACAACATTCTTATATTGTAAAATCTACCAGAAAAGAGAAACATAGAATGCTTCCTATAATTAAAATTGGTTCAGCAAATCAGAACTAACCATTCTCTATCAGAATCATAACAGATTCATTTCTTTAAGAGAAAAATGATCCAATTTAAAAGTAGAATACAGAAATATATAACAATAATAACAAGGGTGACACGTACCAGGTTTACTGAAGAGACAAATTGTGCAATTGTACGATGTCGACCAGGTTTTCTATACAGACCAGGTAAATTAAGTCCATGTATCTCTAAGGCTATAACAATAGCTTGTAACAGGACTGGAACACACTAAAAAAAGTTATATGAAAAAGAAACAAATAATGTTGATTACATCTTTTTGGCATTTCATTACTTGATAATATTTGGCATTAGTCCTTGAAGTCACTACATTCTAGTCTGAACCATATTGGTGGTAGATTCGTACTACTTGATTGGGGTCCGCGTGACCATCGTAACCAATGGTTGGAGACTCTGGGTGACATGGCTCAGAATAGATCACAATGATGTAGGTGTATACACTCTCTGTCTTCCCTTAAACAGTGAGATTAAAATCGCTTCATATGTTTCTTTCTACGAACTAATTCTTTCTTCCTCTATTATATCCTTATATGCAATCTTTCCTTTATATATAACATCATTGTGTTAACTGCTTCTATGAATTCGTCTTATTGTGCTAATGAGGTGTGGCAACTTGGACTGGCGGATATATGTGCCTAGTCCTACGTTGTAGCTGACTGACTGGCTGATAATACTTACTGTGATATAAAGGAACAAATGTTTTTACAAACACTAGATTTTATTTAAAGAAAGCAACGCAATATATCTATTAATAAAGTTGGAATACTGGAATTGTTGACTTTTGTTTGTTCGTATTGAAATTCCGACCGACTGATAGTGCACATAAATGGATTTTTGTTGAAAATATTATTGACTGGTAAGTATAAATGAATCTTGATTGAATCCGAAAACGATGGAGAGGACATATGAATAAGAATTGAAAATGTTATTTATTATTATCAAAGACTTTTTGTAAACTTCGTCTGTTAAAGATAATTCGCCTTCTCCAATACTTTCCGAAGATTATATGTCTATAGCTCTTACTAGGGAAGTTCTACTCAGTGTCATTATGTAGAAGTTATGTTTTTAAGAAAATGAAAGCACAAATAACGAACTGCGGCACCTAAGCAAGACTGGTGAATAGAAAGGATCCGTTCAAAGGGGTTGGGAGACGCATATTTTAAACCAATGAATTAAATGAGATACAAGACAATGAAGGAACAGTTGATATGTGAATCTATTTTATTCACTATTCATCACCATGAGGTTGTATCGCCAAACGCTGTCCCACTAACTTTTGTATCCAACCTTTCGGTGAAACGTTGAAAGAGCAGCTATACCTCGGAACACCATCTATTTCAGTTTATGCGACCAGGTAATATACAACCATACGCACAAACTTAATAATAATGATAACTAATAAAAAAAACTTACTGGATAATCAGGACTTTCTAATTGAGATTCTAATGAAGCACCGAATACAGGACCAGGACTATCCAAATCAGTCATATTTGGAGGATCAACAACTAAGATAGAAAGACAAAAAACATTCAGAAAAGAATGATAATAGTAATAATGAAGTAAACAGTTTTTAAAAAAAACATTTTCATTCATAGAAACAAGGGTGGGGAAAAAACGACAGATCACTTAAAATCATGAGGTTGTTTCTAAGTGGAAAACAAATACAATTAGAATAATATCATGCTGTGATATAATGATATACATCAAGATATAAATAACTTGTATAATTGAGATTAAATAGAAAATTTCCTTTCAAATGTAATAACCATGAACATTTCCCACATGACAAGAAAGTCGAAGAAAAAGAAAAGATCAACAATTATGGTGAATAATAGTGAAGAAAAAAAAGCTTTTTTCACGATAATTCTCATCAACAATGAAATTAGTTAAAGAACTAGGAATTAAGAAGATGTATGTTGGTATTCAAATGTCTAGATAGTCCTACGGTATGGGGTGGAAACATGAAGAACTACGAAAGCCATCATTCAGAAGATACAAGTGTTTATTAACAGTTGTCGACGTAAAATACTTCAGATCCGTTGGCCAGACACTATTAGCAACAACGTACTGTGGGAGAGAACAAACCAGATCATAGTCGAGGAAGAAATCAGGAAGAAGCGCTGGAAGTGGATAGGACACACAGTGAGGAAAGCACCAAACTGTGTCACAAGGCAAGCCCTCACATAGAATCCTCAAGGCCAAAGGAGAAGAGGAAAATCAAAGAACATATTACGCCAGGAAATGGAGATAGACATTATTATTATTATTAGCTTTATTCAATATTACATTTTCGGTACAATATAGAATTTTCAGCGTAAAGTATTTTAACAAGTTTCCGTTTCTTTCTTCTTGGTCGGTCCTGGCGATAAATATTGAGTGATCGCCAGTTAGATGTTAACAGTCCAGTAAATGAACATCTGAATGATGTACATTCTTTTCGTTGTATATTGCCAGCAACCACATTGTCTCTTATTGAGTTTTTTGTAACTTTGACAACGAATGGTTGTGCACTTTTCAGAAACGCAGCAGAATAGGTTATGCGATTAATAGATATAACGATACATTAAAACAAACAAAAATAGATAACTTGTTGAAATATCTAGATGGCAGGAACAGGTAGCCCAAATGCTCAAGCAGGCCGACATGAGAGAAATGAACAAGAAAAGAAGACCCAGAACACAGTGGGTTGGAGAATGCTGGTTGGCGGCCTATGCTTCATTGAGAGTAACAGGCGTAAGTAAGTAATGTTGGTATTCATATTTAGCTATTAATCGACTTTAATGTAAACTTGTAATTGAATAACAATATCGAGTCAACTTGTTCAAGGTGGATATATATCAACATAGACTGATCAATAACAGTTACAAATAATAAAAACAGGGAATTGGAGGCTCAGAATAACACCTTCATATTTGTTGAACAAGTTACTGGTTAGTGCTTGATAGTTCAGTAGATAATATATTTGTGCTTAAAGCGTAAAGTGTTGAGTATGAGTCTTAATGTAAACACTTACATCAATACAAGTACACTCAGTTGGCGAAACCCGTTAGGAACTTGTTTCCACTATTAGTCACGTATTAAATATACTGAAACTATTTTGTTGAACTAGTCTGAGACTACTATACGCATACGGTAACAGATTGGATATACGAATCCAAAAAGTTAAAGTTCAACATAACCATACAACCATTGAACTAAAAAATCCATGTACTCAAATTTGAGAAACCTGTCATATACAAAGCAACCTTAAACCAATAACAACGGGAAGTTACATTCGTCCTCATCACATGGTCGAATTAATGGTTTGGAACTTTCAACCAAAAGTATTATCAGTATAGAGTTGCAGAGATTGATGACTTTTGATTGAGATCATGAATCGATCAACATTATACCATCATTGAAAACCTAGGAGCACTGGATGACTGTTTCATCCTAGTATTGGGCATCTTAGTAGTGCACATCCACGATCCCACAAGTGGGATTCGGACTCAGAAATCTTGGTTTTGCGCGCAAACGCTTAACCTCTAGACCACTGAACCGGATTTCAATGACCTTCCTGTGTTTCCAGGTTCTCAATGGTAGCTTACCATTGGTCGATTTATGATCTCAATCAGTTACCAATTGTTAAATGTTAATTAATTTTTCAACTTTTGTTCCATTCTCCATCATATATGGCTTGATAGTATGTGAAGTGTGATTCTTAACTTGAGGTGTATCGTAGTCTGATAAGTTATGTATATAAACCTATGAGTGCGTGAAAAAATATATAATAAGAGCTTATCTACTGCTGAAGAGAGAGAAAAAAAGCTGTGTTCCAAACCAATAGAAGTGAAGTTATCTCGGCAGGGTGTCATTAGTGAAAAATTAGTACATTAGATCATATACAAAGTAGTATACTTAGAATAGAGAATTTTGAATCTGGAATTCTGATTGGTGGATCTTGCTCTGGTAATATCGACTAAGCTTCTATATAATCACGCGTGGATAAGTAGTAGTAGGAACTTGTGATATTGATAAAATAGCTTATCAGCTGGTCACACACACTACAAGTTTTACAATCACAGAAAAACTACAAATTATTAATCCTGCCAAGAAAAAAAATGCCTTCTGTTCAGTGATAACAACAAAATGAGGTATAAAGAGACAAAAAAATCAGTTACGCATTCATCGTTGAAACAATTCACACACAGATACACGCATGAAGAAAAAAGGTAGTGTATGGTCTAGTATCATAACTTATCTGTTATTTTCCATACACAAAAAAAGTATATCTTATATAAACAGAACACATGTGTACTGAAAGGAAAAAAAAACATGAAATGTATCCATTGGAACTAATAAATATTGATTAAACACTGGATCAGTCTTTGATCGGAATAGGTATCATTCAGTATCAATGTTACAATATTTTCCTTTTTGAAAGTTGAACATGATAATGGCAAATTTAGTGATAGTGAGGAAAACTATAAATACAAAATCATTCAACTTATAAGGTTGTATAATTACATAATTATTGTTTCTAAGGCAATAAAATAAACATGAACAATGTCGAATGGAATAGTGACATAAAAAGAGTGCTTAGTTAATTTCAATTAATTACAAGCAAAATGTGTTATGCATTTGCATTTATGAAGGTTAGTAAAAATTAATACAGTAAAATACAGTCAGTCAAATACAATGTAAATCAGTCCAAGATTTGAAATATCCCATTTGCACAGCGAGATCAAATTATTAGGGTAAATTCCGGAGTAACAGAGGTAGGAACAGTATTAATGAAAATAGAAAAGATTAAACATCGAAGATACTATTTGTGAAGAAAGTATAGGATCAGAAAGAATACGCCTCCGTTACTGTGAACGATTTTGACCCATGTCATCCCAAGTCCCTAACTATTGACTATGATTAGGTAGTCTGAGGTAAAAGAAAACGTCTTTAGATAAATAGTCAGTTGTAATCAATGAAGAACTTGACACAAAGATGTGTCATTCTAACTACATCATCCAACCACGAAATAACATTCACCTAATGAATGAAAGAGGATTTGAAACAAATGTAGTATTAATAATGTTAGTACGACAGACAAATGTTGAGAATATATTTTGAAAAGGTAAATATCAACGAACACTACAACTCAGGGATTTAGAAGACGATGAAGATTGAATGCATCTACGACTTTGTGACAGATTACAGGCCAAGTCACTCAGCGCTTTAAACCAGCCAGTAGTTTGTAGATACCAACATTGGGCTAAAACGAAAAATGATGCAACGCTTTGATTTGGTAGTGCACATTTTTCTTCTAACTCACTTTTACACCAGTTAAAATATCGCCCATGGCTTGGAGTCAGGGTTTCCCAACTCCCCTAGGTGGATCCTCCGTCATACCCATCAACTCGGTTTAGGCCCCGACCAGATATTCGCTTTTCGTCCTCTTAATTTCATACACAACACTCGTGGAGTGAGAAGCCAGTGAGTAGAACTTCCTTGACAGTGTATGTATACACATGATCATATGAAAGCATTTTGAGAGGGAAAGCTGACTCTCTCCACAGATTGATATAATTTTTAACAGATAAATCATGAAAATAGTTTATTATATTTCTGAATAACAACTATAAATGTTTTATGATTCACTCAAAGTCGATCACTGACTCGCACACGCTCTCAATAATGACTAACCATAATGTGTCTAAAATTCAGCAACGACCAAATAGTAGATAAGAAGTATTAGTGTGACCACAATAACGGCGACGATTAGAAAGAAACAAAGAAACATAATCTTCATAGTTTAACATAGCCATAAATATAAACTATCTACAAACCTGCTCCCGTCCCCTTCGACATACTAAAAAATTTTATGCTTACTGGTGACTTTTTATTTCTAGATGTAATTACAGGAGTTCTAGTAAGAGGGTGCGACTAGCCAAGTTCAACCATGTTGGGTATGAGGAAGTTATTTTGTCTTAGACAATGTAACCGAAGGTGGTTGTGTGATATCGCGAATTAATTGAAATTAGATATGTACACCATTGCATGGTTTAGAGGCTTAGTATTTGGATGAGATAGCTGGGTTTGATTCCCGTTTGTGTGGCCGTACATATGTACTGATGAAAAATTTAATACTAGAATGAAACAGCTATGAAGTGTTTCCTGGTTTTCAGTAGTGATCTAACTACAGTCAGTACGTCATACAAACTAGGAAAGAAAGCAAGATGGCAAGTTTAATAAAATTATTGTAAATAAAATCACCGTTCTTATGTATGTGTACATAAAAAGGTATATATATGTACACACACATACAAACTATATATCTACACATATATATATACATACCTGTCATTAGTGAGCTGAATTTATGTTCATTATTTGGAGATTCCGAATGTGAAACATCCACGGTAGAAGATATATCCCAATTGTTATTACTGTTTACATTATGATAATTTACACTGCTGGTGGTGGTACTTCCACAGCTACCACTAAAATAACCAGTAGTAGAGGTGACAACGTTGTTCATTGTATTGGTTAGATTATTTGCAGTTGCGAAATTAATTGAACCAATTGAGGGACAATTAGTACTAATACTATTACTGGTACTACTGGAGTTATTATTGCTATTAAAGTTATTATTATTATTATTTACACCAACAGGACGTTGAAGCCATTGTTTGAATCCTCGTAATATTTTATTTGTACGAATTAAACTAGTTGAATGTGATTTATCGTCAATACTGTTGTTAATATTACTAGAAGTAACATCAGACGTTGTCTGATTACTACTGTTATTATTATTGGCGATGTCGTTTATTATTGTCTCACTGTTGTCCGATCGAATACCATCTACAGATAAGAAAAGTCGAGAATTACTTAAAACTTTTATTCGAATAAATGTAAAAAAATAGCAGTATAAATTAGAAAGTAATCCTACTGGGCACTTTTTGAAAGTGCCAAAGTAAAAAAAAGAGATATAAGGTCACTATAATACTATTACAAAAAATTCTTTTCAACTATATCAATGCACGATTGTGTTTAGTACCCTCAAATGTCCCAATACGTTCGAGAGTGGAAAGCGTCAGCTCTTCATCTACAAGTGCTTCCACATGAACACGTGTATACAGACATTGTCAAGGAAGTCCTACTCACTGACTTCTCACACCACAAGTGTTGTTTACGGAATTAAGAGGACGAAAATCGAATATCCGGTAGGGGATTAATCCGAGTTGATAGGTATGACGTAGGATCCAGCTAAGGGAGAGGTTGGGAAACCCTGATTTTCCAAGTCAACAGTGTACATCGGCTCCATGATCCTGAGGGAACGAATGGTGTTTGAACATAATGTTGGTGACTGGTTACTATGGGACCACATCTCTTAACGTTGTTCTACTGTTTTGTGGATTAGACCTTCATCTTTGAGTGGAAGGCTCAGAGAATGCCCATGTAAGAAAACCATCCGGTTCAGTTTGAGCACCCGGACAGTATTCCAGCTCTCACAGAAATCGAATAATTTATGAGGCGCACATATATTTGATGCTCCCTTGTATCAATGTTGATCTGTTTACATAAATGTATAGAATAAAGAAAATTAAAAAAAAAAGAGAACAGGAAAGAAAACGAAGAGTAATTAGAATAACATCAGGATTGAAATAATGATGAAGTATGGTAAAGGACAACTCAAGGAACATATATACAAATGATATATTTAATGTATGATTTTTATATATTTCAAAGGCATTTGTGTGATTTTGCATAAAATATAAATATGGTTTACAATACCTGAGTTTTTATTCACTATAGGTCTTACGAAATGTTAAGTTGATCATCTACTATTTTTGTAACTAAATCACAAACTAATATCTGTTCTCATAACAGCAAACAACAAATAAGAACAAACTTAGATTCAGTAATAAAATTACCAACCTAAATCAATTTTCTCTCGAGTTCGTGTTCGAAATTTATTAGCAATATTAGATTTATTACATTTTATTGAATTCAAATATTCACCATTAACTATAACATTTGAATAATCTGAATCAGTCGATGACTGATGAATAACATAACGACGATGTAGACGTCTTTTATCTTTCATTAAAGAATATGGTCCATATGTAGTGGTGATGAAAGGGCTACAAGTAGTTATAAAATTTGTAATACCTGGTTGAATAAAAACATCTCTATGCATTGAATTATCAAAATCGTCAGGGTTATTGTCACCAGTATAATCATTATCCATATCGTCATCATCGTTGTTTGCTAGAGGAGGTACACAATATTTATTACCTTTTACTGTAAAATCATGAGACAAACTTTGATTTAATTTCGTTGGGATTTCAGATAATAACGATGATAATTTGAGGAGAAATAATTCATATGGATTAGATGAAGATTTTTTACGATATGTTGTCAATGTAGCTTGTAGAAAAAGAAAGAACAGATAACATTCAGATTATTAAATAATCAGTAATATAAGGAGATCATTATGTGGAAATTATTGAATTTTCATAGTTTACATATTATAGATTGATCTTAGTTAGATAACCTGTTAAACACTTCAAAAGTGTGTACAGAAGATCAACCATATGAGATTCAATCTGGAGACTTTGTGTTACAAGAAATTCTTTAAGTAGGTAAGTTGGCTAATATACTAGCAAGAACTTCAGTTGCTAAAGGTCTTTTGATGAACAAAGATAAATAATTTGACTAATATTATAGTATCTAAAGGATAAGCATGCAAAATTACTCGGTATTCAGGAGATAGAGAGAACTAATGCGCTTTGATGCATTGTTGTAGACGTAAAAAGCTACTTCAAGAATAGTCTGAGTCGACTATTGAAATGAACATAGGGAGTGAAGTACTTAAGTGAGAGAATGACGATCATCAGTCACTCTCTATACTACTTAATGACCGTGAAACAAGGTCTGTGGAAATAAATTTCATATTTGGCCTGAGTATTTAATCAGAAATGTCTCCCAGGTATCCAACAGGCATTGTACAGCAACAAAGGGAGAAATAGTAAGACAAGAATTACGGCACTAGACAAAGATGAAAATTCGGTAACTATTTTTGCGAATTATCACCAACTGATATAAAGGATGGAAGATAACTATAGGCGCTCACATCAAGGCATGGCATCAGTTCATGAAGTCACTGACTTTCGTCTTGGTAAGTGCCTATTATCTTGTTGAAGTCTACATAATAACATAGACCAGTGATTGAAGACAACAAAACACGATTCATAATGGATTACAACGGTACATATAAATTCATTGTTTATCATACGCCAAGATCTAGTTTCACTATTCCTTTATATATACATTTTCATTCACTCGTCTCGAAAATCATCCTCAATATTTAATCTTTCTACATTATTTCAACTCTTTTGTCACTGACCATATTTTTATTTATTCATTGTTCAAACACATAATCATTAGTACAAAGAGGCACCAAACAGATATGCACCACACAAGTCATTCGATTTGTGCGAGGGTTAGGGTACTACCCGGGTGCCCAGACCAAAGCAGGTAGTTGTCTTAGGGGGTCACACCCCGAGCCTTTAGCTTAAAGGTCTGATCCACAAGACAGTGGAGCAACGTAAGAAGATGCAATACCATAATAGCCGGTGTCCAGCAACAGGTTCATATGCTATTTGTTCCCTCAGGACACTGGAGCTCATGTGCACCACTGGTTTTGAATCAGGGTTTTCCAACTCCTCTAGATGGATCCTCTGTATCCATCCACTGATCATATTAATTTTATCTTATCGAGTTAGTATTATATAACAACTTTGGCTACTACACATATTTTTCTTAATCTTACAATCATTTGAATTATCAATTAGAAAATGATAATTACTGAAAGATCAATACATGAACAACTTACATGCATTACGATGATCTAACTGTTCAACAACACAATCATAGTCACGTCCACCAGAAAGCTGACAAAGAAAAAAAAGACGAATATATGCATATTGATAAAGTTTCCTATTTCAAATGTCTGAGAACTTCCATGTACAAGAACGAAACGACCGTCTAATGTTTTCAAAGTATCCAACAGTGGTCTAACTTCAATCAATTCACGCAATCAAGAAATTAACTAAATAAAACATGTTCTTGTAACAGGATTATTCTTTTACATATATATCTATTTAAGATAGGTGATAACGCTCAATGGCAGATAATTGAATTGAGCTGACATGATTCAAGATTGACAACAATGAATTTATCAATTAATTAACATTTTCAATTAAAAATGTTCATGATTTTTAAAATGATCGGTAGATATACATCATTATATTTTCACTACGCCTGAGAATTGAATTTGTACGATAGTGTCACATAGAGTTCTTAGTTTACTAATTGATTGGCAACTGTTTACTGGTTACTATAATGATATATTTCAGTATTAGCTGTTAAGTTTGAAAAGATAACGATATCATCTAAAACTGGTGAACGGATCGAAAGTTATCAACACAACAACAGGACAAAAAAAGCTATTCCACTACGTCCTAGTATTGTTAACTAGAGAAAAATCACCAGATTCAACCGAGCGAAATCGTGTATTCCACAAGTGATCAGAAGCACAAACGAACAACCACACAACTCATGCGTATACATACAGTGCAAAAACGTGTACCGAAAGAGGAAACAAACTGATGACATTTAAGGTCCTTCCAAGTGGAAAATACAAATTGAAGGTAAATGTGGGCGCTTTTGGAGCGAGGATGAGAAAATTAATTTTTTTTACGATAAAATTACAAAAATGAGAGGTTTATTATGTGATTTCTGGGGATCTAGTATCCCCAACACTAGCTCAATTACCAGATACAGATTCATGTACTTGGCTATGAGATAAACAATAAATGTGGAGTTTAGTGATACAATCAGGCTGCTGATATAGAAGCAGGCGGAACAACGTTCAATCTTGTAACTTAGTGACTAAAAGTCGAATGCATTAATCACGAAGCCATCATTCCATTGTTATGATCCAGATCATGTGCCCCATAATCAATCGATTAAGTTACCAGATTTAGGTGTTAGTAGAAGTTTTATCATTTTTTGTATTTGGCGTTTCCGAATTCATATGGACAACAGATACACAATTAAATGAGTATTATTAGTTAATGTTATGTAAGACTATCATCAAATAGTGTAATGACTGACTAGTATTTCAAACTGTCACGAATCTGTATAAAACCACTCAACTTGCTTCACAAATCCTTTGCTCTGGTTAGGGTTAGGAATACTGATAAGTGTCTCCTGGGTTCAAATAGTTGTCCAAGATCATGCTGTGATCTAAATAATGAAACTCAAGAACCACCACTAACCCCTCATTGTATTGATCATCGTGTGCTCACTAGTGACTAATTTTGAAAAGAGTAATGCATAAAGTTTTAATGAGAAGCTGTAATAAGAGTAGTCAAAGCAGGTCGGATAGGAGACAGTTACTCAAAAATGGAATTGGATAATGGTTACGCAAGATGATGAAATGAGTAAGGTTACAAATGTAAATCCACGTGGTTTAAACGTTAAGCTCTGGCCATATCAAATGGTGTCATTTATGCGCACTGCTGAGAAGTTCCATACTGGGAGGAAATAGTCGTCTAATGTTTCCTGGTTCTCAATTGATATATCACTAGAAACAATCTGTAGTGTAAAAAATGAAACTCTATATCTAATCTCATTGATCACTATTCATATTCAATTGAGATTTTTCTAACGAAATAGTACATAATCTCAACGGGAGATTTACACAAGATGATACAAATTGAAACCCAAATTAGTGAACTATGAAGGTCAATATATATGATAAAAAACAACAACAAAATCATAATTACCTGACACATTTTTAAACAAGTCATTGCTGCATTCTCATCTGGAAATACAAATAATAATTCGACACCAGCTGTTAAATGAGCGAAACGAAAACAACGAAACTTCGACCGACTACTAACTTCATCATTCATATTTACATTATTATTATTATTAGTAGTAGTATTACTTTGGAAATCTAATGTATTCGACTTATAACAATCATTGAGATCTGATAAAATTTGTTGAGATAGACCAGAAATATGAGGATCCATCCAATCAGGATTTATTCCACTAGTATTATTGTTATTAATACCATTGGTTATTCGTGAAGTTAATGTTTGAGTATTGTTACTATTATGATTTGAATTACAACCAAGAGGTAACCAATTAGGGAAATTGGCAGGCAATTGTTCTGAACACCAGATAAGACCGGGTATCGGAAGAATTAAACACGATGCATTACAGCTAAATGATTTATTAACATTGATAGTATTGTTTGAACAATCCATATCGGTATTGTATGTAGGATAAGAATATGTAATAGAATGATTGTTTAAATCATCATGAGATTTAGAGGTATCCAGTGTTCCCCGAGAAGTATGATTATCACGAAGATTACCCAAACTATTATTTCTTGGATAGATAATATCATTTTTATTTTTAGAAGTCTAACGTTTACAAAATGAATAAAAAACAATGTAACTTGTTTAGGATAGAATAAATACAATTGTAGTTACAAACGGAAGAAATTACAACTAACCATAGGAATATTTCACTAGTTGAAATCATGAGTCAATCGAAGCTAGACCACCATGGAAAACCTGGAAGCACTGGACGGCCGTTCCATCCTAGTATGGGACGCCTCAGTAATGCGAATCCACGATCTCGCCCTCCGCGAGATTCGAACCCAGGAACTATCCGTTTCGCGCGCAAGCGCTTCCAGGTTTTCCTTGGTGATCTAGCTTCAATTGACTCATGATTTCAACTAGTGAAATTTCTAAAATCTTCACAAAACTCCTACTGATAATAGAAATATTTATTAATAATTTAAATGAATATGAGGCAGAATGATAATGGTATTTAACAACTAAATGAAACAAACTATATCTTTAAGTAATGGTATGAATCTTCTCACTGTTGGGATTAAAGACAAAACGTTTTACCCGTCTATATTCGGCAAGTAAATTGTGAGTGATTTGCTTTGATATTGTCATTTACCCACAAGTTTTTGGTAAAAAAAGAACACATTGTGGATTGACTAAAGTTAAATATTATTAATGTTATATATCGACTCAGTTGTTTATAGGATAAACGTATATATGAGAAACCGAAAATTCTGATTTCCATATCCGAATGCGAGGTTGTGAATGCGCATTATTGAAGAGCCCAATATTAGGACGAAACAACCGTTCAATGTTCAAGGTATTCAACGGTAATCAAACTAATAACAACCCATAATTTAAACACATGAAAAAAAAATAATAAACTGTTACTACAAACATTCTGTTGTATAAAAGGAGAGAGAAAGAGTTGATATCTGTTGGAATATTCAGAAAAATATCCCAAAAATTATCCTGTTAAGTCTAATGCTATCTTTGGACTTGAAATGGTATCATTTTCTTATTGGTCAATTTTTATTTCATGTGTCGTTTCCATACTGGTCAATATTTATTTCACATGTCATTTTCCTGTTGATCAAATATTGTACAAATGTTATTTTCTATTTTATGGTACGATGTAGTCTGCTTGATTGGTATATAAACCAAGTATGTTTGAAATACATGATCCATATTACAGAGGCTGAGACTAATGTTCTGAACTTAACTGGCTGGGCTAGGCGAAAAGCAGGGCCAATCAAGACTCTAGACTTCTCATACAGGTTTACGCGTCATTGATCCGATAGATAAGTCACTGCTCTTTAATTGGCGGTCACAAGTTATAACAATATCATTTACAATTTATCTCTTTCAAACCAAATATAATAAGATAAGATTGCTTATTCGATGATAATTTACAAGTCAAGATTGATTTTTAGTTACTAGTAAATATCTCCGTAAAAAAAGTATGTACTGTTTAATTTTAATGGTTCACAATATATGGTCAGTCTCATTTCATATTCTTTTTTATCTCCATCAAAGTAGTGCAAACTAGAATGAAATAAGATAGGTTCTATGCAAATAACATTATAATCTATATAAGATTATCTAACATTGTATTACATTATGGAATGCATGAACTGAATAATTATCACAGTCTACATGAAGATTATCTGATTCATGTAGAAACTAACAGTTGGAAACATTGAATGGAATGATTCAGAATCGGTCGCATTAGAGCAAATACATATTCTTTCAAAAACAACAACAACAAATACTCTTTATCTACCCTTTGACCCTTTGTTTCAGAGTTTTATTTTATTTTAATGGAATTGTGTTTTCTTCCCGAACTATAATGTGTATGCTTAATCTTTTCTACTACCAATAACAGTGTTATTATTTCTACGATTCTTCTATCTGGCTGTGATGATCTCGTATGACAGCTTGAACAAATACACAAATATATTAGGTTCTACGTTGAGTTTCACTGATCGATCCGATCAATCTCTACACAAGTAGATTTCAGTAAACAAATGAATGTATATTCAAATCATTGTTATACAATCCTAGCAATTGTTACGAGCTCATTTTTTCGGCTTGAAAAAAAACCCCATCTATATATCAACAGTGATGTGATCCAATTTATAACCAATTTGCACATATTTCACAATAAATTAAATAAACCCCTAAACAGGAATCAATATATTTGACTATGAAAGTCATTAATTAGAAGGTAAATTTAAACTGTGAGCCACACTTTCTATTAAGCCGATGTATGATTCTATGCGAAAAAGAATAGATTTAAAATGTATGTAGGAAAATTGTAGACAATATATAAGCTCGGCAACTATGTATATTCCATAATCGTTTTCGGAGGATTGGTCACAACATGTCAGTGCCATGTTAGTGAACTTGATGTCAGACAATATATGAATGGGCACAGTGATGATAATTCAGTCAATCATTGGTCAAGTTTAACAAATATATTCCCGATGGCTAATGTATTGCGCATTAGTTGCAAACAGTGGACGGAAGAAGATCACCAATAGTCATTTTATGACATGACGCTGGGGATGTGAAAGAAAGCTTAATCAGACTGACATCTGTTGATCTATCATAACTCCCTCATCGGAGTCCTAAACATGGTATGATTTAATGGCCCGAGATGTCATCAAACATGGTTTACAATAGAAACGAGTAATAGTCATGTTACGGTTCATTTTTAAATAATTGATAGGGACAAAGCTTAACTGAAAGTTTTTCTTGATTGCATTCCTAACTGAACAGCATCATCCAAATACTTTTACCATCCATTCCTGTAACAAACGTTATATTTTGGTACCTGATTCTAACAGACTTTAATTGTTTCAAATAACATTAATAAATACCAATGTTAATATCTAATTTTTATCTGATTACGAAGTGATAAATTGAACTATTAGATCATATTGCAGATTGCGTAACACGGTAGAAAACTTTGCTAGGAAGTATTACATCATATTCCTTAATTTATTTGAGCAATGTACTTTGTATAAACCTTTACAATAATTGAACGAAATCAATTTATGATTATTGAGTGCTCCAATGTGATTTAGCACCGAATGAGATCTACATGAACGAGTTTCTTTTTTATCTAGAGTTGACTGATTTGAATTCATACCAATTAAACCTCACAATAATAAATATATTTTTTATATCCCGATGAATAGAAAAATTATATTTGCGACATTTCGTGACTTAACGTAAGCCACTTCTTCAGAGTGCGGAGAGTCAGCTCTCCTTCTCAAAATGCTCTCACATGGCCACCCGTATATAGCCTCTGACAGGGACGTACTACTCACTGCCTTCTCAAACCACGGGTGTTGTCTACGAAATTGAGAGGAAGAAAAGCGAATGTCCGGAGTTTAATCGAGTTGGTGGACATGGAGAGTTCATCTAGGGGAGTTGGAAAACCCTCATTCCAAACCAATGGTGCACATGGGCTCCAGGATCCTAAAAGAACAAATAGTGTATGAACCAATCGGTGGTCAGCGGCTACCATGAAACTGCATCTCTTCCCGATGCTCCACTGCCTTGTGGGTCAGACCTTTAGGTCGACCCCCTAAGAGAACCACCTGCTCCGGTTTGGGAACCTGGATAGTATTTTAACCACACAAATCTCATTTGATTTGTGTGGCGCATATGTATTTGGTACCTTCTTGTACCGATATCTGTGTGTTAAAATAAATAAATAAATAAACTTCATCAGAGTAAATAAATAACCGAATTTAAATTAACACTGTTGAATTCACGAGTTGAGCTAAATTAGACCATCATTGAAAACCTGGAAGCATTGGACTGCTGTTTCGTCTTTGTATGAGACTTGTGTAAATTTAAATTCGATTATTTATTTACACTGAAAAAAAGGGCATACATTAAGTCACGAAACGTTGGAAATATAATTTTTCTATTCATTAGGATATAACAAAAAATATATATGGATTAATAACTATCGAGTTCAACTTTGGCAATGATAACATATAAGACAGACAAAGATTTGAAAACCACTACACGATAATAAAACTGAACACAAAAAAAAGAGAAAAGAAAACAGACATTTGTACTAAATCAACACTAGTAATTATATAAACAATCAATTTATACGAACACTTAGATGCAATAATTTTTTTACAAAAACAAATATTACGCAATATCATTCGAAATTCATTAATTTGTTGATATATATATATGCACACACTGTTTTAGCGAATACGATGGAAACCATTCTTGGTAAACAAAGGTTATACAAGGTTATCGAAAATTATTCACATAGAACTGTTTGTTTATTTAATTACCACAGAGTGGGTGGGTGGGTGGGTGGGTGGGTGGGTGTGTTGGAGTAGGGGTGAGGGTGAGCGAATGTATGAGCAACACATACAAACAGATCGATTGATTTACAATAATAATAATAAAAAAACAAAAGCACTGAACTTGGTAATTATCAATTCTGATCATTAACTAATGAATAATAATGTGTATCATACAGAGTAAAATATTGTACTCAGAATTAAGATGAAATGAACACTGACAAATAGATAAACACATACACACATGTATATATATGCGTGTGTAGCCTTTAAAATATGATATACATAGAATAAACTTTATGGATTTGTTGAATAATTACCATTTAAAATAGGACAAGAAGTTAAATATGTTGAACGGATTAACATGATAACACATGATTCATGTAGTACAACAATGTCAAGAAAATAATAAGTTAGACTGCTTAGGTAATTAGACTAATATATAAATATATATATAGCAGTTTAGCACTTGGTGTAAAATTCATAGTGAACTGGTGCCATAGTTTCCTACATTCGGTCGCTGACATTGTGTGTGTATATCTGTGTGCACTATTAGGAGTCGTGATTAATTGGTGAAACTATAATTTATGGACGACCTTTGTGCGACTCTAAAATGACCTTGAGAATGCACACCTACTTGCTAGGGTTAAATGAGGTTTATAAAGCAATGCGAGGAATCGGAATTATGATCTACAGTTGGTTAGGATTAGTAAATAGATTTAGGGTTTTCATCACGTGCATACAACCATTGTCAGGGAAATCCTACTCACTGCCTCTTTTCACAACGGGTGGTGTTTACGAATTTGAGAGGACGAAAAGCGAATTTCCAGCGTCTTAACCGGGTTCGTGGACACGAAGAGTTCATCTCAGTCAGTCAGTAACAAAGCAGAACTTCGTACGTACGTACATCACTTCGAGTTGCTATACCACATTAGCACAGAGATGCAGTTGTCGATCCAAATCCCGTAGTGATAGAGGTAGTAAAAGTATAAACAGTAATCGGAGACATTAGGGTTTGAAAATGTTATTCTAGGAGTATAATGCAGTGAGAGTCCATCTACGGAATTCGAAAAACTCTGATTCAAAACCAAATGCTGTGTGAACGAATTATTGGTCACCGGCTATCGTGGGACTGCATCTCCTTACGTTGCTCCACTACCTTGTGGATCAGACCTATAGGTCGAAGGTTCTGGGTGTGACTCCCTAAGAAAACCATCTGCTCCGGTTTGGGAACCCAGACAGTATTCTAGCCCTCACACAAATCAAATGATTGATGTGACACATATCTGTTTGGTACCCCCTATATACTAATTAGTCCATGTTCTTGAGATGAAATACAATTCCACCAAAAAAACATTAGAGCGAAGTTTAGAAACGAACACAGTCGAACATTGACTTTGTTGTGCATCATCAATCAGAAGTAGATGAATACTTGATAATATGAAAAAAAAATTTTTAAACCATTGAAGTTTAGTTAGATCGGATTAGATATTTAGTAAGGGAGGGAACTCAGAGCTATTCTCCGGCGAATCGTTTTCTTTTCTTTATTTATTGTGACAATACAATACAATAATCTAAGGAAAAGCCTGTTTACTCTATTTGTCTTTTTATTCAACACCGTGAGATATAAGGTGCTTACGAAGTAATAGACACCAGGATTCTGCAGTTCTTGAATCATTGGGTACGGTGAAAGATCATTAACTTTAAGAGGCATGTAGTGAATTATAAAATCATATTAATTTAACAAATGAAATATCCATTTACAGCACTAAATTCACATAGCCAGTAGAAACATTGAATAATAACTAGTTCTCATTAAACAAACGACTGATTACTCACCAATTACTCAGATTACATTTACAAAGTACTATATAGATAAACACAAGTAATCATTAGTAGTCTAGAGAATAGTATTTCACAATTAAATGAATAGATTAACCAATGTAAGATGTTAAAATGTTTCTGCATAATTAAACTATATATATATATATATATATATATATATATATATATATATATATATATATATATATATATATTTGACCTCTTTCTCGATATCTCTAATGTCAAGAGGGTAACATCATAATTACATACATTCTTATATGTGATAAGATTAATGAGTGGTAGAGTTTCAATCAGAATCATTCAAGACAACGATATAATTTATTTTACTAAGAGTTAATGCGATCGATAAATAAGAAAATACAATACAACTGGTAGATAATGAAAATCCTATATGGAATTTTTATGGAAGCTACTTTAACACTGACAAGATACATTAAATTACATATAATGAATAATGAACGATTTATATGTGTAAGCGATTCACCTAATCTATAGTAGATGCTCGACCAGCACTATTATACCAGGGCCTCGAATCAAAAACAAGTAGTTCTACTGACCAGTACATGTATTCGCCAACAATCAAGTATAAGAATAAGGATAAAGAAATATATAGATGACATCAAATACTTAACAAACTATCTATCAGTCTGTATCTAAGTCCTCCAGGAATCCCTTAGTTGAGGTCCGAGAGATGGTGTAACACAGTGGCTAATGAGGTTATCAGATATGGCTCAGAATAGAAGCCAGTGGCGATCCTGCTGTAACCTTTTACTTTCTTCATAAAAAAGTGGCTGTAACTTCTTCAACTGAAAGAATTCTTTCTGGTTGTACCTTCCTGTTTCCCCCATTATTATTACTATTTCACTACCATACACTAACTTGTGGTTGTTATCGTTCTTTTTTTTCCATTTTACACGCACCTTACATCCATTATCTCTTCCCATTCTCATTATTATTGTGTGGCGTAGTATATGTATCTGGTGCCCCCCTTACACCAATATTTATGTATTCAAATAAATAAATAAGGAAAACAACTAATCACAATATTTTATCACCCATACAACACCTAATTGATCAGTTTGATTTAGCAACGCATCTTACAACCAAATACTCAATAAATCGAGAATATTAACTTGTAAAATTATTCAATTTGTATATTACAATGATGCATTGAATGGTTCAAATAATAGAAACATAATAGTATTGTACAACTTGATATGAAGTGTTCAAATCACGATTCTGCTTGGGGGTTACAGTGAGTACATTACAATTTCCGATCATTGAGTTAGTACCCGACAGTTGTCCAGTTGAAGTCAAATATAAATCATGACAGTAGCTACCACTTTGACATGATGGTGAAGTTTGCCTATTATAATGACCCAACGGAGTTATATTGACTGCTACAATTGTTTCACTAGTTTCTACTACACTATGCGGGTCAGGTGGAAGTACCGTGAGACTAAAAGCCATAAAATTAAGTTTCGGAGGTGAAATTTTACTGCTAACCGTGCTGAAGTGATATAAAAAAGGTATTTCCTTCAGACAGGAGTTGGAACATTTCGATTTTAATAATGGCAGACGCGGCCTTAATCACACAGATTTACGTCTCCAGTAGTAGAGCCTAAAAGTTAAAGAACTAATACATTAAGAACTAAGCAAAAAGACTATTTGAGATCGACATCAAAACATTGACTGTCGACAACAAATTGACATTAGTCAAAACAAACACAGAGAACAAGCTTACTGATTCAAATCAATTTGTTCTTGTTCAGAAAAGAAAAAAACAAACACTGAATAGGATAGAATCAGTTACTTACTTTGGTTGTTCGTCCAGACCCATGAAATGCCCAAGATGCTTTGATAAATCTCACTTCAGCACCAGATACGCCCATGTAATACGGTTTCCATGAGTAAGATTTATTATCCTTTATTTTTAAAAAATGTAATCACGGGTAAAATAAGACCCGATATAGTTTTGAAATCAAAAAAATGCTTATACAATAATACTTAATAAACTATCTTTCACATCCAATGAAACAATTCAGTATGCAACTACTCCTAGTTAAAGTATCTATAACTCTTTGTCATTAGTGAAGCAATTTCATTCTAAACATTATCTTAATATGGATAACTTTACCAGTAGATTTTACAGACTCTGGCATAACATACTACAATCTGTCAGTGAAATAAAACCACTCCCATCAATTATTCACTGCATCGATGTTTAATTTTCGTCTGAAAATGACTTAGATGTGTATCCGATTCCAAAAGTGAGATTATGGAAACTTTAAATGTCGTGGTTTTTAATTACTGAGTGAACACCCATATCTGCTGTTACCTTACATGGTAACACTGACTAATTTTAATCATATAGATATGATTAAACCCCAGATCAAGAAATAACCTGGCACATGTATTGGAGTAGACCCAACTAACATATCGTTGTAATTATTACTTTTGTTGTTCCATGATATGTGATTCCGTTTTATTTTCTCTCGTTGTAAATGAATATATTCAATCCGTCACGGAACTGGAAGTGACCTTTAACACACCGTTCGTACATCAACAGAACATCCTTTTAAAAAAGAATCAACGGTTCGCGGCTATGTATAACAAGCTCATCACGCCTGCAAACTGGCATAAATTCTATAATTGTTATTTTCAGAATACCTATGTTATAATTATTATTAATATTAATCATGCTATTTGTGACTAAACACACCCTACACTTTCCTAGCCTCTAAATCGAATCTATATCATAGAATCAAACCATAATACGTAGAAAACTTTCATAAAGACAAAATCAACCTTTTAAAAACAAAATTCCTCCACGTACCATTAGAACACATTAAACACAATACACAATACTATCTTGTTTAAAAACCTCTTGTTCATAGTTGATAATTCAAAAAATTCAAGATCCACTAAGTAAACAATGACAAGAACTTAGAAATATGAAAGTATTACGTCATTATTCAATTTTCTGACTGAATATAAACAGCGTATCTAACGAGATGAATAAAACTACCCCATTTTTAGTTACTAATCTTAATATTTCCCTAATCATATTACCAGAAAGTAACTTTTATCACACTTGATTTACAATAGATTACCATAAAGTCTAATTTGTTAATATTCTGCATACTGTATGATGTAACATTTCAAGTTGTTCTGTTTCTTTCATATATTTCATTTTCCCATAGTTGAAGTATGTCTTTGAATGCCAGCTGATGTGATCCAGCTCATTATGAAACTTTCTAAGCAAAGATGGATAGTGACTAGCAGTGAAATCCAAAACGCGCGTTTCTTCCTATTTAAGACTCGTCAGCCGTATGTGTCCGCATCACAGAATCGATGTTCACTCCGGGACTCGAACCCAGTACTGTTCGCTTTAAACGCCATCGCGTTCTTCACTTAAAAACTGATTTTTGATAGCCACCTGCTTGTGCAATGTGGTGAAGTTTAAATACACTTGGTATTGTTTTACTTGTATCTTCTCATTGTTATTTTGGCATATGTGCATCCTGTGCCAAATACTTCGATACTGTCACTAAGTCATAAGCATTATAAGCAAAGATGAATGATGGCTAGTAGTGGAATCTAAGAAGCAAATAGTACTTGGCTCGAGTCCTGGGGCGAATATAAACTCTGAGATGTAGGTACATCCAACTGACGAGTCCTAAAGTGAAGACGAAACGTGAGTCCCGGATTTCAATGCTAGTCATCATTCATCTTTTCTTAAAAAGGCAATGTTTAATTAGTATACACTAAAGTTATCTATCTTAATACCAGTAATTAACCATTAGTCAAATATGTATTCAATTCATTATACAAATAAATAGAATGTAACATAAGAAAACTTACAGATCCACCGATAGCAAGAATTTTGCAAAAACATTGACGTGACAAAAATGATCCAGACATATCACATAGTATATTCTATGAAATGAAGAAATAAAAACTTAATTAACAACAACGAAAGACAAACTTAATAATTTGAAGAGATAAATATGAATTTGATTAAAGAGGGTAATTAGTATCTTACATTGTATATAATTCCCTGGATAGAATATTGAAAAAGTTAAGGTAAAACTAGGTGTAGTTCTATGATTTTTTTTGACTAATCATACATAATTAATGTGATTTGACCCAAATTATTAACATCATTAAATCAACATAATAAGATAGAATGAGAATAATGAGTAGCAAACAATTTGAAATTAGTGAGTCAGTCAACGACGTAGAATTTCGTACGTACGTACATCAGTTCGAGTTACCATATCACATTAACACAGAGATACAATTGTTAATCCGAATCCCAAAGTGGTAGAGGTAGTAAAATTATAAGCAGTAATCGGAAACATTAAGGCTTGAAGATGTTAATCAAGAAGTATAATATACTGAAATAAATTTAAAAAGAGAAAAAAAGAGACAAGGAGAATTCTGGTGATTAGAATTCGGGAGAACACAAAGAGTGGATGCACCTGCGTCATTTCAAACGATTTTGAGCTATGTCATTCAAGATCTCTAACCATCGGTTGCTATCGTCTCGCGGATCACAACCAGGTAGTTTAAACCTACCAACATGGCTTAGTTCACTTTTCAGTGACTTCATCGATTTGTGTCATGTTTTGATCTGGCCGCCTCTAGATTTCCTCCATCCAAATCCTACACCATGAAACATCGCACATCGGGGCAGTCGGTGGTTATATAAAAAACAGTAAATTGATGAACCAGTTTGAGAATATCCGTTATAAATAGATACGTTATGGGGAAGAAAATAATGATGATAATAATAATATTACACATTGTAGACAAATTTAACTTTGTCAATGAACTTAATTAAGTATTCTTTAAATTACAAATAAACAATTGTATATGAATTTGTCTTCAGAAACCAAATAGATCTTTTAAGCTAGGATCACAATTAGGGGTTTCAGATTATAAGCTTTATTACGAACTAACATCAAAATACAGTAACATTAAACTAAAGTTTGCCTTAGGGTTAAACGTTTAAGATAAGATTTAAGAATATTGTTACATAAAGTCTAAAGAATAACAATTGAAGAATTAATAAGTTTAACACAGTCAACTACAACTTTCTCAGTACTATATCAGTCAGTCAGTTAGCTACAACGTAGGACCAGGCACATATATGCATCGGTCCAGGTTGCCATACCTCATTAGCACAGCAAGATGAACACCGGATTCATAGGAGTGGTTAGGTTAAAGGTGGTAATATATAGGAGAAAGATTGCATATAACGATACCCTACCGGAATATAGAATTAGATCGTAGAAAGAAATATATGAAGCGATTTTAATCTCTTAGTTTAAGGGAAGACAGGGAGTGTATACACCGACGCCATTGTGATCGATTCTGAGCCATGTCACCAAGAGTCTCCAACCATTGGTTACGAAAGTCACGCGGACCCCAACCAAGTAGTCTGCATCTACCAACATGGCTCAGACTAGAAGTTAGTGTCTTCAAGCACTGATAGCACGTTTTGGTTTGGCCGCCCCTAATTCTCTTCCAACCATCTTTAACACCCGTTAGCATTCCATGACGTGGTAGTCGGTGTTCAGGCATACGTAACACGTGGCCCAACCATCTCAGTCGATGAAGATTAACAACCTCATCAACTGATTTACTATACTATATCAGCTTATCGCTACTATTATTCACAATACATGAAAGCCGATGGTTGAACAGAAACCTAAAAAAAAATAATCACTTTCTCAATGCTGATTAGTTTATCCCTACATATATATGATACTTTCATCACTTGATCTTGTATTTTAATTTCAAATCATTCAAAGATTTACGTCAATAGTTCAATCTCTTGAGTAGCTGCTAAATCATTCAATCACGAAACGATGTATCATTCCATATCATTTATCGATTAATCAAAAATTGATTTTGTTTGTTCAAATCATTTACAGTCTACATTATAACATGATTATTTTTTTTTAAAAAGAAGATCAAAATGGAACACATCAGCGATGTATTCGCAGTAGATTGATATTAAGTTTAGATTATTTAGCTTACTTATTCCACATGATCGTTATAATAGTCAATTAAAATGATTAGATACTTATCATTTTTTATAATGGTACTTAAATGTTAATAGATTTGTATAGTTTATGTGACTTAAATTTGTAAATCGTATTTTAGTCAATTATGATGTATTGCATTTTGTTTCTAGGCAAAAAATTTTTTAAAAAAAATGCTTTAATGAGGGGGATCGTGCAGTGTCTATCGAAGGTTGCTATGTATATATTTTTTTTCTGGATGACAATGTATAACAGTATTGTTTGTCATATGGTCTATCAAGGTGTTCATTGAATTCGAAAATACTTTTTAATTTATCATACATTAAACTAAATGTGACTAGATTTTATAATGGAATAATAGTTGACGATGAAATAGATAAACAATTTCAAGTATTCGATATTTACATATCTTACATTAATAATAATAATAATAATAATAATAATAATAATAATAATAATAATAATAATAATAATAATAATAAATGAAATCAACCATGTACATAAATATATATGTTTCATATTAACAATACAGAATTGAGTATAGATTTGTGAAGATTGTTGAATTCTAACTTAGATCGTCAACCGATCAATGTTAGATCACCATTAATCGATTCACGATCACAATGGATACATACTTTTATATAATTGAAATTTACAACAAAACAGGTCTTCAAAGTTGCTTGATTGATGAAAACAGAAAACGCATACTTATTCATAACACTATATATATAATGTGTAGCCCCATATAGAAAATCAATATAGAATGAGATCGTTATAAACATAGTAACTTGTTGTAGTTAAGTAGCTTTGAACCATAATTGGATGTGTACTGAACACAAAACTGTACACTTGATATTTACCGTTAAGGTTAGTCAGAATTAAGTTATTCAGTCAGTAACAACATAGAACTTCGTACGTACGTACATTAGTTCGAGTTTCCATACCACATTAGGACAGAGATGTAATTGTCGATTCAAATCCCGTAGTGGTAGTGGTAGTGAGAGTATAAGCAGTAATCCGAAAGATTAGGGTTTGAAGATGTTATTCAAGGAGTATAAAACAGTGAAATAAATTTGGGAAGAGAAAAAAGAGACAAGGAGAATTCAGAAGATTAAAATTTGGGAGAACACAAAGGGTGTATGCACCTGCGCCATTGCAAATGACTTTGAGCCGTGTCATTCAAGGTCTCTAACCATCGGTTGTTATTATGAATATTGATAAATATTTATTGGTTTTCCTTATGGTTGGGGATATGTCGTACTAAGTTTAAAGTAGTAGAAATAGTAAGAGTATTAGGAGTCGTAAAAGTGATTATGTATACACCATACAACTCGAAAAGAAAGGATAATTATACGGTATACATAAAAATATAAGATCGTAGTGCTAATCAACAACTACAGTTTCGCAGAACAAAGAGAATACGAGGTTGGTCTGGAAAAAAAAGAAGTATTTGTTCTATACATTTCGAACCATTTGATCACACGTATACAAGTCAACACATTTAATGGGAAAATTAATAAAAGTCAATGAAATGAAGGTACAGGTAAACAAATAAACAAATGTATAGAGTAAACAGAGCATATTTTCCAAATCAACTCCGTCTTATCATTGTCCTATCGAAATTTATAAAAGGGACTAATCGCTCTAACTTAAAGTTTATTTCATTTTCAGACAACTATGCGACATTAACCTACTATAACCGACAGTTAACTATACAATAGTCAAGTTAATAATTACATGTACACCAGTCAGTCAGTGATAACTCCGACCTTGATACCTAAATATATCGGTTCAAGTTGCTGTACTCCTTTTGCAAAAACAAATGAGATTTCAAGCAGAATTCCCACAACAGTAAAAGTAGTAACAATATACGAGCTAATTGAAAACACTTCACATTGAATATACCAATCGACAAGAAAACATAAATTAGTGATCTAAAAACACATGAAAACTTATGAACAATTAATTATCTTAGGATTAGGGAGAGAAGAAAAATAACTGATGCACCTGAGTGATTCCAAACGATTATGAGTCAAGTCATTCTAATCATTAGTTGTGATGATCACGCGAACCACAACCAGATATTTTACACACATCAACATGGTTCAGTCCAATTGTTGACGACTTCACATTTTCGTTTCGCTGTCCCTAGTCTACTTCTACACCAGATAACATCCAACCGAATTAGTAAGTACAGAATCTACCTGAGTAAGTTAGAAAACCTTGATTTTAAACCAATACTCTAAATGGAGTACGGACCCATATTTGGTCACTAGTCAATATGACAAGAAATTTCTGACGCCGTTCTACTGACTTGCGGATTAGACCGATATTGCGTAAGTCAAACCAGAAACAACAAACTTATTTCACAAACAAAAAAACATCGATACAAATAAGGGTTTATAACTGAAAAAAAATAATTTAAGTGTGATTATTGGAACTTACATCTTTTGACAAACTTTCCCATAACAATTAATATTACTATTATTATTATAGGAACAAACTCTATAAAATCGATTCATTTCACTTTATAACCTTGAAGTTACAAATAGATAACAACTACAAGTACACATACACACAGACACACGGATATTTTGCGTCAATATAACTCATTCGAAAGGGGTTTTGTGGATATAGTAATTTAATAGTTGAATTCATGAGTTAATTGAAGCTAAATCACCATGGAAAACTTGGAAGTAATAATTGGTTTGTTTTAAAAAACAAATTGTGGTTATTTGAGTAAGAAGTATATATCAATTAACAATGTGTACGCAAACAATATAGAACAGTAAAATGATAAATTCTAGTGTCTCGAAGTGATAATCAATTACTTAATACTTTTGTGAGCTATTCAAATAATAATAATAATAAAAACATAGAAAAGAGATTGATTAATTAAAGATTTAAACATCAATGAGAAGATTTAAACAACCAATACAAGATGCAGTGAACTTCAACCCACTGAACGACCTAGTGGTTATATGGCCCCCAAAGGCCCTGGTACAATCGAGAGTGGAGAGAGTCAGCTCTCCCTCTCCAAATGGTCTCACATGGTCACGCGCAAACAACAAATGCAAGGGAATATTTAATCACTGCATTCTCAAACTATGGGTGTTATTTGCGAAACTGAGAGAACGAAAAGTGAATGTCCGGAGCTTTAACTACGTTAGTGGATATAGATAATCCACCTAGAGGAGTTAGAAAACCCAAAACAATGGTGCACATGGGTCGCAGTATCCTGATTGAACAAATGGTGTATGAACCCAATGTTAGTGACCGACTACCGTATGAGTGCATCTCCTGACGTTGCTCCATTTCTTTGTGAATCAGATCTTTAGGTCAAAGGCTCAGAGTGTGGCTCCCTAAGAAAATCACCTGCTTTTGTCTGGGCACCCGGGAAGTACCACAGCCCACATACTAATCAATTGTAACTGCTACTGGAATCATTGTTATTTTATGTGGCGCATGTGGATTTGATGCCCCCTTGCACCAATATTTATGTGTTAAATAATAATAATATTAATAATTATATATATATATATATATATATATATATATATATATATATATATATATATATATATATATATATATATATATATATATATATATATAATGGTTATATGGACTCAGTATGAAAGTCAATAACGTAAAGAGGTTTTAAGTTAACGATACTGAATTCGAGTCCAGAAGTGAACACCAACTCTAAGATATGACAAGTACATCCAACTAAAGACAAGTTACAAATAGGACAAGACGTGCTTCTTGGATTCCATCAATGTTAGCCACAACTATTCATTTAAATGACTGAATGAATTGATAGTTTGATGATTTTATGTAATAATCTTCCCCTCATATAAAGATAACAAAACAAAAAACAAAGATTTTTAGATTGACTAATAGTAGTATGATGTCTAATGACATGAAACATAATCGAAGGTTGAAATGATTAACTAGATACATATACACCATATAATAGATTATATTGTAACATTAATGAGCTTTACAATACACCACTATTGTTAAACAGTATCTCTCTATATATATTGACTAGTCAATGAATGTTAAGATAAAGCATTCGGTAATAAATAAATATGATAAGTTTAAATAGAAAGAATCCTATTCAGTATTACTATTATTCGTAATTACAAAGAGGTCAAGGTAATATATATGTAGTTTATATTTAATGGAATTTTAAAGTGTGATCAAAATGATAAGATAGAGAAGGCAAAAAAGAACAGAACATTAAGTTAGATTTATATAATGATTTGTCGGCAAGACTATAATTTATAGACGAACCAATTAGGTATAAGATAACAGATCTCGGATTTTGGCAAGAAATTCATTCACTCATTTGGCAAAATAGAATTTTGGCATTATAGTTGATGTCATTTCGTGACTAAAAAAAGTCTAAATCTAACTCCTAACCTTAACACCATCAACTGTAAATCATAATTCGATTTCATCACATTAATTTGTAATCCTATTTGGTCGTAGTGATTAGGTGGACACTCTCAAGGTCAGTCTAGCGTCGCTAAAAGGTCGTCCACAAATTTTAGTCTCAACAATTTTTCTAGAAGTCATCTACATTAAGAGCAACATAATACTTTCATATGATGAAGTATAATCACACATACACGGACGGACAGACGGATAGATGGATGAAGTTATCTAGAAAAACATTAAAATATGCTGAGACAAGAGAAATTCAAATGTTTAGATGTACTTTCATCCCAATCGAAAACTATTACACACTGTTCGAAGTGAAGCAAATTAAAAGTTGGGAAAGTATTCAGAAGAACAATTAGTGAGGAATAATGAGAGAGATATTGTTTACGAAGTAGAAAATTATTTATTCTTGAGAGATACGAAAAGGAAGTTAGGTTAGAATTAATTTGAACAATATAGGAGTGGGACTGGAAGGTTCAAGGAACAATTGCATCAGGCAGGTTAAGAATAGATTTCTTATGAGAAGTGTTTTATGCGTTAGCTACGTATTTTTAGGGCTTTATGGACGACAAAGACAGAAATTCGTCTGATGAGGTGAGATGTGCTATTATTGTTAGGGTTGAACATTTGTAATTCCTTTCTTTTCGTTGTGAGAAAGCATCAACGTTACATATGCAAATTGTCTAAAGGAAATATCTGATTGTTATTATATGCTCATATAGTCAGTAGTAAGACTGCAACATCGGACCGTTAGATGTCTTTAATCTCAACGTTCTCCAATCACATTGTGTAGCACGGTTACACTTAAAGGAACGAATGACCCAGCAAAAAAATCTTGAATCAGATATCACAACAGGCAAGCCTGACCACTGCGTGTCAGGACAGCAGCTACGATTGAGAGCAAGAGAATATGACTGTTTCAAGAGCAATCATGCACACAAGTACTTCCACTCGTTCCAATCAGTTTCTAAAACAAAATATACACTATATCCTATAGTTTCATCTACTCTAATAACAAGAAAGAACTAGATTTCATAATCTGATAATTTATGAAAATGAATTATATCGATATCAACCAATTTGTAGACAAGAAAACTCAATCGAGAAACAGCTTTCTCATGGAAGTCAAAACAACAGACGTAAAACAAACATCTCCGTTAGACAGCGAAAGAAAATCAGAAAACATTGGATGGCTGTTTCGTCTTAGTGTGCCACCCCTCAGTAGTGTGCATTCCACTAGAAATCGAATTCAAGATCGTTAAGTCAATAACATTGTATGAAATAGTGATTAACTCAAACAAGTGACTATCTGAATTCGAGAATCCTGCATGTGAGGCGTTTTAACCAATAATCACATTCAAGTAGCGCCTACAAACTTCAATGGTTATCTATAACCCAAAAAATACTGTCTTCATATGTACTAACAAGCAACGTATACACACAAGCGCCTAAACTTTAATTTGATACATTCATATGCAAAGCAGGTTGGATGAAATAAATCGAGAATCTCAAAAACTCTAAACTTAAACGTTATTAACTGAAGGTCTCATCACAAGGAAGGCTATCAGTATCTATCAAGTTACAGAAAGATTTTGTACAGATTACCTAGTGAAAAACATAAGCAATCAGCATTTCTTTAAACTAATGAAAATTGTTAAACACTGGAGGATACAATACATTATCATACCCTAAATCAATTTAGCTTAGAATATCATTTTGTGAATCCAAATGACGAAAAACTATAAAAGATAACGAGTTCACTATGGTATTAAGTAAAGAGCAAAAATGAAAATATAATGAGGAATAATTAAATGACCACTATGTATTCAGGAAAATCTATCTACCAATTGACTTACCGATTCTGAACGATGTGATCGTAGACCTGAGCATAAAGCACGAAACTGTAGGCGTTTTTTACTCAAGTTCACAGTAGTATGATCACGATTCGATTCCAAACAATGAGAGCTAAAAGTAAACAAATAAATTCATAACATACGGCTGTCATAATTTTTCAATCTGCACTGTGTACCTTAGTGAAGCGTATAGATTACGGAACCCATACATAAAAAGAAAAAATTCAGACTTTTCGAACTGTATAATAAACTGAATCTACCAACAAATTCTGGGGAACAGAGAATGAAGAAGTGACGCCATAAACTAATATCGACTTCACTAAAAATCGAAAAGCAGAATAGTATATATCTTATGTTGAACATAAAGACCACTGCATCAGATTCACCGTGTTCAGCAATGATGCTGCCCAGATATGTGAAGATTTTCACATCCTCAAAAGCTTCTCCGTCAGGTGCGATTTGACTGGTGTATGCTGCATTGTATCGGAAAATCTTGCTTTCCCGATGTGTATGTTGAGATCTGCTGCTTTACTGGTTGTCTTCTGCATTTGTTGTTGCATATGCGATAGAAGAGCCAGATCGTCTGCGAAGTCTAGGTCATTCAGCCGCATCATTGCTAACTACTATGCTTCTCAGATGTTGACGTCTTTATAATCCAGTCGATCACTAGAAGAAAGAGAAAAGGTCGGTCTTCACTTCGAACGAGTCTGTGAACTGTCCCCCATGTACGATACCGCAGTTAAATCCATCATAAGAATTCCGTATGATGTTGATTATCTTCTCAGGCACGTCGTAGTGTCGAAGAAGCCTTCATAGTTTTATCCTGTCCATGCTGTCAAATGCTTTCTCGTAATTAATGAAGTTGATGTAGAGTGGTGATCGACTCATGGTTTCACTGAGATTAAACGAATAGTTCGCCAATGCTATGAAGCGCATAATTCAATGTTTATATTCACTCTAGTGTATCATTTTAGGAAATTGTTATCATATACAGAAAGTATTTTAGTTGTCATCAGAAAAACATAGTTATATAATCCTTATTGATAATTCAAAAGTACCAAAATAAGGTCGCAATATTTAAAACTTAAGACACCATTTAATTATAGACAAATAATCAATACCTAATCACTTCTATGTAACACATATATTTTGTTTTAATGGTAGTTTAAAAACTAATTAATTATAATGCCGGAAATAATTATGCTACTATCTGTTAACGGTAATCAGCTATCAATGAAATATGTGTTTTCATGATTACGAGCCTTTTCACATTAGACAACTGTCAAAAAAAAACTATAGCGAATGTACTTCAAACTTAGGAGTTGTGTCTAATGGAGCTCTGGTGAAAACAGATCATATTATAGGTGGTATGTAAGTAAACTAATAGTGAAAGCCATTATAGCTAATGCTAATGTGGGCCATATTTGGACTTTCGTGGTGTTAGTCTTATTGTAAAGGATCGGGTCTATAATCTGTCAGTCAGAGGAGTCTATGCTTGTGAAACCTAACCTCTCCTAGTTGACGATGTTAAGGGACTTTCTGTGTTTGATCATCGTTGGCCTTGAACGGCTGCTGATATTCAGTGGGAACACAATGTTAGTGATGTAGAGGTTCGGTAATGTGTGTTCGAGTAGAGACTATAATTCGATTGCTATCACTACCTACAAACACCAACTTCAGTGGCTTGGACATGTAATACAAATGTTGTCTCATCGAATTCCACATCCTTGTGTTATTTTTGGACGATGGGACTGGTTGGGAGAAACGGAGAGGTGGTCAGTATATCACATGATATGGTGTTGTCGTGGTATTAAAGAAAGCTGTACAGGAATGGCTTTTTTATCCTTCACGGCTCCTTGGTCAGGACCTCTAGGTGGCGCGACACAGTGGTTAGAGACGTTTTCAGAAATGTTTTAGAGTAGAAACCATCAGTGATGATCTTGCGATAACTTGCTTGACTTAAAAAATCCTCCCTAGTTGTATTTTTCCCAACGACACTGCTTTGCCCATTATTATCATTACTATTGCAATTGTTGTCATTACTTCACTCATACATTAATTCCTATTCATTTTGGTTAGTTTTCTTGTGATTATGCTCACCTTTCTTTGTCTATTCACAATTTCATTTCTTTTTTACTGTGTGACGGATGCATTTATGTTGGTGATACCTTTGTATCAATATTTGTGTGTATAAATAAAATGAATGAATGAATACGTGAGAAGATTCAACATAAAAACACGAATATCCGTCTAGTAAATTTGACCTAAGCATAATGATGACATATAATTTGTCATCAAATAAAAAAACAATAACTGAACTATTCACAGATCCACTCTGATAAGACATGACATAAAAGACTAAATAGTAGTTAACTTCTACGATTCGTTTGGACAACAACATTTGATATACATGGCTTGATGAAAAAAAACAATGGGATTATAAAGGGACCACATGTGTAAGGAAATATTGTAAAATAAGGTGACTTATAAAAAACATTTTATAAAACCCAATGGCTATTTAAAATAAAATAGCACTGCAAACAGAATTGGATAGTGGATAGCAGTGAAACCGAAAACGCGCGTTTCGTCCTATCCGGGACTCGTCAGTTGGATGTGCCTGCAACATCTTAGAGTAGATGTTCATTCTGAGACTCGGACTCGGTACTATTCGCTTCAAACCCCATCGCGTTATATGCTTAATGGCAATATCAAAGCAACCCGTCAAACAAGAGACTAATCAATTGCAGGAGTAAATATCAATAGGAAGATCCAAACAACCAAAACAAATTAGAATGATGGTGGTTGATGAATAGCTCATTATCTTGGGAAGATTTTGAACAAAGCTTAATTTTTTGGAAATCTGATTTCATTGTTCTCTTCTGGATATATTGATGCGAACGGTTTAACTGCACAAAATCTATCTTCATTGTAGCTTTATTGCAAATTCTCATAGTTACTAGTTAGTTGTGAATTGTACTAGTCACTCTAGCCTTTTTATTTCACAACATGCCACCAAATGACCTGGTACGACTGAGAGTGGGGAGTCAGTCCTCCCTCTCGAAATGCTCTCACATGACCACGTGCATACAACCACTGTCAGGGAAGTCATACTCATTGCCTTCTCGTGGCAGGGGTGTTGTTTACGAAATTGAGAGGACAGAAAGCGAATGTCCGGAGCTTTAACCGGGTTGGTAGATGTGGAGGGTGCACCTAGGGGAGTCGGAAAACCCTCGTTCCAAACCAGTGGTGAACATGGGCTTCAGTATCTTGAAGGAACAAGTGGCATATGAACCTACCGTTGGTCACCGGCAACCATGAGACTGCATCTCTTTACGTTGCTCCACTACCTTGTGGATTAGACCTTCAAGTCGAAGGCTCCGGGTGTGAGCCCCTAAGAAAACCACTTGATTCAGCTGGGCACCCGGACAATATTCTAGCACCCACAGAAATCGAACGGTTTGTGTGGCGCATATCCATTTAGTGCCTCCTTGTACCAATGTTTATGTGTCTAAATAAATAAATAAAAACTTCACAACACTATTGTCGCCTTGTTTTAACGTAGATCGAATTTACTAGTGTGTTCTGGCGAACGAAACACCATTCTTTTGTTTTGGTATATTACTAATGAACTGAACAATCATTATTTACAGCATATGGTAATATAGTGATTTAAATAATTTAAACAATTCTTTCCTATATTGAAGTTCAATATAAGTGTAAACATTAAAAGAAAGTGTATGTCTCTTTAGTTAAATTTAGATATTTGAATTCATGAGTCGATCTAAGCTAGAATACGATTGAAAACATGGAAGCATTGGACGATTGTATCGTGGATGTGCACTGCCGAGGAGTTCCATACTAGAACGAAAAGGATTTTCAATGGTGGTCTAGTTTATATCGACTCATTAATTCAACTTTTAGAATGATTACAATCTCCACAAATCCCCATTCTGATAAATTAAGATAATTCAATGAGAAGACGAAGTTAATTACAACTATGTGTAACATATCGATGCAGTGCACTTCGAAAAACAATTTAAACATAGACAATTACTTATTCCCGACCGTAACTGCTACCTTGATGCGATGGTCGGGTTTGCCTATCGTGATGAACCAACCGAGCTATATTGGCTGGAACATATGTTCTTGTAGGTTCTATCATGCCAGGCAGGTCGACTGCTGCTTTTAAGCAGCAACTCAAGGTCTGAGAGCGAAGTCGTACTGCTGACTGTAGAGGGGTGTGACAGCAGTAAGGTGTTTCCCTCGGACAACCAGCATCTGCAGCGATGCTGCCTTCTCACAAGGAAGGAAGAGGTTAGAAAAAATCGACCCTAAAAATGTCACACCTCACCATACCTCACGGATTTCAGTCTCCTGCGGCAAGGCCCTGTGAAGAACGGAGCTAACACATTAAAAACCTCTCACGAAAATGCCGTGCGCGACCGGTCTCAAACAGTTGTCTCTTAAGCTATGTGGTCACGCTTCCAGGTCGTTAAGGCCAACATTAATACAACTTCCTTTTCAGGTTCCTCAAGAAATACCCTTCCACGGTGTGGGCAGCCGGGAAGTGACATCAGCCGTCATACCCGTAACAGCTCACGAAACCAAGTTGGTCATATTCAAATCCTTCCTACACCTCCTAATACCTCTCTTATCTCCCCGACTAACCCTTCTCACGTCCTTTTATCACCTCGTACCGCTAGGGTAAACGATTCGTGTATGCGGAACGTTACTCCTTGACTCCTGAAACCACGCTCTAAACCACACGTAGGAGCTTTTAACGTACGAACACTGTACCAAATAAAACAACAAGCTTCCTTAGCTAGGACTTTAGAATCTCGCGCCACCGATGTGTGCTGAGCCTCCAAAAAGCGCAAACAGGATCCGAGTAGCGTCATTCATTTGACAAAATAAAGAACCGACTCGATTCACACTTCGTGTATCTGGAAGCCCTGACGCTGCTTCTCGTGGCCTCGCCGGAGTAGGTATAGCATTCAGTCATAGGACAGAACTAGCTCTCTTATACTGGATCCTAGTAGACAGTTGTCTGTGCGCTGTCCGACTAAACGGAACAGTTAGGACTCTGAAAGATAGGGACACTCGTCGTTGCCTCTTCGTCTGCCTATTCTCCCACTGACTGCAGCTCAGATGATGTAAAAGATGAGTTTTACAGAAAGCTTTCGGACCTTCTCCGAAAAGCTAAGCGCTCGGATGTAGTAATAGTGGCCGGTGACTTTAATGCTCAAGTAGGTAAACTAAGCGAAAGGGAAAGACACCTGGGTGGATCTTATGGTGTCGTGTCTCAAAGAACAGATAATGGCGACCGTCTGTTGCAATTATGCTCAGCTAATCGCCTGTTCCTTGCGAATACTAACTTTAAGCATAAGGAAAAACATCTTTTAACATGGAGACCCTCTAATTCGTCCCAACGTTGGACCCAAATAGATCACATCGCTATCAGCCACCGACTGAGGGGCTCAGTAGAAGACTGTCGCTCATTCTGGAGCACATGCTTAGATTCAGATTATGCTCTAGTACGAGCGCGTATCTGTCTGCGTCTTACTGGACGTAGGAAAGACGCTGCAAGTAAACCTCTTAGGGGCCTACTTAACGATAGTCAAGCTAAGAGTATATTTCAGGAACAACTAGGAAAACAGTTAGGCAGCCATGTATGTGATGCCCACCCCAAGGCAGCATGGAATGATATCCGTAAAGCTGTGGAAACAGCAGTGATATCTGCTAGCATGGTAAACCACAAGGTTAGGGAGCAACACTGGATCTCAGCAGCATCTATCGCATTGATAGATGCTCGAAAACTCATTCCATCTGGCTCTGAACATAACGAAGAGCGGAGTCAGCTTAGGCGCAAGCTGACAAGAAGCCTATGCAATGATCGTGAACAGTGGCGGGTAGCGAAAGCAAGAGAGATGGAAAAGGTAGCGGCAATAGGTAATAGCAGACAACTGTTCAGACTTGTTAAGGAAGCAGGTATTAGGAACCCGATTGTTAGCAAAATTGTCTCAGAAAAAGATGGACATATTCTACATTCTCAATCCAGGGAATTGGATCGATGGGAAGAACACTTCAGGGATCAGTTCAACTGGCCTTCAGCCATACTTCGGTTTCCCACGACCTCCAGTCAACCTGAATGGCAAATTAATGTAAGTCCTCCGTCTCTTAACGAAGTTGATAAAGCCATAGGAAATCTGAAACGAGGGAGAGCAGCAGGCCCTGACAGGTTTACTCCTGGTAGTTCAGTATTAGCAGTGAGATTAACTGAGGTCTTAAGTAGAATTTGGGAACTGGACGTAATCCCATCTGACTGGTCTCAATCACTGATTGTGCCAGTCTGTAAGAAAGGACAAAAGTCCTCTTGTGACAATCACAGAGAAATCAGTTTGACTAATATAGTGTCTAAAATATTAGCTTCAATAATACTTCGACGCCTAATCAAAGCTCGTGAAGAACAAACTAGAGAAAACCAGGCCGGTTTTCGACCTGGACGTGGTTGTATAGATCAGATATTCACACTACGTCAGGTTCTAGAACACATACACACATTCAGACGCCCCACAATCGTAATATTTCTCGACCATAGGGCGGCATTCGACTCCGATGATCGTGAGGTTTTATGGCAGTGTTTGTCACTGAAAGGAGTACCAAAAAAGTACATTAACCTTGTAAAGGCTCTCTACTCGAACATAACTGGTAGAGTGAGAGCTCATGGCGAACTGTCATCAGAATTGATCACCTTAAGTGGTGTTTGTCAGGGCTGTCCACTCTCTCCATTCTTGTTCAACTAGGTGGTCGACGTACTTTTAGAGTTAACACTCTCATCTAAATTTCCGGGGGTTGAACTTCTACCGGGAGGTTCACCTGTTGACTTAGAATATGCTGATGACATAGTTTTATTTGGTGAAGACGCTGACAAAATGCAGAGTCTTCTGACCACTCTAAGCAACAATGCAAGCATGTTCGGGATGCGATTCTCTCCCTCGAAATGCAAAATGTTACTTCAGGATTGGGTTACATCGACACCCGAACTAGTGATAGGGAGTGAAGTAGTTGAGTGTGTCGACCGCTTATCACTTATCTTGGAAGTCTTATCAGCCCTTGTGGTCTGGTGTGTGACGAAATCTCAGCACGGATACAGAAAGCTCGACTAGCTTTTACCAACTTGCGTCATTTATGGCGTAGGCGAGATATCCGTCTATTAACCAAAGGATGTGTTTACTGTGCGGCGATTCGTTCCGTCCTACTTTATGGCAATGAATCATGGACGGTAAGAGTAGAGGGTATTCGTAGGTTACTAGCATTTGATCATAGGTGTCTTCGAAACATTGCTCGTATATCATGGGACCATCGAGTAAGTAACACAGTTGTTTGGAAACGGGTACTAGGTAAGGATGGCACATCAATTGATGAAGTGGTGAAACTTCATCAGTTGAGATGGCTGGGACACGTGTTATGTATGCCCAATCACCGACTGCCTCAACGTGCGATGTTCAATGGTATAGGATTAGGTTGGGAGAAAGCTAGGGGCGGCCAGACCAAAACATGGTACATGTCCATGAAGTCACTGACAAGTGAACTAAGCTATGTTGGTAGGTGTAGACTACCTGGTTGGGATCGCGAGATGATAGCAACCGATGGTTATAGACCTTGAATGACATGGCTCAAAATCATTTGCAATTTCGTAAGTGCATTCTCTCTTTGTGTTCTTCCAAATTCTAATCTTCTGAATTCTCCTTGTCCCTTTATTTCTCTTTTTAAATTTATTTCACTGTATTATACTTCTTGAATAACATATTCAAACCCTAATGTTTCCGATTACTGCTTATACTTTTACTATCTCTACCACTACGGGATTTGAATCGACAACTGCATCTCTGTGTTAATGTGGTGTGGCAACTCGAACTGATATACGTACGTACGAAGTTCTACGTTGTTACTGACTGAATTACTTATTAAGATATTGATATATGAAAGTGAAGATGCGAAAAATACTAATTGGAATAATGAGAATAGAGTGTAAACAATATAGATGACACCACTTTGAACTTCCATACAGCTAAAGTTTTGATAATTCTAAATATTCCTTATAGATAAATTCTATTTAAATCAATTTTATGAACTATTTCAATTAAGAATTTAGCAATTGATGAAGATGAGTATTTAATACTTACGTTTATAAGGACATTGGATTTTATGTATACCTGAAGCAATGATGGCACATGTTTAGACATTTTAACAAATAAATCACGACTGTTCAGCCGTAAATGTGTGGCCACATAAATAAACACACAAACATGAGTGTAAATTGATAGACGCAATGGGATCTGATACAATCGTTAACATGTTGACTATGATTATATTGAAGGATGGACTTTGTTTCTTTTTCACATAATGCTGTATAATTACAAAAGAAAAAGTGAACACCATCTACAGAACAAACTGATCCAATTACGAAAAACACTAGGTCAGACAAAGCGGACTCCTTCTTCATCGTTACCTGCATAAATATCCATTAGCGGTCAAATGCCAGAATATATCTTCACTTATATCAATGCATAAGGACGATTGTGAACACACATTCGAATAAAAAAATATTGAAATCTTGGATAGAAGAAATACTCAAAACAGTAGAAAGTTTTCTTGAGGCTTAGCACCAGGTCAATCAGAAATCAACAAACACATCGAAATCGATCCAAATTATCAATCAATCAGAAAGATCATAGACAAATATAAGCTCAAGAATCAGATCAAAGGGAGATCCAATCAAAATAAATAGGCAGACGATAACAACTTGAAGGTTAACAATGGGTAATAAAATTTGCGTTCGACAAGGCAAGCTCTGAGTCATATGTAAACAAATCCGAACACTTTACTACTTCCTAAAGTTTATACTGACGGTGTTGTTCAGAAGAACAATGAAAGCTCCACGACCGAATCATCTACCTCGAAGACGAAAACTTCATATAAATCATCCACTCGAGCTACAAATCTTCGCCACCATATCAATATCATCACACTATTCAAATTAAATTAATATACTGAGGTGTTTAGTTAGTAATGAATAATAAACACAGCCATATAACAAATGAAATAAACAGAAAAGTATTAATGAGTTAATTTATAATGAATTACTTGTAATGAGCAGCCTTTGTAGACATATCTTTATGACAATTAGGTATAGGACTAGAATAGTAAGGTAATTGTGAAGACAATTCTAGATTTTTGACTGTATTCTTATCATTATCATCAGAAAAACAATTCATTTGTGGATAATTATCCCATATGCCATGATGTCGATGAGTTTTACTTTTACGGCTACTACTACTACTACTACTACTAGTAGTAGTAGTAGACGTAGAAGTAGTATTAGTTGTCGTTATTGTTTTCTTATTGGCTAAACGTTGACTTTCTTGTTCAAGCATGTGATACATTTCACCGGCACGTGTCCACAAATCTGAAACAGATTCATTTTGATCTTGATCAAATGATGCCCATAAGCGTGAACTTAATAAACTTGTTTTACTGGATCGGTGTGATGTACCAACAGAAGTATAATTTGACCTATTGGTATATGTTTCATGATAAGGTATAGGTGAATCTTCTTTAGCTAAAAATGAAAAATGTACAAATAAAATTATCTAAGGTAAGAATATGCGTAGGCCCAAGTTGTTATCTCAAATTAGCACAGAGGAAAGAAATCAACAAAAAGAAAACTGAAACAACAAAAATAGTGCAGTATGCAACGGTAATGACAAAGAACGAAAAGTTTAGAATGTAATGTGAGAAGATAGAATGGAAAACACATAAAAAATGATACTACAATTCAAGTATGTCTAACTGACTTCTATACGTTTTTGATAGTTGTTATTGTGGTCCATCTCAAATACCTCATTTGATAGAGATTCAGTAATTCATCAAACGTCTGTGTAATCTCCCAAATTCCCTGATATGATCGACAGGGAGGAGTTAACTTCACCTCTCCAAATGCTCTCACATGATAATGCGTACATACCCACTTCCATCCAAGTCCTACTCATTCTATTCTCATGGCTGTGGTGTTCTTTACGAAATTGAGAGGATGAAAAGCGAATGTCTGATCACCGCTTGAACCGGGGTGATAAATACGACGGAACATACACCTATGGGGTTGGAAAACTCTGATCCTAAAACAATCGTATACATTGGATCCAGCATTCTGAGAGAACAAATGAAGTATGAACTTGTTGTTGGTCACCGACTACCATAGGACAGCATCTCCTAACGTTGCTCCACTACATTGTGGATCAGAACTCTAGATCGAAGGCTTTGGGAGTGTAACCTTACTATTGTTCACTAGATTATCTAACAAAACGAAAGGAATGCTTTGAAGACATCTTTGATTAAAAATCTGCAGTTTGTCTAATGCCCCTAAATTAAATGGACCATGATTCAGAGCCACAGAGACCACAGAATAACTTAATCGACAAGTAGTTAGTGCATGAATACAAGTTAATACTTGTTTATAATTTGTCGCAAATTAACTTAATACATACATGTGATAAATATCAACTACTACAATAATATTGGGACTAAATAAGTAATCTATATAATTGTAAATGGTGTCAATTATGTGTTCATAAATCAGATATCTTAAATATGATTAGAGAGAACTTGTTCTTCCATTGAGAATAACATAATGTGATCTTATGACTATGTCGCAACGAGTAACATGTATTGTAAACTCGAAATAAATTTCTCAGATGTAATAGATATACATCCAGCTATAGAGTTACAAATGTCACTATGCCAAGTTGTGATTAAACTTTGGTCTAATAATAGAAAATTAGATACACCATATGTACAGTTATACAGTTTAATTATAATACAAATTAACTACAATCTAATAGCATAGTATGGAACAACTGCTATGAAGATTAAACATACAACACACTATATAACTGCTCAAATAAATATGAGGCTGTAGTCTCTGTTAACGATTGAGTCAATTGTCTAGATCATCAATCCATAGATTCATAATGGTTAGACCGAAAATTTCAACCGTAAAACTAGCCAATATGAAAAAAAAGGTTACTGATCACAATTTTGAAGAAAACTAGTGATTGTCAAATGTGTACAGTAAGGATTCAAATGACTATCATCAGTGATCATTGTTTAATTGTTAAATGATACTGTTAGGAAGATAATGAGTTATCTAGTTGTTGTTTTTATCAAGAAATAATAATGTCAATGGTTGAAATCATGAGTCAGTTGAAGCTAGACCACCATGGAAAACCTGGAAGCACTGGACGACCGTTTTGTCCTATTGTGGGGCTCCTCAGCAGCAATAATGTTTACAAGGATATCCCCCCTAATCACTTTTGTTGTTATCTTATTGATTGTTTTCATTTTATAGTTTACTAATTGTGTTATACTTCGAAATTATCATTACTTGCCATATATAAACAGAGTTATTTCACTACAGTTTTTTATCTTAAATATTAATCTTTTAATAGTCTTTTGACTTATTTCTGTTTTTCAAAAGGTTGGAGACGATCATTGTGTCAGTTGTCCAATCTGTCAAGTTTCATATAAGAAAAATACTTCAATTGTTAGTAATTCAAACTGCCGTATACATATAAGTTAACATTAACATTAGTGTTATAGTGAAGTCTAACTAGTGAGTGTAAATATAAGTAGATTACCTATTAGATTACATTATTGCACTGAATAATACAAAAGTATGCCAAAATGCATCGATATGACTAGAACTGCATTTTAATAACATAAGTAGTACGATTAATTATCAAGACGAAGGAACTTATTATTATAATTCATATATATATTAGTCGTTCGGATCTTCCCATTGATGTTTAGGACTTGTTATGTCCCGATAAGCATAATGAATGGTAATTTTTAGGATCCATTTGGAGACCAATACTATGAGTTTATTTTTTATCGTATAATTGTTAAATAACTAAACCATTTATATTCATATTCTTCTTATCATAAGCTTTATTTTGACCTATAACTATTATTATACGCTTCACCTTTCTTGAATTATTCCCTGTCTGTTAATCACTACCTCCCTCATTCACAATCACTTTTGGCCAAACCTTTTCAAATGTTATCTATTTTATGGTACGTTGTGGTCTGTTTGATTGGTATATAAACCCAGTACACTTGAAATAAAGGACTCATATCGTAGAGGCTCGGAATGGTGTTCTTGATCTAACTGGCTAGACAGGAAGCGGGACCAATCAGGACTCTAGACTGCTAATACGGGTTTACGTGTCGCTGATCTGATCGATAAGTCACTGCTCTCTAATTGGCGGTATCGTTTACGTACACATTAACAAGGCAGGCAGGCTACAAGTTATAACAGGACTGCAATTGATCAATCTCTTTTTTTTATATATGTGCATCCTGTGAGGATTACTTCGTTATTGCACCAAGTCTTAAGCATTTTAAGCAGAAGTTGGATGTTGGTTATCAGTGGAATCCAGAACGCCCGTTTCACCTTACTTGGGACTTACCGGCTGGATGTACCCACTACATTACAAAGTTGACGTTTATATCGAGACTCGAAATAAGTACCAATTGTTTCAAACTCCATAGCGCTATCCACCTAACTACTGAGTACAAATAACCACTGGTTTTAGCAATGGGATGGATTTTAATTTATATATATTACTTACGTGATGAATATGAGATATCTGTTTCATGTATGTTTGAAACATCTTTTCCTAACAGCCCAATATTAAGAGTACCAGTTTGAAATGGTTGTTTATCAAGCAAATAATCATGCTCATCATCATTATTATCATCACGTGTAAAACATGATACATTCATTTGGTGTTTTGAATGTAATCCTTGTACAACACTACCGCTATTGGTAGAGCTCCGACGTCGAGGTAGGTGAATTATTTTAGGTTCAGTATTATGTTGGTAATTATTGATGGAATTTTTATGTGAAACATTAACAGCCGGTAAAAGTTGACAAGGTGAAGTATGGACATTTTTACATGTAACAGAAACTGGCTGACTCTCTGTAGTATTACTTGTGATAATTGTGTTATCAGTAGAAGTGACATTCATTGATGTTAATGTTTTCACTTGATCATATCGACCAGGATGACGAGTAGAAGCATAGGCACGTTTACGAATAAATCGAACTGGCAGTGTATCTGTGTTTACATCTTCAATACTTGACGGATCTATTGTATGTTTTCGAATAATTCGAACAGAATCAAATCCAGACTTTTTAGATGATTCAAATGTGTTTAAATTATGATCGATGGGTTTGATCTTAGTCAGTGTTTTATCAGTTCTTGTCGGAGAATTATCCATCAACTGAATTGAATCAGGTGGGCATGAGTTTTCTTTACGAGCTTCATTGGATGATAAGAATTCATCTGAGAGTAAATGACTCGTTGATGAATTGTCAAATTCTGAAGTTTAAAAAAAAATACAAGGAAACAATGTTTTCATTAAAGTAATATCATTTTAAAATAAATATAAAGGATAACCGTTGATGTGTACAAAAATGCCAATGAGTACGATCCGTTGCGCTGAACCGAAGTAGGTGAAGCGGACTTCGAATATGGGAGTTAATGGCTGAAAATCAAATGACTTTACCACTAATTGGCTAGTACTAAATAATTCTCCTTACTTCTTACAGAAAAGTAGAGATTCACACACACGAAACACGTTTCAGTTAAGTTCATAAAGGTTCAATAATCAAACAGCGTAACAGTATAATACACTGACGGTCGTGAGTTAACCATTTAGAATCAAGATAACACTATACATTTGTGCGAAATTTGAAGTGCAGTGATAATGTGTATATTATTATAAACTAAGTGAAAATTGACATTATTCGGTTCGTAAAATGCTCAAAATCAATAGAAATATAGATTATGCAACCAATTTAGGATGGTGCTTGAGTTAAATTACAAAACATGCCTACTCTTAAGGTAGGCTGCTTATTAAAGTACTTGATGTGCGGGTCACTACATAATTAAGTATTTAATGAAGTTAGATAATATTCCCTTTTTCTTACTCTTACTTTAAAGCTCGAATTTAAGAATTTCAAGTTTGTAAACGTAAAGACGGCAAGGCATTGCATTATAACTGATATCAGTTTGTAACGACAATTCTATAACTCAAATTCACAACGCTAGTCCGACTCTTAAAATATGTAAACTTGACCTTTTTTCTTTACTACAAGGAATAATTTGACATATGACAGTTAATTATTCAGATCAAAGCCGTTATTCCATTGTTTTATAACTTCGTAAAGTTTCATGACTGACTGATAAATCGCCAAAGGTCGTTAATATGTCGTAATTTTGTTTAAACAGTACATGAATACCGAACAGCGGGATTTTACAAGCGTTGATGGGTTTTTAAACTTAACATAGGAAATAAATTCATCAATCTACGTTTAAGATATACACTAATTTATAAAAGAACAAGAGAAAGAACCCTTATCATTGAAATTTTTTTGTATTTCACAATGGATAGTGTGAAGGAATAATTCACCAAAACAATAAGCCATCAGTATAGATGTATTTGTGTAGAGTTTGCTGAAGTTTTTACTCCACACGACGAACTGAGCTTAATTAAACTACTCGAGACTACGAAGTAGTGGGTAGCTTTTTCGTTCTACAGCGGGGGTACCTTGTAGCAGTACATATTCACGACCACGCCAATGAGGATAAGCGCCGAAACCACCAACTCGTATAATGAGCATCTATATTTCAGTTTAGTGCGCTGAGGACCCAATGGTATACATATTTAGTCCTAATAAATTCTTGATATATTGCAACCATTATCCAATCTCATTGGTGGACACAAATGCTTCACTTCAAATATGATTGAATTTCAACTAGTCACAGTGTGTTGTTGAGGAGTTATATACTAGGCCAAAACATTTATCCAATGCTCCTTGATAGGCAATGGTTATCTAACCAAAGTTAGCTCGTGATATTATATATATAAATATAAGCTAATGGTTATTTGTTTGTGTTCAATAAAATCAGCTGTTTCACCGAATATCATCATATGACTGTTTATTCAATGAGAAAATGTGTCAATCTCTGATATACCGAGCATGATGGCATTAATACAAACACGTATACATAGTGATTGATGTATATAGAGAACAATTAATTAACCAGAAAATAAGCTAATAATCAAGCATGCACTCATTCACACACACACATACAAACTTAACACATACGAAAATCAATAAAAATTATTGATTGCACCAAATGGTAGCAAGAAACACAAACTCAGTGCATAATAAGTAAATATACGCGAGAACTTTATAAGCAGTGATGATGTAAGTAAACAAAAAGTAGTACGGACAGTGTTATAGATACACACATACAAACACACACGGAGACATTACACTCATATGTTAAACAACAGATTAGGTTGTTGAATGTATTTATCCTTAACAAAGACAAATTTGTTGAAGTGTATAATAGAGGTGGGATATTACTGACAAGTTGTTTGTAGGCCATAATTTTTGCAAGTTCAAAAGAAGATCTACCCAGAAAGCATTAAAGTTCATAAACAAAGAATAAACTATAAACAGTCCTTCTTTGAAGAGTAGAGTTATTTATTACAATCATTACACACTAACAACGCTTGACATACGAGAGAGTTTGGGATTGTTTCCCGGCACTTAAACACTGAAACAACCAGTTGCCACACTTTGCCCTCGAATGCCCTGGTATGATCGACAGAGAGGAGTTAGCTTCACCTCTCCAAATGCTCTCACATGATAAGGCGTACATACCCACTGCCATCCAAGTCCTACTCATTCTATTCTCATGGCTGTGATGTTCTTTACGAAATTGAGAGGATGAAAAGCGAATGTCCGGTCACGGCTTAAAACGGGGTGATAAATACGACGGAACATACACCTATGGGGTTGGAAAACTCTGATCCTAAAACAATCGGATACATGGGATTCAGGATTCTGAGAGAACAAAAATGAAGTATGAACATGTTGTTGGTCACCGACTACCATGGGACTGCATCTCATAACGTTGCTCCACTACATTGTGGATCAGAACTCTAGATCGAAGGCTTTGGGAGTGCCTCTGTAAGAAAACTACCTGCTTCAGTTTTAGCATGGAGGCAGTATCATAGCCCTCACACAAATCGAATGATTTGCATGGCACAATTATATTTGGTGCCTACTTGTACCAATGTTTATGTGTCCAAATAATATGTCTAAATAATAATAGTAATAATAATAACATCAGAAGAGAAGCACTGTTATAAGTGAGTAGATAATTAACATGATCCAAGATGAATGTGAACTGTTCCTCCTCAAATTAATTCACTAATATTGGAGATTTTGTAGTCACTGAGCTAAATGACTTGGTTGTGAAACTTTCATTGTTCTTTTCAACATCATTATCAGCACGTAATACAGTGAGAAGTGAGCTATCAAAATTTCTATACAACAATCCGTTATTCAATCGCAAGGAAATTTTAAATGCTCACTTCCCTTCGAAGTACACACTGATAATGTTGTTCAGTGGGATAATGAGAGCTTCAGAATCAAACTATACAGTACATCAGAAAACAAAACATCTTCATCCTGAGCTTCATATTCTTCTAGTGAATTAATAAAAACCTACTGATGATAAATATACCATCATCCTTCATTAGTTTAACATAACCCCTTACTCATATAACTGATTGTAATATGAATAGAACATTGTGTTTTTAACACAACTTACTACTTATTATTGAGAGGACACATTTGTAATTGCAAAAACAACACAGAGGCATGAAAAAACAATCTGGTTAAAGTTGTTTATCCAACTTTAAAGTTAGTTGTTCACATGGTCAATTGGGAATACTCACTCTAATCATGAAGAACATAATGATCTTGTTAGATTGTTGTTATAATGAAGGTGATGTTCAATTAATCTTTCAAATTGTCACAAAAGCATAGCTAAAAGCAACTATTATTGTTATCATTATAGATGTAAAACTGCACCAATTAAATATTTCGAACCACGAAGTGATATACAAGCTAGAACTCCTACAACCCATTGCTTATGAATGTGCTGAATGACATGGCTCAAAATCGTTTGCAATGGCGCAGGTGCATACACTCTTTGTGTTCTCCCAAATTCTAATCTCCTGATTCCTCCTTGTCACTTTTTTCTCTTCCAAAATTTATTTCACTGGGTTAGACTCTTTAAATAACATCTCCAAACCTAATCTTCCCGATTAATGCTTATACTCTTACTACCTCTACCACTACGGGATTTGAATCGACAACTGCATCTCTGTGCTAATGTGGTATGGCAACTCGAACTGATGTACGTACGTACGAAGTTCTACGTTGTTACTGACTGACTGACTTACGAATGTGTGAAATAAGTTTGCTTGTAGAAAATCAATTTGATGGCTTTTATTATTTGGAGTTGGAATTTTGTGGCAAATTAAGAGCCTCAATTAAATTCATAGAAAGGTGTTTGCATTTGTTCTGCAGTGAAATATACAGATAATTGCTAATGACGATACTGTGCGACCACCTTTTATTGTCTTCGGTTGGTAACTGCCTCAAACCCAACACGGTTGAACTCCATTGGTCACGGCTTCTCACTAAATCGCCTGAAATTTCCTCTCGAAGATAGTCATTAGTCGGAACAAGTTAAGTGTCAGTATAAGGTTGTGGAGATTGCTGAGTTTCATTGAATTCATGAACTGATCTAAGTTAAATCGTTATTGAAATACAGAAAGTACTGAACAGATGGGACTCATCAACAGTGAGCATCCACGACTCCATATGCAGAAATCCAACCCAAAAACTTCGGTCTCGCACGCGTACACTTAACTTGTAAATCACTGGGCTGTTATCCAACAGTGTTAATTAATGTCTAATTCTAATCAACTGCCGTTTATGATTTCAGCGAAATTCAACAATCTCCGTAATCATATCTTCATAATTATTAATCAATTTATGGGTAGAAGTACCAAAGTTTGACTTAGTAATTTAATTTTTGCATTCGGTAAAAAGTGAATATTCACTCTAGAGAAGTGACTTTCAGTAAGTCATGAAAAACCAGATATTCGAATTTCTATTCACTAGGACATCGACAAACATATTATTATTATTATTTTATTATTATAGATGATTGAGTTGTGATACATGGTGTCCAGAAGCTGATACTGATACACGCCCACCGTAGAAGACTCTAATTACTGGAGTGGTATGATGAAGAGTGAGGAAGAAATCTTATTTGATTAACCGAGTTACATATACATATATGTGTACTCGATTGTATATATAAACAATAAATTGCTAATGTACACATTCGATTTGTTAGACAGATTAATTGATTAAAAGAACAATACCATGTTACAGAAACAAAATGAGTCTACACAGATATTTACAGTAAAATTAGTTTATAAATATTACTACATTCAAATAAATCATTAAATGATTTAACAACTGGCGAGGAAAACAGCTTCATGTGTTATGTAACTGTGAATAACATTGAGTTGTTTAGAACGACAGTTTAGTTTAGAATAAATTTCGAATATGTGAACTATGGACAGTTAAACTGTATGATTTTAGCTTTGTCAGCGGGGTATAGATTGGATTAATGTATGTTCCGTGCAGGATTGTGTTAGAGCATATTGATTGACTATTTTTTTTAGCCAATCAACACTAGTGGATACTTGGAGAAGACGTTAGAATTTTCTACTGTAAAAATTATAAATATAATATCGTTTCTCTTATTGTGATCCTAACTTCCATCTAACTGTTCTACTTGGAATACCTGGTTAAGGTATAATAATAGCGAGTTTGAAATAATGGGTAATCTAGCTCAAATCTGGTAGCAATAGAGACGTGTATTTAACTCCTACATTTTCTAAGATCGTCAGAGTTCATAAATTAATTCATATTATAAGGTAGTGTGTTGGAAACTCGGTGTATTCATTCTTATTCTTCCTCGAAATCTGGAATGTGTAATGAACAGCACACTATTTACACTTGATGATGTCCACTAATTTACCTCCGACTACATATTTCTATGCTCCACTGTCATATTCACTGATCATAAATTTATTTTAACTTCGTTTTGAAACATAAATAATCTTTCATTATCCCAAAGTGAAATATGACAAACTTCCACTTGTATATTACAGATCTGCTGTTATTTCTAACGTAATTGAATGGATTTGGATGAACTTCCAAAAATTTAACATTGAATCATTTATTTATTTCAACACAGACATTGGTACAATGAGACACCAAATATATATGCGGCACATAAGTCATTCGATTTATGTGAGGCCTGAGATACTGTCTGTGCCCAAACCGAGGCAGGTAGTTTTCTTAGGGGGGTCACACCCGGAGCCTTCAACTTAAAGGTCGGGTCCACAAGGCAGTGGAGCAACGTCAAGAGATGCACTCTGATGGTAGCCGGTGACTGACGTTTGGTTCACACGCCGTTTGTCCCTTCAGGATACTGGAGCCTATGTGCACCATTGGTTTGGAATCAGGGTTTTCCAACTCCCTTAGGTGGATTATCCATATCCACTAACGTGGTTAAAGCGTCAGACATTCACTTTTCGTTCTCCCAGTTTCGTAAACAACACCCCTGCCATGAGAAGACAATGAGTATGACTTCCCTGATAGTGGTTGTGTGCACGTGACCATGTGAGAGCATTTCGAGAGGGAAGGCTGACTCTCCCCACTTTCAGCATTTGAGGGCGAATTTGTTCGTGCATTTGAAAAAATATAAGGAACAGTATATCCATATATGGAAAAGGAAGTAATCTTTCACGAAAACAATAATAATAAATTTTTAAAAAAAAAGATATTTACCGGATTCTTGAAGTTGTGATAAAACTGGATGTAATAAATTGTTAGATAACTTGTCCATTTTTTTAATTTCTTGACTATTAAACAGCTTTTCACAATTATTACTATTACTAGTGTTAGCAATAGTAGTAGTAATAGTATTAATAGTAGTTCGAGGTTTGGGTGTCGGTTTATTCAACTGAGAGATTGAAACAACTGACGACTACAAATTGTAACGGTTGAAAGAAAACAGACAAAAGTGGTTAGAAATCAGATAGAAATGTATAGTATTTTGACCGATTAACGAATGTTGTTTTGTGATTGAAATTGAAGGTAAATGTTGCTAGAAAACAAATTGATAAGTACTTCAAATAAAGCTTAATAAGTTCATTGGTGTATAAATACTTTCGAAGTGGTGTTTCTATATGTTGAAACCCTAGAGATAGCAATGTCGAAGTCAGATAAAGAGATCTACGTATAAATAACAGGTCAGTTGATGAAACCGTGGACCTTTATAGACAGATGTGACTGGGAAATGTGTTATGTATGCCTAACCACTACCTACCCATATATGAGACGAATGCTAGAGGTCAGTCTAAGATATGGGATCAGTCCATGAATGACCAACAATTGTATTGAACCCCGTTTGGTCGTTGTAGATTACCCTGTTGAAGTCCAAGTAACTATTGTGACCTATAGTTACAGACGTTGGGGGTTAGATGGCTTAGAGTCGGTTACAGCTGCGGAGATGGGCTCACTACTTATTTTCTTGTAAACCTTGAGTTTTTTGTTTTGAAAATTTATTCTTTCTTCTTGAATCATACTACTTATGTCTATTTTTTTCTACTACCACCAGTACTGTTACTTCTCCTGCAACTCAGGCGTTTGGACTGATAAATTCTGTTCGATGTTGTGTGTCAACTTGAACCGATGCACAAAGTGTCAGCTACTATGTAGCTTATGATCGAAGTGTGCTGAAGATCTGTAAAAATGAGATAGATAAGTATAACAAACACATTTACTCTGAAACATCTTTGACATCCAATGATATGCGAAATATATGCCATATTCAATGGCGATCTACGTCACGCACACGATTTATTTATTTATTTATTCAAACACACAAACATTGGTACGAGGAGGTATCAAACAGATATAAACCACATAAATCATTCGATTTGTGTGAGGGCTGGGATACTGTCCTGGTACCCAAACCGAAGCACACACATACAATACCATCTAACTGTAGATGCATGTATACTTGAAAGAAAACTAGGCAGAAAACCTGTAGTAAACTTTAAGTTAATAGTGCCCATTTTATTGTTCAATGTCACAATTTGACCAAATTGAGAATATTTATTAATCGTACAGATAAACTAACCAGTTCCAGTTATCGTAGGGTTAATAAACAGTAAAATAACTTCAAACTATATGATTTCACGAATACATCGTTGATGACAATTATCAACTTTTAATTTTTGGATTCACCATGAAAACTACCGAACCAACTTTGAATAATGACAAAGAATGATACAACAGGCACGATGCTGATAACATGAAAGATCCTGTAGTATAACTGTGCAAATGCTTGAGGTGAGCTCTGGACAACGAATGAAACTAGGTGTATATTGTACAAGGATCTATTGCATGCTGGTATATGGCTGTGAGACGTAGACAAATGTGAGTGATTTGTAAGCTTTAGTAATGTAGCTAAGCTTCAACTAATCACAGTAGGCCGAATTCACCTTCTCTGTTAACTTTGAATAAACATTTAATGAATCACTCCGTGTTCTTCTTGCTTATTTTAATGTTTTTCCACTATCTTCTTTTAAGACTCTCCTTCATTTTTATGCCATTGTAATGTGCTGATATGTTAAATTTATCTAGTGTAAAGTTGCGAAACGGGGGGAGGGGAGGAGCGGTAAAATAATAAATCGCTATAACATGAAGATCTTATAGCAACACTCTCACAATCAATTTTAATCACGGTTAATTTTGTCAAACCCTTTAATTAATTTATTCGACAGTGTTATTTGAACAGTAGCAGTTTGACTATCTCTTTGTATTATTATGATCACTATCATGTTTGTATAAACGTGTACATTATATCACATATGAGTTTACGTACATATTCCTCACTTTACCTTAAATGTTGATCGCTTAAATATCGCTTGACGAATCATTCTCTTTACCATATATATACTTCAATCTTATTAATTTTTGCCTTGCCTCGCTTCGCCTCGATGCCATTTGACTCTGAACCCGCTTCTGTACTCGCTTGCTCGTGTGCATTATTCTCTCAGCTCAAATTCGCTCTATGCGCTTAGAACTTCTTTACCTGTGCTATCCAATAATAAAATGTAGTCATCGCTTCGAATTGCCTTCTGAATTCATACACCGTTGAGATTTACCTAATAACAGTTACCGGGGTAATTGATAAACGAAACCTAAGGAATTATCTCGAAGCCAAGCCACTACAATCTGAAACGCAGTGTAAATTATTGGTAACATTCGTATGATACTACTACCAATCAGATATTAAAAATAAAATGATGACAGAATATGTTCTAATCTAATAAATAGTAGAAAATGGGCTTCTATAATCAAATAGTCAGTCAGTCACAACGTGGAGCCTGTACGTATGTACATCGGTTCAAGTTGCCATACTCCACAGAGATGGAATTATAAAACTAAATCCCAGAATGCTAGAGGTAGTAAGAGTATTAGTGGTAATAGGGAAGAATAGGCATCAATGATACGATTCAAGGAAAAGATACAAATTAGTGAAATGAAAACGAGAAAAGAAGTTGGGGAATTCAGCATGTCAAAATTTGAGGGAAACTAAAGAACAAACCACAACTCTCTACTACTTACATTTCACAATAACTTTGCCGTTTTACACACAACTATAACTGAGACATCATCATCAACAACAACACATTATTGAATGGGTTAATTAGACTTATTATGTAAAGTATTCACTCAAGAGGGTAAAAGACTTACAGTACAGTCAGGTGAAATCTTCATTTCAGCTTTATGAACATCAGTTGTAATAGTAGTAGTATTACTAGCATTAGTAGTGTATAAAAATGCAGAATTGGAATCTTTCAAAGACATATTTTGGATACCATTAACGATATTAGATGAAGTCAATATTTTAAGCGGCGATAACTCACAAATTGTATCAGTAATTGGTTGGTTAGGAACAAGAGATTTATGTAGTAATGTAAGTTGAATATTTCGATCGCTGAAACAAAAGATTTAAGATGAGATCAATAATGATAAAAAGAATAAAAAAAGTTTAAGTGCATATATATTAGTCACATGTATAGTCACTTGGATTAGTGACTACAATGTAACTTGATTGACAGAAGTCGATGAGCAGCACACTAAAGGACCAGACATACATTAAACTGATAATTACTAAACGACCAAACCATAGTAAGTACCTCAGTATTATTATGGTCAGTCGCGATTTGAGTTGCTCAGTGGTGATATCTCTAACTGTGCAACTGAGTAATCTACGTTTGAATCCAACATGAAGCATTAGTTCCCTAGTGATTACAAGTACACCTCAGTGACGAGTTTCAAATAGCATAAAAACGAAATAGAGCGAGGCTTTCTGTAGACTACCTTCAACCACTTAGCAGATTCAATTAATGGTTTTAATATTGCATATTTTGTTGTGACGACAGACCACGGGTGAATTCGAGGAAGCTGTAGGAGACTCAGGAGTCAAAGATATTCCATTCAATCACTTTTGGGAAGAATATTCTAGAATCCTTACATGTAGCTTCCCGATTGTACAATGCTAATAACCCCCTGTATGCGGATTGAAGGACTGAAATGATGATTTCGTTCTTACTAAAAACTATAAATACCTGACAATTTTGTACTATGACTGTGACTGTCTGGGAATAATATTCCTTTTATTAGTCTTCTGTCTTCTCCTTGCGACTTGGAAGGATTCTGGAGTTCTAGTGCACGTTATACGCGGTATATCAAGAACAACCTTCGAGACAGATCAATTGGCGACGAGGTCGAAAAAAATTCTGGACCCTCAATCTTCAACGTCAGCCTGTAATTGGACGAAATTCAGTCTGATTATTTCAAACAATCAGCATCCAGATTTGTCATCGGTGTCCTTGGAAGACATTGGCCGTTAATTTATCATACAGTATTTCTCATTATCGTGGTGATTCAGAAAATGGCCATCTCTTCCGATCAATTACAATTGCTATTTGAGCGACAACAGCAGTGTTTCAAAAATAGCCAGTTGAATGTTTTAGACAATTTACGCACACGGCTGCTAAATTATCCATGTTTTGGAGATGTGACAGAATTTGATAAACTAATTTGTAATTTGCATACAGAGCTGGAAAATGACTGCAGAACGTATGAATGTGTCGATAAAAGCCTCTATAAATCCTTGACGAGTAGTAATGTAAGCGAAGGAGTAGCAGTCATTCACGATCCTCCCAGTGGTCCAGAAATGTCCATTTCAGAGACATACCCTGTCGCCGGTTGAAATCCCAAAGCCCATAAAGAGACACAAAATGAACCAAGCAGCATAATGAAAACAGTGGAATTAGATGCAGCTCATCATTTCAGAACAAAAGGTCCTGATGAATCTACTTATTGGAGTTCTCTAGTTGTTTTATTAAACATTAGTTATCTTAATGACTCATCTGCTTTTGATCAAATTTTTTACAAAAATGAGAAAAATTTGTCGGGTGCACCAAACGACGATCAAGAAACTAATAAAATTTTGATAGATGCTGATTATTTCAGTGGTCGACTATCTACTGAGATTTCTAAAAAGTTCGAAAACAATGTTCCAGAAGAATCAAACTTTGATGACCTCATATCAAGCGACGTTGATCCTCACCAATTAATCACCTTTAGTAAATTCTGTTCAAATTAATTGTTACTTGGGGATATGAGGATCCAACACTGTTTCGTAGGGGAGGATAAACTCAGAAAATTTAAAATCCGGATCTTCGAAAAAGGGGAGGTGTCATGTCCCGATAAGCATAATGAATGGTAACTTTCGGGATCCATTCATGGACCAATACTATGCGTATATTTTTATCGTATGATTGTTAAATAACTAAACTATTCATATTCGTTTCCCTCTTATTATGAACTTTATTTTAACCTATGAACTATTATTATACGATTTACTATTCTTGAATTATGCCCTGTCCATTAATTACTACCTCCTACATTCACAGCCACTTTTGGCCAAATCTTGTATACATGTCGCTTCCTATTTTATTGGTACGATGTGGTCTGTCTGGTTGGTATATAAACCGAGTAGGTTTGAAATAAATGATTCATATTGCAAAGGCTAAGATTGGTGTTCTGGACTCAACTGGCTGGACTAGGCGGAAAGCCGAACCAATCAGGACTCTAGGCTGCTCGCACGTGTTTTATGCGTCACTGGTTCGATCGATAATTCGCTGCTCTGTGATTGGCAGTATCGTCGAATTATCCAATATACGGGACACACAGGTTCACAAATTATAACAGTTATGTAAAAATCAACGACAACTTATAATTACTAACTGGAAATGACATGAGTAAAAATGTGAAATCATTACAAAAACGAGTCAACTATAATAAAAGTAACTTTCCTTGTCAAACAAAAACACAAATCTAGATTATAAATTGAGAATGAGATTAATAGACACTTGACATTATTCTGGACAGTTTAAAAGCCGAACTGCCCATTGAACTGTGCGAAAGACCTGAATATTGCAAAGTAATGAGTACGAGATGTGTAAAAAAGAAGATTCCAGCTGTGTGAATCCGATAGTATGTGATTTGTAATAGTTGTATTCAACTGATATATTTATACACGAAAATAAACTTTCCAGAAAAACTCAACTGGCTCAGACAACTGATTTTGAGTACAACCCATCATTCTATATAAACAGTAAAATGTATTGCGTGCAACTAAGGCGCGTTAAGTAATCAACAGTCATACTCAGCTAACTAAAGTAGAAAAAAATATATTTATCTTTAACTCGGCAACGATCATCACATTGTTTACAACTAAACTTGTTAAAAGATTATTAAGGTATTGAGTCTCGATTGGTTCTTTGTAGTAATAAATCTTAAAGGGATATTTGCAAATTTACGTGTTTTGTGGCATTAAACAAACGTATTACACTGAAGATATAATACTACACTACTGTGTAACTCAAATTGATACTAACAACACTGCAAAAGCTTAAAGTATACGGTTTGACTGACACAAAGTACTAGAATTAATTAGTGGCATGTTCCATAACAGTCCATAACACCGGTTCTCGTTCGAACACCAAAATTAAACAACGTTGGACCCGGTCAGTACTTGCATGATTAACCGGCTGGGAATATCGAGTGTCACCGTCTGTTTTTACCCCTAAATACCCTGGTATGGCCAATGGTGTGGAGGATTCCCTCTACCTCTCTAAATGCCCTCATTTGTAAAACCATATATAGCCACTGTTAAGGAAGTCTTAATCACTGACGTCTCGTGGCTGCAATGTTGCTTACGAAATTGACAGGACGGAAAGACGATGGAGTCATTGTGTACGGACAACATATCCAAGACAGTTGCAAAATTTTGCTGTATATGAACTACAAAATCCTGGTAGGACAAATCAAGTATGAAACTACTATTGGTTACCAGTTATCATGGAACATCGCTCCACCACCTTGTTGATTAGATATCTATGTCAAAGGGTTAGGAAGTGGCCTCCGAAGAAAATCACCTGCTTCGGTTTAAGCACATTGGTAGTATCCCATTCGACATGTAAATTCAATTATTTGTGTGGTGTATATATATATTTGGTGCCTCTTTGTACTAATGTTCGTGTTTAAGTAATTAAATAAATAAAATAAAACTTAATAGATCGAAGCTTAATGTACCAAGAATTACAAATAATCGACAAATACACATTAATTAAACCAAAAGTAAGCAGCTTACCACCCTTGACCTTTTCATTACCCAACTATTTAAATTAACTATATTATTCTATACAATAATTAAGTTCAACATAAACGTTACCGTCTGTATAGTTAATTGAATAAAAGAGAATAATGAAAAGTCTTTTATTTTTATTTTTAATGGATTGAAATTATCTCGTTGTTGATATTTTGATTGGATTTATTCTTCTTAGTTTTACTAGGCATATGTCTATTTTGTGCCGGATAAACCTGAGAGATTTCATTGCCAAATACAATTCAATTTAATAGTTTATAAAAATTAAAAGCTTTATTTTTAGTCTATTTAATCGAGATACCGATAAATTTAGTTTTTAAATTTATCTTGTTGGAATTCAGTTGAACCTGTTCTATGCTAACAGAAATTGACTTGTTAATAAATTTAAGCAATTGAATAAAGTATACAGAATGTGTGATTATTATAGAATTTCCAGTTTTAAATCATGAATAAATCTTGTTGAGACCATTATTGGATGATGGTTGTCCAATGTCGTGGATTGGTTAAAGTTCGACAGTAACGCAGTGGATCCTAGTTTGGTGGTCTAGGGATTAAGTGTTCATGAGCGAGAGCGAAGGTCCTAGGTTCGATTTCCGAATGCGGGATCGTGGGTGCTCACTGTTGAAGAATCCCATACTAGGATGAAACAGCTATCTAGTGATTCCAGTCTTCTAATGGTGGTCTAGGATCAATTCGTGATTTAAAACTGAAAACAACATTAAGTATTGCAAATACATCCTATTTGAAAGAATATTCTATAACATTATAATATCAAAAGACCAAAGAGCTACGGATGAGTGGTTGTGTAGTAAACCAAGACTAAAGATAGGCAAAACAATGAGTAAAGATCAGTTAGTCAGGATAAGATTACTGATTAAAACATAATGACCAAACCAAATGAAAGGAGTTGAACAAAAATTCATGATGTAATGAAGACTTTTAAATATTACGAGTTGTGTAAGCGGCTGACGAGAGCCCACATAAATAAAATGGATTTATTTTGGTCTGTTCAAGTGCTTGTTCACGATGCATTCATTTATGTTCAACTTCGATTTTAGGGTTCATTTTGCACCCGTTGTTGCTACCTTGACGTGGTGGTCGGGCTTGCCTGTCGTGATGAAGCAACCGAGCTATACTGACTAGAACAACTGTTCCTCAAGGTCCCACAGATCGGTTGAAGAGCGGTAAGACTAAAAGCAACAAACCCAAGGTCCGAAGGTGAAGTCGTACTGCTGACTGTACAGAGGTATGATAGCAGTAAGGTGTTCCTTTCAGACAACCAGCATGACAGCGATGCTGCCTTCCCACAAGGAGGAATGGGGTTAGAAACGGTCGACCCTAAAAATGCACACCTCGCCTTATCCCACGGATATCCTTCTCCGGCGGTAAGGTCTCAATAAGTACGAAGCTAACACAAAAATTACCGACAAAAAGGTCGTGTGTGGCCGACTTCAAGCAGTTGTTCCTTGGGCACTGCGGTCACGCCCTCAGGTCACTAAGACCACCTTTAATCCAATTTCCTTTTCAGGTACATCCAGAAGAACCCTTCCACGGTGTGGGCAACCGGGAAGTGATAACCGCCCTCATACCTCTAACAGCGCCCAAGACCACTGTTTTCATAATCAACCTCCCTCTTCAATTCCTATTATTCCTCCTACATAGACTTTCAACTTTAAATTTCCTCTCTCGGCTTCCTTCTCAAGTGTCACCATATCCAACGATTCTAGTGCTCAAAACACTGTCCCAAGTCTACTGAAACCTCGCTCCACACTACACATTAGAGCCTTCAACGTACGCACCCTATGTCAAATCGGTCAGCAGGCTTCCTTGGCTAAAACCCTAGAATCTCGTACCATTGATGTATGCTGTGTCTCCGAAACACGCATACAGGATCCCAGTGTGGTCATTCACTTGACCTCACCTCGGCAAAACGGAGAACCAACGAAATACACCCTCCGTGTATCTGGCGACCCGATGGCCAGTTCTCGTGGACTGACAGGTATAGGCATAGCACTAAGCATGAGGGTCGAACAAGCACTGCTAGAGTGGATCCCCGTCAACAGTCGTCTATGTGCTGTTCGGCTAAACGGCTCTCTAAGAACTCGGAAGGATAGGGACACACTTCGTCGCCTTTTTGTCGTTTCTGCCTACGCTCCCACTAACTGCAGCTCAGATGAAGTGAAAGATGAATTTTACAGAAAGCTGTCCGAACTTATTCAGAAAGCTAAACGCTCAGACATAGTACTCTTAGCAGGTGACTTTAATGCTCAGATAGGTAGTTTAAACCAAACAGAAAGGCATTTAGATGGATATTTTAGTATTCCGACACAGCGAACAGATAATGGTGATCGTCTGCTGCAACTATGCTCAGACAATCGTTTATTTTTAGCAAACAAATTTTAAGCATAAGGAGAGACACCGTCTAACATGGCGACCCCCTACACCAAATCAACGATGGACTCAAATAGACCATATTGCCATCAGTCATCGTTGGAAAGGGTTGGTACAAGATTGTCGCTCATTCTGGAGTACCTGCTTGGACTCCGACCATGCCCTAATACGGGCACGCATCTGCTTGCGCCTCACTGGACGCAAACAAGCCACAGTAAAAAAAGACCCATTAGAACTGAATTGAGTAACGAGAAAACCAAAAATAGGTTCCAAGAACAACTGAGTTCACAATTAGGTAGTTCTGAAAACGAGGCTGACCCATATATTGCTTGGAAAGATATACAAACAGCTGTGGAAACAGCAATGAAATCTATTAGTGACTTAAACCACAGTGTTACAAAGAACCAGTGGATTTCTTCAAAGTCTATCACACTGATGGATTCTCGCAAACTCGTCCCATCAGGTTCTGAACATGATGAAGAACGACAACAAATCAGATCTAGGTTAAGAAAAAGTCTAAGAAATGACCGTGAGCAGTGGTGGGCAACGAAAGCAAAAGAGATGGAAAAGGCGGCGGCTATAGGGAACACAAGACAGCTCTACAGACTAATAAAAGAAACTGGAACTAATAAGTCAAGTGTAAATGAGTTTATTTCGGAAAAAGACGATATTCTCATCTATTCCCAGTCCAGACGTTTAGAACGATGGGCGGAACACTTTAGGGAACAGTTCAGCTGGCCTTCAGCTACTCTACAACTACACTCCATTCCCAGACAGTGTGAATGGAACATTGAAGTAGGTCCTCCAACTCTTGCTGAAGTTGAGAAGGCTATAATTAATCTGAAACGAGGAAGGGCAGCTGGTGCAGATGGATTGGCTTTAGAAGTCTTTAAGGATAGTGGTCCAATTTTAGCGGTTAGGTTGACTAATATTCTAGCTAAGATCTGGAAGTTAGATGTTATTCCATCTGACTGGTCGCAATCACTTATCGTCCCAATATATAAGAAAGAATCAAAATCATCTTGTGATAACCACAAAGGGATAAGTTTAACAAATATAGTATCTAAAATACTAGCCTCAATAATAATCAGACGCATAAATAAGACTCATGAACTGCAAACACGAGAAAACCAAGCTGGCTTCAGACCTGGTTGTGGCTGCATCGACCACATATTCACCATTCGTCAGGTTCTAGAACACAGGCATACTTATCGACGTCCGACAATGGTGGTCTTTCTTGGCTTAAAAGCAGCATTGGACTCGGTAGACCGCGAGATTCTGTGGCAGTGTCTGTCATTGAAAGGCTTACCCCAGGAGTACATAAACCTTGTAAAGGCGCTTTACTCGAACACTAGTAGTCGAGTGAGAGCTTATGGCGAACTGTCATCTACTTTTGCAACCTCAAGTGGTGTACGTCAAGGCTGTCCACTTTCTCCACTTCTGTTTAACTTCATCATAGATCTACTGATGGAAATAACATTCTCGTCGACTGAATTCTCGGGTATTGATCTCCTTCTAGGAGGTTCACTTATCAACTTAGAATACGCAGATGACATAGTCCTGTTTGGTGAAGACGCTGATAAAATGCAGTCTTTTGGTAGCACTAAGCAACAATGCCAGAATGTTTGGAATGCGCTTCTCTCCCTCTAAATGCAAGTTGTTGCTTCAGGACTGGCCTGCGTCAACACCTGAACTAAGGATAGGGAGTGAAGTAGTCGAACGCGTTGACAACTTCACTTACCTTGGAAGTCTGATCAGCCCTAATGGGTTGGTGTCTGACGAAATCTCAGCACGGATTCGAAAAGCTCGTTTGGCTTTTGCCAACTTACGTCACCTATGGCGAAGGCGAGATATCCGTCTATAAATTAAGGGACGAGTATACTACTCGGCCGTTCGTTCTGTTCTACTTTAAGGCTGCGAAACGTAGCCTTTTAGAGTAGTCGATACTCGTAAGCTACTAGTATTTGACCACAGATGCCTTAGAAATATTGCTGGCGTCTGTTGGGATCACCGGGTAAGTAATAGTGAGGTTAGACTCAGGGTATTAGGTAATGATGGTAAATCAGTTGATGAGGTTGTGGATATTCATCAACTGAGATGGTTGGGCCACATGTTACGTATGCCTGAACACCTATTACCACGACGTGCAATGCTAACGGGTGTTTGAGATGGTTGGAAGAGAATTAGGGGCGGTCAAACCAAAACGTGGCATCAGTGCTTGAAGACACTAACTTCTAGTCTGAGCCATGTTGGTAAATGCAGACTACTTGGTTGGGGTCCGCGTGACTTTCGTAACCAATGGTTGGAGACTCTTGGTGACATGGCTCAGAATCGGTCACAATGGCGTCGGTGTATACACTCCCTGTCTTCCCTTAAACTAAGTGATTAAAATCGCTTCATATCTTTCTTTCTACGAACTAATTCTATATTCCGGTACTGTATCCTTATATGCAATCTTTCTCCTATATATTACCACCTTTAACCTAACCACTCCTATGAATCCGGTGTTCATCTTGCTGTGCTAATGAGGTATGGCAACCTGGACCGATGCATATATGTGCCTGGTCCTACGTTGTAACTGACTGACTGACTAACTAACTAACTAATTCCTATCTTTAGAGAAACTATTGAGATATGTTAACTTCACCTACCGGGATTTATTTTGTAATGATTTGATTTGGAACTATGAAACTTAAATATATTTGTGTAGATGAGCCAAATAAAAAACAAAAATCTCTTCACTCAACTTGTATATTCACACAACCAGAAAATTAATATTAGTAGTAGAAGTGGTAGTAATAATAGTTTACGACAATTGACGTCGGTAAACGGAACGCATGTTCCAATTGGATTCGATAAGATAATAATAATAATAATAATAATAATAATAATAATAATAATAATAATAATAATAATAATGGCAATAATACTAATACTAATAGTAACAATAATAATAATAATAATAATAATATCGTAACGCAGAAGCCATCATAATTCTGTAGTCACTGAATTTTGACTGACAATAAAATCCAGGAAGCATGTTTTTCGTTCTGCTTGTGACAACTTGATGGTTAGATGTAAGTGCAAAGCGATCCTAACGAAAAACCCACTTATTTGAAAATTAATGATATGAATGACTTTGCTGGCAACCATTACGCACACCAAATGTATATTGGACGGTGTGGTTTGAGGTAGTCGACATCAAACCCTACTTGACCTAGGTTTCGTGCTATTTGGCACTCATCAATGAAGTTTACCTGTATTATTGAGGAAGATTATGTTCCGTATGGGATTCAATCCCATATCTTTCAGGTTTAGAATTAGAAACGTTACCATTGAGTTATTAGGACCGTGATAGACCTCTTAGAGGACTGAGATATATTTACGATTGACTGATCACTGAGTAGTGACTAATATCATGGATGTGAAGTCTTTTTTAGTGCCAGTAGGTAGACTAAGACTGGTATTAAGGAGGAATCGACATACGTTGCACTAGTCACTACTCAGTGAACAACCACTTGGAACTGGGAGCATCAAGCAAAAACTTTGCAAGGCTTAACTTTCAATTAAGATTGACTTAAATTGTTGACATCAATTTGGTTACGTACACAAACAATAATCAAATAAGAAGCTTTAATGTTAATCAAAGCTTCCATCTAGTTGTACAAATAATTGACAAAGTTATTATATTTTCTAAGCAATCAGTAAATGCCACGCAACGAATAGAAAGAACTAACCTGCCACTTCGGAGGAAATTGGAAACTTCTAAGAATGTCATAGATTTCACAGGTTTCTGATTAATGGCAACAATCCGATCACCTATTCTTAAGCCAGATGCCTCCGCCGAACTGCCTCGAGCAACTTTAGTCACTAGAGCAGTGGACTCGTAAGGTTTACCTGTAAAAATTCCGATTATCAAAATGGAAACGGGAGTTTATTCACTAGACAGACAACCAGACAAATAAACTAGATGTTGAAGGTGCACTAAAATCACGTAGGTCAGTCAGTAAGTCGTCACCAATGTGGATATCTGGCACAGATATGCGTCGGCGCATTTCCATACAACATTAACTCAACGAGAACATAACAAGATGAATAGTAAAAAAATATTGAGATAATGAAGCAGCATTGATAATGAGAGAACTGGATGTTGGGGATTGGGCTCGAAAAGACAGTGGAAATGTGTGTATGAAGGATTATTGGAATTCAAAATCAAGAGGAAGATAAAGAGTGAATTAATTTGCACTACTGTGAACGGTAATAAGGTATTTCAACTAAAGTCCTAAAACACAAATCGCAGTTAACGCACGGACCAAAACTAAACAGTCTGCATTTATTAACATGGTTCGGTCCAAAATTTAATGAATTCGAAGATCAATTCCACGTCACATCTTGGTTTGACCTATATTGGCTTTTTTACAAACTCCTTCTACACTAGCTAGCATAGACCATCTAGGCAGGTAGTATGTGGGAAATGTAACGAAAGTCCTAACGACCTCAGTCGATGAAAATTAACAACTCCATCAACCGACGCCCCACTTCTGCTTAGTACCTCATGTCTAACTTCAACATTTTAGACTCGGTTATCCCATGGAGCGCGAGTAGTGTTTCCAAAACATTTATGATCAAAAAGCTTTAGTCTACATATGATTTTACATTTAAAGACCATGTTCTACGAGTGTAAAATAATACAAGGTGTACTGTTTCTCGGCATAAATTTTGGTTGGCAAGCAGATATCTCATCTACTACACAAGTGACATAGAATGGTAAGCGCCATCCAAGCTTACGAATCCATGCCAAGACTACATCAGACACCAACCCACCAGGGCCGATAGACCTTCAAGATAAACGAAGTGGTCACCGCACCTACCAGTTAATTTTATCAGTCACATATACTTCCTTTGGAATTTGATAAACTGAACATGAAAAAGACCTTTTACGAACGTTTAAACAAAATGTTTTTATATCGTTAGCCTTGTGGAATGGGTACAAAGAGAAACATATGTTAGCCATGGTAAAATGATTTAACCACTCGCCTTTGGGCAACTGAGTGTCCAAGCCTTATCCTATTTACATCAGTTGTTGTAAAGAACACGAATCATAACAGATGAAGTGAAAGTGGTGATTCTGAACTACTAACTGAGGTAATACTTGACCAGAAATTCAAACAAGTATATTTCCACCTGGATTTTAGACCCCATAACTTAAAAAAGGGAAATGGTGATTCTGAATGATACACTGATTCCTTCGTTAAATAACAGTATACTTACCAATCAGGAAGCTAAAGAGCATAACAACCATCATTGAGGAAACGGAATTATAATTTTAAGAGTTTAACAGACCCTTCTGATGAAAACCGGTCGGCCAGTATGAAATGGAGTCTAGTAAACAGTGTTTTATGTCAGTGACCAATGTAATATAATAGGGGAAAAACCGAACAGAACCAGGATATCTACTAAACATTCAGTTCTGATAACTCGATCGAAAATTATTTTGCTAAACCAAAGCACAAAAACGCTGGCCGAATAAGGCAATATACGAAACGGGTTTACTAGTCAGACTTCACGTTATTGCTTGCTAAACAATTTTGAAAGAACCTACTTAGTGAGGTGTGAAACCTACACGCTAATGAAGTACAGAAAACGACCGATTTATGACTTAAGTTGTGAGGACATTTTACTCAAGCTTTATTGTTTCGCGTCCTCAATTTACTAATAAGAAAAGTCCACCAAACTCACCTTCGTCTTTTAATGTAAACCCCAATCCAAACGGAGTCTTTTCAATGACAATAGACATTGGTATATCCATTGTGAGGGAATAAGTTCACTTTATTATGACAGATGCATGTCTCCGAGTTAAATTATCAAAGAGCATCAGTAAAAATCAAACTACACGCCATGTGAGAAGGGAATATCCAAATCAAAGAACCCGCTTATTTACAACACCATCTATTTCCACGTAAGTCAAGAGAAAAGTAAGCAGTTAGAAAAGAAAGGATAAAAAATTGTCGTTTAAGCATTGGACATCGATTTCGAAAGCTTTTCAAATATTCTTGTATTATCATTCCTCGATTTGTAGGGTCACCACTTAAGGTTCTATATCGTAAATTATCAAATGACTTTGGGACTGATTATTTCTTACCTACGCAGTTTCTCGTTAAGAAACGATCTCAACTTGCTTTTTTCCCACTTTGAGTTTCGGAATACTGTTTTTATCTTGAATACCTCTATTTCATAGGAAGTGGGGTAGGCAGTTCATGTTGAGAACCGTGAGGATGGTTAACATAAACATATTTTATAATTAATTTTTACTATTATTTGCATTTTTCCTTGATTTCGCATAATTTGTACAATTATCATTGTTGACTGTAAAAACTTAATCTCTATCATCCGTTCCCATTTTGTACTCCCATAACATGACACGTCGATTATCGCTTAGAAATACACTGCTGACCATATTTATTTCTTGTTCTTATATGTCAGCTGTCACGATAACCGAAATTCGATATGACTGATGACTGGATTTGCAGATCACAATGATATCCTCAATACGCTATTAATCTGAATACACATCTTGTTTTATATAAATCATATTTGAAATCACTGATCAATTATAACTATAGATTATGAGACTGAAAAGGATCTCAAACACGCCTCCTTCTGAGAATTTAAGTAATCTGATGTATTTTCCATGTGTATAATCTATATTTTGGTGTATTAAAAAACCAACCTTTTTTAATTACATAAGACCTTGAGGTGTCATAATTCTTCTGAATGAAGATCCTTGAAATCCCGGGACAGGATTTAAATGATTAAATTTGTTTATTCTGACTGTCATTTAATCACTAAGGTTGCTTTTTAAGGGATGAGGTTGATGACCTCACGTCCAGCCTTATTCCTATGCCCGAACTTGGGACCGGCAGCAACCCTAAAAGAGTGACATTCAAAATTTTTTGTTGATAAATTTATCACTATTTTGGAACTTTTATATTTACTCCGCCACATAACTTTGAAAGTAACAGTTTATTTACGATAGAAATAGATAGTTGATCTAAGTGTTGCTTGAATTGTCTATTAAATCCACTAAAAGTTGCATTTAAATTCACCCGCAAGCTTTCATGTGCTGCATATACTGAAGAATACGAAGGCGGCCGTGTGATGACGGTTAGTATTTTGATGAGGTGACGTGTTCGCGTAAATATGCTTTCCCGATAGTCATGCACATTTGAGCATAATAATTATCTTTCTTCGGTTGGTTAATTTCGCAAAACGAATGGTACCGATTTTTGGTTGCCTGAATTGCATATTTATTTTAGGGCGTTAAAAAACTTAACGGTAGATTGTTTGTTGTTATGAATCCCGTTCATGTAAGTCGAATAATTTTGGTTTCATACAAAAATACTGTCACAATTTTCAGTGGTTAATCAAACATTCGTTTTGTTACCGGTGTGACTGCAGGTGAGATGGAGCAGCGTTTTATTGATCGATTAAATTGACACGTAAACACGTACGAACGACCTAGTGTCCTGATTAGCCATGCTTCCCTGTCTATCCTAGCCAGTTGAGTCCAGAACGAAAGTCACAGCCTCTGTCTGTACACGTTTCAGGAACAGTGGCATTTGAACCCACGTCAGAGCATGCTTCTGAATTGGACACTTCTGGATCGCTGGACAGATCATGAGCGACTGCATCGTTTGCATTACTGATCATCAGGGATTCATAGAGGCTTTTGTTTTCATATTCATATGTCCTGCAGTCATTTTCGAGTTCAGTATGCAAGTGAGAAATTAATAAATCAATTTCTTTCACATCTCCGAAACATGGGAGATTTGGCAGTCGCGTGTGTAAATAGTCTAAAACATTCAACTGGCTTTCTCTGAAACGCTGCTGCTGGCGATCAAGTAGTAACTGCAATTGATTGGGAAGGATAGTCATTTTCTGAATCAGCAGGGTGATGAGAAATACTGTAGCGGGTGCTGTCGACGGGGAGAAGCGGTGGGACGCGCGGCTGCTGGGCGGACATCGGATGTAGATGGCTCGGCAGGCCGGTGGAGTGCGGGTGTTAAGCGTCCCAGGTGCCGGGTGGATGTCGGTCGTTGTTGCCCCGGCAGGTCGACGGAGCTATGGAAGTCAGCGCGCCGCAGACTCGACATTTTGACGGAGAGCGCGGCACAGACTGCAGAGACGGAGAATATTGCACGGCGAGCATGAACCACCACAAGGACGACTGTTTTAAAGGGGGGGACGAGTGTGGTGTGAGTTACTTATATTGACATAAGTAGTATATAACGTGCGTTAAAAGGATGTAATGTCTGGCAGCAGAAAATGGAGAAGATCAAGAAAAGAAGAGCAAGAACGCAATGGAATTTGTAAGAAATCGCATGAACAATGAAATGAGAGACAATGGATTAGTGTTTGCAACTTGAACAGTACAGTTTGATAATGATGCATTGATAATTTGCAAATTGACGATTGACTTTATGGTATTCAGATTTTGTTGAGATAGTCTGTAATTTTCGAGCTAAATACATTCGATTGTCCCCACCCGTGTTCTTGTTCACTACACTGTGATCAACTAACAACCAATGACTCCCAAGGACACCGATAATAAATTTGGACGCTGATTAGTCAAATCAATTAGGCTGAATCTCGTCCGATTACAGGGTTCAAAATTTTCTCTACCCCATCGCCCATTGTTCCTGAAACGTGTACAGACAGTGATGTACCCAGCTCATAAGAAGAAGATCTCTTATTAAATGCTCATAAATTAATTACAGTACCCTCCCACAAGGAAACAGGAAACAAATCGAGCATTATACCGAGTCTAACTGCTCCAAACGGTCCTCATCATTCAACAACAGGAGATTCGGATGAATCTTATTATCTAGACCCTCTTGTACCAGAAAATGTGTTAGATGCACCAAATGATGATCAGAAATTTAATACAATTTTGATAGATGTTATTTATCCCAGTGATCAACTATCTACAAATGAGATTTTCAAGGAATTATATGATAATGTTCCAGAAGAATCGAACGTTGATGACCTTATATCAAGCGACGTTGATCCACACTAATTAATCACTTTTAGTGACTTCTCTGTTCCATGTGACAATTATGTGTTAAATAAAGTCAAATTAATTTTAACTTGGGAATATAAGGACCCAACATTATTTCGTGGGGGAGGACGGACGCAGAAAATTTTAAAATCCGGATATCAACTCCGGATCCTCAAAAAAGAAGGGGAAGTGTTAGGATGTACAGAAAAATATACCAATAGTTATCATGTTAAGTCTAATGTTGTCCTTGGAAGCTAAATGTACATTCCCTATTGGTCGATATTTACTTCACTTGTTTAATATTGTGTAAATGTTGTTTTCTATTTTTATGGCACGATGAGGTATGTTTGGTTAGTATATAAATAGAGTATGTCTTAAATACAATGATTTATATCTCAGAGTTTGTGACTTTCGTTCTGAACTCAACTGGCTGGGATAGACAGGGAATCAGGGCCAATCGGGATACTAGGTCGTTCATTACGTGTTTACGTGTCACTGTGATCGATCGATATAAACGCTGCTTATCATAACCTGCAGTCACACACGTTACAACAATTCGTAACAACGAGTTAATGACCCGCTCATTTGTCTGTTTATAAGAGAAACCTCACGAAACAGATATCAGTAATAGTAAAGTGGGACTAATACAATCCACTGTCTATTCATAATAGAAGTCATCTGTAGAGGTGAATAAATACCCCAATTGAATATCTTTGTGAATTTTATAACATCAACTCTGGCCTCATTAATTTGTACTGAAGTGAAAGCTGTCGATCATGCATCCGCTCCAGGTCACTATTGAGCACGCCGTGCTATGCATCCTTCGCAAAGAAAAGCCGGAGTATATCGTATGCTTCTAGACATATCGATAAACCTCCAAACCTATCTTCGAACTCCAACAAGCAGATGCCTTTCTTAACTGCCCATCAAGTCAAGTTCAGCAAATAAATCCACCCTATCGAAATAATAATTGTTTTGGCACTCAGAAATCCCTGGTCTCACTAGCACTACGGTTTGTTCAAGTCACAGCCCATATGGTCAGTCGAACATATTAAACCACAGTCCAGGCAAATATAATATACACTACATAAGTATGGAGGCTTTCGGTTTTTTACACTCCATACTCTCTTTTTAAATGTATTACTTATCAATGCACGTTCAGTTCTGAATAAAATTTCAGTCTTAAAAAACCTTAGCTTTACTAGCCAAGCCTTCTTTCATACTTGTCACTGGAACATGGTAATCTCAAACAGTATCTGATTCAGAATTTAATATCCAGAACAATAGACTCTATCGCTGTAACAAAAAAAAACTAAGCGAGGACGTATTTGTCTTATATATGTTTTGGATACCCTAACAAGTAATAAAGTTGAAGACAGTATTCTGAGTAGTTTACCAGAATCGGTCGGGATATCAATCAACACTTTGAATCATGGTCTACTCCTGGGATGTATATGCAGAGCTCCCGACAGCTCGATATTGTGAATGGTCTTATTATCAATGTATTTATTCATGCACTCATTGTAAACTTTAATGCTAAGTATATCAGTGAACATTTCAATTGTCCTAAGATAAACTGAAATACCGGTAGTTGTCAATAATATAATGATGGATTCTCGACAACCATTAACATGCACTGCTGGTCATAATGGGTTAGTACCACAACAAGGAGTGATCTAATATTTAGTAGAGATGTCATCCCACTGTATGTAAAAAGTATACAATGGATTTGAAAGCAGTAACCATAAGACAGTATTTTGTGCTCTCCCTAACTGTCCCCCTTATAACCGACCCATGCGAAAGCCCGCCAATATAGCGAATATAAACATGCTAACTGGGACCTCCTGCGTGCAATGGTTGAATTCTCAAACCTAGATAACTCTTCCTCAGCATTGAACTCTGTCCGTGTTAGAAGTGATGTAATACAAAGTAGCGTCTTAGGCCCTTTGCTCTTTTTATTTTTCATCAATCATAGCTGTGAATGTTTTTGTGTGGGTAAGCCCCTTTTGTATGCTGATGATCTTTTATTTTCTCCACGTGAACTGAACAATATGTAAAATTGCATCAGCATGTATCTCAGTAAGATAGCTCAACTTAAAATGGTAACTAGAGATTAATACTGTTAAATGTGGATGGATATGCTTTAGTAATACATCACTCGCCTTCGGTCATACCATAAATGGTGAGATGTTATCTAGGTTACATACAGTAATAGGACTTGGGACTTAGATACTCATACGGTTTGTCGTCAACAGAACAGGTACTCAAAGAAACTTCCAAGTCTCAACGTGTTACAGGTTGCATAACTCGAAACATTTATAACAATGAGTCATGTTTTTTAATGTATAAAGTTTGTGTTCGACCACTCCCAGAATACTGCACGTTTATTTTTAGTAGTATGTGCATAAATGATAAATTAGGGTTGGAATCAGTACAGCAACAATTTACAATTTGGATTCTTGGAATTGATTGTACCTTGAATTATTATTTATTTATTTATTTGAACACAAATATTGGTACAAGAATGCGCCAAATATATATGCACCACATAAAACAATGAGAATTTAAGGGGAAGGAGGAAAAAAGATTGATGTACAGTGGTGTAATAATAATAATGGTAAAAATGGCGGAACAGAAAGGTACAATCAGAAGAAATCTTTCAAGTAAGGGAGACACAACCACTTTTATGAAGAAAGTAAAAGAAGGTTACAGCAGGATCGCCACTGACTTCTATTCTGAGCCATATCTGATAACGTCTCTAGCCACTGTGTTGAACCATCTCTCGGACCCCAGCCAGCGAGTCGTGAAGGACCAACCCAAACCAGTCCTTTGCGTATTTCTTTCATACCACGACACCATGTCATGCACTAACCATTTCTCCGCTTCTTCCAACCAGTCCCAGAGTCGGCAAATAATGCACGACGTGGAATTCTCTAGGACGGCATTCGTAGAACATGTCCAAGCCACCGAAGTTGGTGTTTCAAGATGGTGACATCGATTGCATTATCATCTCTGTGCCCGAACACACGATGCCGAACTTCTGCATTACTGACATGTCAGCAATCCTCCGGAGACAGCGATGATCGAACACAGAGGGTCGTCTAACGTCCTCAACTCGGAGAGGCCAGGTTCCACAAGTATAGAGCAAAACTGCTCTCACCGACGCGTTGTAGATCCGATCTTTTACAGCCAGACTAACATCACGAAGGCGCCAAAGGTGGCCCAGATTGGCATAAGCCACTCTGGCTTTCACTTTGAATCATAATTCCAGATGTAATAAACTTGGACTCGACCCTTTGTGGAAGAGGAGACTCATACGAAATCTTATCTTTTTCTTCAAGATACTTAAACTATCTTTTACATCCAGCCAGGTAACTTAATATACAGAAACGTCTAAGTACGACATCCGTAACTTCTTGTCACTAGTAAAACAGACTCATTCTAAGTCATCTCTCTATATGAATTACTTTACCTGCAAATTTTCCAGTCTCTGGAATAACTTACCACAATCTATCCGTAAGATAGTATCACTCTCATTCTTTGTTCGCCGCATTGATGTGTGATGCTCTTCTGAAAATGCACTGAATGTTCTAGCACCTGTAAGTGCACATAGCTCCACAAGTGAGATTATAAGAAATTGAAACATTTAGCCATTTTTCTTACTGGATTAACTAAGCATACTAATTACCCGCTGTTACTTTACGTTAATACCGTCCCTGGCAACCTTAACTAATTTGAATAATATGTATTCTGTACAGAATATCACTGAGTCACATGGCACATGCATTATGGTTGACGTGATCGACATATTTTTGTAATTTCGCTTGGTTGTGTCCGTGCTCTCTGTTTACATTTTACTTTCTCTAGTTGATGATGATTATAATTAATTCGTTGTGGCATAGGAAATGACCTAAGATGAACCGTTCACAGATCAACAGGATGCCAACTTAAGAATATTTAAAAGTTCCCGGCTGATGTGTAGGATTGCTGTAATATATGTCATAAATGTACCACCTAAACAATTATTGAACTAGCAAACTTAAAACAATCTTAAATCATGTGTTTATCCTCTACATTTGATTTTACTATTTATATCAAACTGATCACGTCTGTAATTACTATTTTCAGAATATATATTATTATTATCTGTATGCTGCAGTATTACTGCCTTCATGTCCCTAAATAGAAGCATCAGGACTCCTAAAAGGTTGTTACTACTGGTAAACAAATATAGTGAAACGGATTTACTAGAGTTGGACATTATTTATTTAGTTGCAAATAAATTTAAGCAGCCCATTATTCTTATGCTTATCTCACTTAAACCCAAACTGGTGCTGAGTTTTGCTATGTCATATAAGCTATAGAGTCACGTAAGGGGTGATTGTTCAATGCGAAAGTGTAATACTTTTGTAAACAAAGCACATGGATAAGACCAATCAAGCCGTAAAATGAGAAGCACGTCGACGGACGATTTTCACTGCTGTAGTGCAATTGATAATAATCATAATATGCGAAGTCAGTGTAGTTTTTCGTCCAGATTATAACCAGACGCACCAAGTTATCGTTAAATATTTTTTAGTGGGATGGCCAGACAAACAGAATAGTGACGGCAGAGACGAAATACGAGGAGTCGTAATCTGTTTTGAACGTGGTGTAGTTTATGTCGTTTAGGGGAGATGTGCTCGGCCTTGCTCGTTACGAAACGATGATAATAATACCAATACATACGATTATCGATGTCGGTGAGTAGGACTGACCTGAATGTAACGAACAAAAGTTTATTATTTGGTGACTAGCTCCAAGCTCTATGTTCCGACATACAGTGCGACGGGAAAAGAGTACTAATCGCGGTAATCAAAAAATGTTTATGGGTAATGAGTGATGCAGCGTGCAGTTATACATGCGGACGAATAGATAACATGAACTTAATCGTTACTAATCAACTAACAATGCGACTTCGAGTCCTTGATGTGTGCATATACATTAAAGTAAAGATAATCGATTAAGCAAAACAAGAGCTGAAGTTCGGTTTAGACTGAATTTGAAAAAATGGAAGACGATGATCGCTGAGTACTAATGTGATGTGTGAACGTTAGTTGCAATAGAGAGCATAAGTTCCTAGTACAGAAATTATAAATCCAAATTACTGCTGTGATAGCGAACCGACGTGAGACAAAGTGACGCTCAGCGTAGGTGAGTGGGATAACTCGATTTGATCAAGTATGACTCGATATTTGTTGTTAGAAAAAAACTACAGACACGTGATGAATAGGGTGAGCAATTAACACACATATAAACAGTCAGGTTTAATAAACGAATAATCAAAAGGGTCAAAATGTGGCTTGAAAAAATAGATAACTTTGTTTTTCCAGAAGCTAGAATAGCCAATTTGGGCTTAACATAGAACCAGTCATTGAAACAGCCCCAGCAGAAAATGCAAATAATCACAAAAACTGATTGCAAAAATGTCTATGTTAACTGTCCACACAAGATCGATTGAGAAATCAACAATGTTATGACTAACACAGGCCACCCAGACTCCTGTCCTTTTCGAACTGAAAATAAACTGATACTTAACCAACAATCTTGTTACAGATTTACAAAACTCGAAACTACATTTACCAGAAAGCGGCATTAATTTTTCAAAATCTGTTCTTAAAAAAATAGGTCAGGACAGAGAAATGTCTGCATGTGGATCTCAGATAACCATAGTATCGCCTACTTGGAGAGCTGTAATTGTTCTGGAGACTGTTTGAACTATATGATCTGATTTTTTGGCGCTCAATACGGTCACGCTTTCGATTTTGTCGTATGTTTTCGGGATCGGTTTTCCTACTTATTGGTAAGGAAATTCCACTAGTTTTGTCATCTACATCATCCTCGTAATACTAGCAGGTAAGTCTTGTTTGTTCTGTTTCAACCCACCGAATTAGAATGACATTCTAACTATGTTCAGCCATATAATATGTCAACGGCTTAAAGCAACATAATCATTCATTTTTCTGTATACTGTTCCTCTAAAATAAGTAAAACGTGTTTGGTAGTGAGTCTTACTACCAAGTACACTGTGTAACGAGATTCTTATGTTTGAGACGCTAATATTCGTTGGTGTTTTCAGAGTGACTGTTCACACCCGATGAGTGTCTAATTCATTTTTACACATTGTGTTTGTCATAAAGCTCATCTTTAAGTGGTTAAAGAGCGTTTTTTAGGGTGAGTATGCAGCTTTGAATCTTTCGTAATTCCCAATACTACATTGGGTTAATTTGTGTTATGAAGTCAGTATTTATCAGAAGTTCAACGCAGTAACCACTGATATTGTTCTCTAAATAGTCCGCGGTTTTAAGAGGCAAATTGACTAGGGTCTTTTAAACTTAGCAATAATCAGCTGTTTTAAATGAGATAAAGGGCGTCGCGAACTAGGTGCTGTCAATTATCCAATCTACCTCTAATTGTAAGTAGTTAATTCAGGTTACAAATTCGCTGTTCATCTATCCGCTTTTGACCTCCAAAATGTAGTTTCATGGTGTTTCAGTTGTGAGTTCGGCATAACGTCTTTTCTTGTGTAAGAGGTTTGTTGACATGACTCAGGATCGGCCGTGGTTTCATCGTTACCACGCAACCCTTCCAGCTATTCCATTCATTCCTCTCCAAGCATCCATATGCAATAACTTTTACAGGTTACTTAAATGCTATCCCAGTATTTGTCTTGCTGCGGCAACCTTTACTGATAAACATATTCGGCTGATTCTATTCTCGGTAATACTGAGATTTCAAGCGGTTTTAGTTTTGAAGTGTATTTTTTTTTGTATGTCAGACAGTTGCGTAGTTTACTTGGTTACTCGTTCATCAGGCTCTTGATTTCTATTTATTGAGCGAGTATTTCATTAAGGGTTTCGACCAGTGAGCGTTGTATCTTAAGTTTTATGTATAGAAAACAGTGACTTGCCTCTGAATGTTTGAATTAGTGGTGACGCGGTCATAGCTACATGGGAACTATTTGTATGTCTAGACTGTACCATGAGTTTACTGTCCATAAAATCATATAAAGGAATGTAATCATACATACTGTTCGTAGAAATCGATAACTGGGTACTTGACACTTGGATATCAATCATAATAATTTCAAGTAGTTTAGTTCTGGCAGCTAGATAGCGTCGCTGACCGTTACAGAAATACGTAACTCAAAGTTGCGTACATGAATTTGAGTTTTGACTACAAAAACAGCATTTCAATCTATATACCGAGATGTCCTGTAGCAGTGTGTCATTGAAAGGTATACCCCAGAAGTACAGATATTTTTTGAAGGCTCTTTATTCGAACATTACCAATCGAGTCAGAGTGAACTGTCATCTGATTTTGCAACCTCACATGGTGTCCTACAAAGCTGTCAACTATCTCCATTTCTATTTAATTTCATCATAGACCTACTGCTGGAAATAACGTTTTCGTCGTCTGAATTTTTAGGGATTGATCTTCCAGGAGGTCCACTTGTAGACTTAGAATACGCAGATGACATAGTCCTGTTTGGTGAAGACGCTGATAAAATGCAGTCTTTTGGTAGCACTAAGCAACAATGCCAGAATGTTTGGAATGCGCTTCTCTCCCTCTAAATGCAAGTTGTTGCTTCAGGACTGGCCTGCGTCAACACCTGAACTAAGGATAGGGAGTGAAGTAGTCGAACGCGTTGACAACTTCACTTACCTTGGAAGTCTGATCAGCCCTAATGGGTTGGTGTCTGACGAAATCTCAGCACGGATTCGAAAAGCTCGTTTGGCTTTTGCCAACTTACGTCACCTATGGCGAAGGCAAGATATCCGTCTATAAATTAAGGGACGAGTATACTACTCGGCCGTTCGTTCTGTTCTACTTTAAGGCTGCGAAACGTAGCCTTTTAGAGTAGTCGATAATCGCAAGCTACTAGTATTTGACCACAGATGCCTTAGAAATATTGCTGGCGTCTGTTGGGATCACCGGGTAAGTAATAGTGAGGTTAGACTCAGGGTATTAGGTAATGATGGTAAATCAGTTGATGAGGTTGTGGATATTCATCAACTGAGATGATTGGGCCACATGTTACGTATGCCTGAACACCTATTACCACGATGCGCAATGCTGATTAGTGTTGGGGATGGTCGGAAGAAAGTTAGGGGTGTCCAAACGATAATGTAGCATCAGTCCTTAAAGTCACAAACCACCATTAAAGTAATTACTCTTATGGATTTGGTGTTTGTGTTAATGAGGTACGGAAACTTGGACCGATGCATATATGTGCCTGGTCCTACGTTATAGCTGACTGACTGATATTAAAAATTAACTACAATATAATAGCATAGTATGGAACAACCGCTCTAAAGATTAAACGTGCAACACTATATAACTGCTCTAATAAATCACTTGAAAATTCTTCGTTCATATAATTGTGTTTTAAGTATGAGGTCTTAGTCTCTGTTAACGATTGAGTCAATTGTCTAAATTACCAATCCACAGATTCATAATGGTTAGACCGAAAATTTCAACCGTAAAACTAGCCAATATGAAAAAAAGGTTAGTGATCATTATTTTGAAGAAAACTAGTGATTGTCAAATGTGTACAGTAAGGATTCAAATGACTATCATCAGTGATCACTGTTTAATTGTTAAATGATACTGTTAGGAAGATAACAAGTTGTTTCGTTTTTTTGTCAAGAAATAATAATTTTTATAAGGATAACCCTTTCCTGTTATCTTATTGGTTGTTTTCATCTATAGTTCACCAATTTTGTTATATTTCGAAAGTGGTTTTCTTTGTTTGGTTTGCGTATGTTTCTCTACTTGGTCCTCACCCATCGCACTCCACCATTGTTGGCTGATTATCTGATACCAACAGATAATGTTGATAGTCTAGCATATATTTCTTATCACGGTGTAAGCACAATAAGTAGGATGAATAGAGACCTGCTTTGGTGGGACTAGAGGATCCAATTCTCTGCACTGCTTCCGATTCACGAGGCATTATACGTGTGAAACTACATCAGACAGAGCGTTCTCAAGTGGTTTTTAGTCAAAAGTAATTATTTGATATCATTCCAGCCTCTCTTAGAATGATCCACCAGAATTCCTACCTACCCACTCGACTAGGATTGATATAATGGGAAACAGAAACATCTAACCTTAAAATTATCTCCGAAATGCTGACAGTTTATTTGAACTATGTATTGTTGTCTTAAAACGGTTATTTCAGGGCTTCTATCTTGATCCCAAGATTTTTTCAAAGTTGTTTGATGCTGTTACTAGTAAACGGATCCTAACTACGAGTATTCCTCGTGACGGTTAATCAGTACATTCCTGATGAACACTCACTACTAGATCAGCTACTGATCGATACAGTTTGACCAACTCACCTTTCATCCTCGTTAAAATTATACAATTCTCAGGTTTAGTATTCCAAGATAATATGAAAAAATCAAGCAATATTGTACAACCCGATAAAATTAACCATACTTTTCAAAAGTTTTTTCTTAGCGTCAGTTTTTGCTTTCTGTGAAACGGTGTGGCTACGTGCACGTCGATTTAAACTTGTTAAGTATGCTAAATATTTATTTTTAAGAGTAACTAAAGCTATCCCGTCAGTTTTAAGTTTTTTTGCACTTCGTTTTTATGAATGTCTCATGATGTCAAAGTCTTACATAGCTTGGCTTTGGATTGTATATAGGTTGGTAAGAAAAAGTTGGGCGTCGTGTCCATCATTACCAGATAGTTCTACCAAGAAGTTCGACTGTGATAGTTTCCTAACCTAATTTTTTGTTAATCCGGAATATTTATGTCACTAATACCACTATTATTATTTTTATCTATCTTTTAGCTCAAAAGTGATTCGGTCAAGATCGTAATTTATTCTGAGCAGTCAAGTCAGACGTTTTGAATGTGTCCACTTTGCCCGAGGATATGAAGCGTAAAGGAAAGCAAAAGACTTCAAAATCTTCTGGCCGTTATGGTTTAAAAGGCAGTTTGAAGTCTTACTATGGTGATTCTCAATTACATCCTGAATGTGGGTCACCAGATACGGGATCTAAGTCATCTCATGGTCTTTCAAAAACACCAGATGATACTTCCAGTGAATCAGTTCATAGCCGTAGTCTTCGTAATAGTTCTGTTGGAGATGATAACTTATCACAAATGGAAAGTCGTGGTCGTCGTGTATTAGACAAAAAGGGTCATAACGGAGATCTTGATCAAAACGTATTCAAGAATTTTGCAGATGACTATAGTAATGAGTCAAGGGATCGTGAAGGCTCTCTTCCAATGGGACTCAGTAGTGAACATGAACTTCCTTATGATGATGAATGTAAGTAGTTTATCAATTTTCATATTGTTTTATTCTTTTCTAATATTCTTTCTTTATGTTGTCTCTTCAGTCCTTATTGGTTTTACTATTTACTTCCGCTAGCCGTTATTATACAAACTATCCACTTCTCTTCTCATATTAGTATGCGTAATCTAAGATTTAGCAACTGATGTGACTGTAACTTGATAATGAGTTTTATCACCTATTGTGATGAATAAGTTCCATACTTTGTAGCTAACATCACGGAATGGCTCTACTAAAAAAATTGTTGAAAACCACAAATCAGTGGTTGTTTATTTCATCCATGTTATATAATTCACCAAGGGCACAGCCTCAGGACATTCAGGTCTTGTGATAAGCGCTTACTGAGTTGGCATCTAATGGTTTGTATTTATAACTTCATTCGATCTGTGATATTTCGCTACTGTAATCCTATGGGTTGGCTTAGTAACTAAAACAGTCGGCTTTCAACTGGCAAGTCTCAGGTTTGGACCTCGTTTCATTTACATCATTTCGAGCAGCGAATTAATACTTGTTATGACCTTCACTCAATCATTATTACCAATAACCACCAACACCAATTTGTCCATGCTGATTCTTTTTATCATCAACCTCCCGGTTTGTCTCTTAATGAGACTCGAAAACACATGGTTAAATATATTAATTTAAAGATCACAAAGCATTATTGATGAAAAATTGCAGTCTTCACTAAACTGAAACAGTTGTGGTACTAAAATAACTAACAGTTAAATAATTAATTAGGTGTAATTCATGAACGATAAAAGGCATTAACAGTCAAAGACTTAAATGATCGTTTACAACTAGAACAGTACAAAAAATACGGTGAACTATTTATTAAATATACCATGTAAGCTTATAAAATAATCTACTAGAGAATGGCCCTCAAAGTTCCAAGTTTTCAATTATCTCCCTATACCCAACGGTATCACACAGCTGAACTGTGTCTCAAGGCCCCCGAGTATATATGTAAGAAAAATCACCTGTTTTCATCGGTAATAACTGTCTCATGTGCAATATGTTTAAACTTCATTGGTCAGTGACTAATTCTCATTAGTACTCGAAGTTTCGTTTTGTTACTGATGAGCACATGATCACTGTTAGTAGTTCGGAATTTTCATCTGGAGATTACTCAACTCATGGTTTAAATTATGAAATGAATTTCTCTTGGCAACCGTTGGATACACACACTGCTAAAGAGTCTTATACTAGGAAGAAACAGTTCTTCATAGGTTTATGGTCTTCAATGGTGATAGTCTAGTTAGAATGGTGTAAAGACAAATTGAATAGTCTTCACTGACCTATACTACTGATTTACTTGCTGATTGGTAATTGTTCTACTTGAGAGTGTTTTGATTGTGTTCCATGTAACCAATAAATCGATTATTATTTGTTATCGAAATTCTTCATGTGTTCTTTTATATTGGTTACCGTCTTATCAAAAGATCCAATTTTTGAAACTAAAAAAATCCATCTCATTTTAAATCTTAAGTTATTTCTCATGTTAATGCATAGTGAATGGTTGTTAGCATTATGTTTCGTCACAATTTTTTTAAATCTTGGTCACTAGCTACTCGTGAACCTTTATCTACCAAAGATCTAAGCGGATCACATAATTCAGTCTTTGTTGAACCCCGTCAACCAGACAAAGGTAAGTTCTTCATTGCGTATAAAACAGCGGTTTATTTTTCTTTTGAATGTCAAGTCTACGTTTCTTTCTATATGTGTTAAAAACCGTAATTTATAATAATAGCTTAAATACTCTTTGAGTTTTCTCTTAAGGTATATTATTTAGTATGAAATTATAAACATGTTTTACGCGTAAAGTGATAAATCCTATTACGTACACGATCCAACGGCGAAAAGAGAACTAGATGCTTGGCTCGTATTGGGGCCCACATTGTCGGGTCGTCATTACAGTAGCAGTTATATTTTATAGTCTTACTATTGATTAATTCGCCTGTATTGCCAGTAGTAATAGTGAGGTTAGACGCAGGGTATTAGGGAATGATGGTAAATCAGTTGATGACTGTGAATCTTCATCGACTGAAATGGTTGGGTCACGTGTTACTGCTATAACTGTGACGGCAGATTTGAGGGTAGCGAATTATCGATCGAACTAAAGACGCACAAACACGTTGAACGACCTAGGGTTCTGATTGGCCCCGCTTCCCTGTCTAGCCCGGCAATTGAGTCCAGAACGCAAGTCTCAGCCTCGGATATATGAATCATTATATTTCAAACATACTTTGTTTATATACCAGTCAAGCAGACCACAACGTACCATAAAATAGAAAATAACATTGTACAATATTGACCAGTAGGAAAATGACACGTGAAAAAAGTACTGACCAATAAGTAAATAATACCATGTCCAAGAATAGCATTAGACTTAATAGGATAATTTCTGGGATATTTTCCTGAATATCCCAACAGTTACGTATGCCTGAACGCCGATTACCACGACGTGCAGTGCTAACCGGTGTTTGAGATGGTTGGAAGAAAGTAAGGGGCGGCCAAACCAAAACGTGGCACCAGTGTTTGAAGTCACTAACTTCTGGTTTGAGCCATGTTGGTAGATGCAGACTACTTGGTTGGTGTCCGCGTGACTTTCGTAACCAATGGTTGGAGACTTGGTGACATGGCTCAGAATCGATCACAATGGCGTAGGTGTATACACTTTGTCTTCCCTTAAACTAAGAGATTAAAATCGTTTCATATCTTTCTTTCTACTAAGTAATTCTTTCTTCCTATATTATATCCTTATTGCAATCTTTCTCTTACATATTACCACCTTTAACCTAACCACTCCTATGAATCCGGTGTTCATCTTGCTGTGCTAATGAGGTATGTCAACCTGGACCGATGCATATATGTGCCTGGTCCTACGTTGTAGCTGGCTGACTGTATTGCCAGTAGGACCAGTGGCCGATTTACCAAATGACACAGTAACCAATAATTCACAACCGAGACATTAACGCTTATTGGTCCTCGAGCTCCTTAAAACCTCAATGTCCAGTCAGAAGACGACGATAAAATGCAGATTATTTCTCCAAAACACTGTGTTCGGTCACAACTCAAAACTCATATACTAATATACTTTCAACGTCTGACTACATAGCAACACAATAATAAAATTGTGTACATAACTCAGTCATAAATAATACAAATTCGCAGTAATAGGGAAATAATTAGTGATAAATCTGGAACAATAGGACATAACAATTCATGCGTTAAATGGGAAGTTTGAAGATAGACACATTAAAAATACAACAATCTAAGAGTTTACTAATTATGCAATCAACAGTTTAAACGGTATCTTAAGTTATACTTTCACACTACTCGTCCCATTAAATCAACACGTAATTTTAGAATGAGGTAAGAACATCTATTTATCTAGTTAGAATCTATTTTCTCCGACTAAGCCGAAACAGAGAAAGTGAGTTATATCATTTTTATAGTTTGTTTTTTTATGATGTGGACGTTTCGTGCTTCATTATTTTGCTCTTTATGGTTGGTTACTCTAAAAGCCTCAGTTCTTAAATTTGTATTTCTGTGTGTGTGTTTTAGTCACAGTGGATTACAACAGTGCATCGCATACTCAAAGAAAAGTCAACAAACGTGAGCTGAAAGCATTATTAAAGCAAACTAAAAAGAAACCATCAACTGTAGACGAGACAGTGATCGCTGCTATCGATGAATTGGCTATTCATTTGAAGGGTAAGTTTTACATTTAATTAATAATTGTGTTTATAATGTTTAATTTTATAGCTCCCTGCCTTTTAGTAATTTAATTATGTTAAGTAGGTTTGTTCTTTTTTCTGATATTTTCGGTGAGAATACGGTCCGTCTTTTTACTAATTTATTTCATGAAAGCGTTTTAACTCTAAAACAGTCTTTTACATATATAATTTTTATGTACTTGAACACATTTTGTATATTGCTCATTATTGGCGTCTGTTCTTAGGTCACTGACCGGATGCGTGGGGAAAACAGGGTAGTTATTAAGTTGCTACGGAATGAAGATTCTTGTGTTAAATATTCATCTGTTGTCTCACCAGGATCTTGACCGTAGTTCCCAAAATCACAAACACAATTAGACTGGTACTAGTTCTAAACGTCTGCAAATTTTCGACCATCAGAGTCGGCGATTAAAATAAACACGGTTACTGTTCTGTAATTTTCGATTTATCCGGCTAATACTTGTCTAATTAAGGTTTCACCGATACACTGTTTTTCGTAACTGATTGTTGTTTCGACGATTCTGTGTTAATTGATATCTGTTATGAATTTACGATTTTTCTACTTATTATTCTTGAAAACATCTTTTGATACAGATACTTGTGTGATTGACACGAAACCGGTACCTCGTCGACCAATCCCAGTCGCTGTATCTCCTACTTTAGCCTCACGTCAATCTGAAACACCATCCCGTAGAGGTGTCGGTGCACGCAGAGGTGGCCGGAGAGGTCGGGGTGCTCGTCGTGGTGGTCTTTCTTCTCCTACTTCTACCACTTCCACAGAACAGACGGTTCTTCCGGCATCCTGGGTACCTCTTATCTTACCGAACCCTTTAAGAAGTCCCGTGACATCAGATCCTGAGGGTGATAATTTGGGGGTGAAATCAAAGCTATGTGCACCTTGGCTTCAACAACTTCCTGAATCGCGGGTGCATCGATTTGTTGTAAGTTTTCAGTTTGTTTAACCATTTAATAAATTATCTTCATCTACTAGACGTTTGTGTTTATTCTAATATCTTGTGTGTGATGTATAGTTTTCTGTGGGTGCTAGAAACATTTTGGTACGTTGGGTCAATCAGAAATCGATCAAATGTTAAGGACATGATGATTGACTGATAAATGGTTTCCTTTATATAATTTTACTACAATGCGGAAAAATGTTGTTATAAGTTACTTTCTTTTTTTATCGTCATTTAAAATTATTTTTTTCATATATTTCTCCTGATAGTTATCAAGATTGATAAACACCAGAGGTCTCCATTATTACTATATTTTTCTTCAGCAAACGGATTTACCCTAGGCTGTTGCTGCCAATCTAGTTTAATCTTTATCGTGTTTTTTTATAATAAATCTTTTTATTTTAATCATAAAGTCAGTATTTATGTGTCATCAAGTCGGATTGATTGTAGATCAGTAGTTAAGGTGGTCGACTTTTAGTCATTGAGTCTTAGGTTTGAATCTCTGTTTACTTCAGTTTGATTAATTCGATCTTATCAGTAGCCCTTGTACTTCAAATGTTACTCAAACATACTAATAATTGTACATATAAAATGAATAAGTAGAGGAAATTCATCATGTAACCTTATTTATCATATTCTATTTATGTATTAATGTTAATCAATTGTTAATTTTTCTTTGTTAGGTGAATATGCGCCGTCTGTTGGCGGCTACATTAAAAAATCCTATAGAAACTGATCACTTATCTAAAAAACCTATTCAACTTATAGATTTAACATCAGACAAACAAGATTATTCTACTAGTGCTTTCGATAATCAATCGAAACAATTATCATTTCCACTAAACTCTAATGTACAAAATCTTGGTCATCATACAATAATACCCTCTGAAATAAAAAATTCTGATCAGCTGCCTCTTATTAAGACAGTTGAAGATGTAAGTCGAAATGATTCAAAGTTTATTTCAAATCCTACTGAAGATCCTGCTTCGAAGTTGAATTTTAAACTTGTTGAAAGTACTACTGTCACACGTACATTGGTTTCTAGTTTAACTAAACGTCGAGGTAGAGGTAAAAAACACCTTGGATTTCGCCGTAACTTTCCATCTGTACAGTCGAATACAATCGGTGCATCTGAATCAATCCCTTTGACAAATACTAGTCTTGTTTCATCATCATCAAATCCGATTAACAATCAACACGTAGAAACTAGTCAACATGTGATTCGAATGCCTAAATCAACTTCTAAAGGTAAGCTTGTATAGTTTTCAATCAGTACTTTCTTGCAAAATACTTAGTTTTTATTATTGTATTTCTAAGTCTACTTGAGTTTTCACTTCCTGTCAGTTAGATTAGAAACTGTCACCGATCCAAATTGTTGTGTTGTAAAAAACTGAAGTTGTAATAATCGCGTCGGTTTATAGTAATTAATTTTGTTGATTATTATCATTTGATTTTTAACAAATTAATCAGTCAAGTATAATCAACCTAGAACATGGCATAAATGTGCAGCAGTGCACAGCGAAATGGAGTTATCAAAATGAACGACAAGTGTCTGGATTATAGGAGTATCAATAATAGTACAAATACACATAAAGATATGTATATATATATGCTACGGCCACCGATTTCTATCCGTTTCATCATGCTCCTCTAAGTACTTACTGTGGTTAATAAGCGAACCTTAACCAGGTATTCTGCAGTTATTAATATATCTCAGTTCGACAATCAGTGGTTTCAAAATATTGATACCACGTCTTGGTTCGCCCATCCCTAGCTTTCTTACAATCTACCCCCACTGCTACCAAAATTCGATCTGGAGTTAGGCGGCGGTTGGCATACGTATTACATGTGTCAGTCAACTCAGTCGAAAAAGACTCACAGATACATCATTAGATTTGTTATTTTTTACTCATAACATACATCCAAACACATCAGGTTCACTTGATAGTTCTACCATACACGAGCGACACTTCGGTAACATATGTATTCAAGTATTAGCGAGCTAAGAAGGTTCTCTGTCTTTAAATGTTACGTTTAACCTCCATAGAGTATGCTAAGCATTTAAGGACTTATTGTCTGTATTATTCCGCTCTTATGGTTTTCAATGTTTTCAGTCACAATAATCTTTTACAAGTAAATGGTAATCGATAACAGTAGGGTATCGTCTTTGACTTCGTCATATATTGCTCTGTTTCATTATTATTATTAGCATCATAGCACGCAGAAGATAACTGATATAGGAGGCGCTGAATATAGTAGACTTCCCTTGACCTTGTGACTTTATTATTGTGTTTAGAACCGCTAGCAAATTTCCAAAGCTGTGTTTGTTTACGATCTACTGTCGGATTAAAACAAAAAGGTTCTCGGTGCTTATACGTAAGAAATGTAATTATAAAGCCTAAATTACGTGATAAAAATGAACAGTAGTTGGCTATAATTCTAGTCTATTGATTCTAACAATTTTCTATTTACGGAAGAATTACGAAATAATTTTGTTGGGATCTGTTATAATCTCTTTCCCACGATTATGACCCAGCTATTCCTATTGCTTAGTATTCTCGGACACCGATTCACTCGACAAGACCCCAAATCAGAACACGGTTGAACAGGAAAGAGATTATATTCCAAATAACAAGGTTAGATGGAAGCGAGATGCAAACCAGAAGCACAATAGGGAAAAACGTCAGTATATTTATAGTTTTTTACATGAGAAGATTCTAGAGTTCTCCAACTATCGACTAGTGCTGATTGGATAAGAATTAGCCAATCAGCGTGCACCAAAGCAATCATGCATTGAGCATGCTTTAATCCAGCCTATGTCCCGCTAACAGGATCTAATCAACATCATTCTCGAGAAAGGTAGCTACAATTATATATATAATGATTTTCAAAATTACAAATCTATGCTAAATGTAGTCACAACGTTGTAAACATTTGAACTAAAATACACAAAAATGTAGCTCCAGTCATCAATGAGATGTGAGGCAATACGAAATAATAAAAAAATCACGACAAAACATAAACTACTTAGTAGTAGTGTGATCATTTTAAGTCACAATAATTGTTTTTCATATTTTCAAGAAATTTCACATTCTCATATCAGTGTTTACATGTGGTTTTCAGGGAAATCTCGTGTTTCTCGTGAACTTCGTGGTCTTGTCACTTGGGACGCTGTAATGGCCGAGCAACGCAAACGTGAACAGGAATTAAAAGACATCGAAGCTAAAGGAGGATCTGCCTCACTTAATCCATCTGAGGTGACGTTATCAGTTGTAACTGACTTTATAGCCTCTGTAGAAGAAGAAGGTCTAACTCCTAAACTTCGCAGAACTCGGCAAACTAGCGGCAGTGTTCCTAGCCATGTTACACATTCAGCTGTATGCTCTGATGCTGCTTCCATGCAAACTACAATTGCTGGTAGGTTTTTTTATCTATTGCTTAATCAAATTTTGGTATCCATTAAAATAGGTTAAATATGAAATATTTTATTCGAGTGTTAGATTTCATTAACTGTCTAGTACAAAATCTCCTTGATCATCTGTAATATAAAAATTCATACACACACTTGGAATTCTCATATTTATCGCTCTACATATTTTATGTTGATGATTTTTTGAGTGATTAAAATGTTTTCAGTGTTTTTTTAATTTGTCCTGAGTTAAGGAGTAAAATATTTTATCTCACTCAGATAGATCTTACGAGCTGTGACTTAGTCGTTGTAGTGTTTAACTAAGTCGCTCGTTTGACCTCCATTTTTACTTCCGTTTAAATAATCGGATAGTAACATTAGCTTTCATAGATAAAGCGTGACTCAAAGCTGAAAGTATGGATCTGTACTTCGTAAGTACGTTGGATAAGTCAGATCTTATTCACGTTTATTGAATTACTTGATATGATGACATTCACATACACCTATTTCAAACTCAACAGCGTACACTTAAAATAATTTTAATGTGAGTTCTCAAAAGTTTTTTTTTCTAGTGTTATCTATGTTTAATCATTTTATCAAATAATTCTTCCACCGATTTTCAATAAAGTTGAATTGTGACGGATAACAGAAAACCTGGAAGCACTAGACGGCTGTTTCGTCCTAGTATGGGACTCCTTGTCGGTGCACATCCACAATCCTACACCTATGATTGCGATCCAGGACCTTCGGTCTCGCGAGTGAACATTTAACCTCTAGACAACTGAGCCGGCATCCAGGTTTTCAATGGTGATCTAACATCGATCGATTCATAATCTCAAATATTTAACAGTCTCCACAACCCCGTAATGATAGTTCTTATATTCTCAGTTTCATGTTTTGTTTGATTTCTATGATTTTGTATCAGTGAGGTTTATGAAACTCTAATTTTATGTTAATTCAATGAACGACTTTTATCCGTTAAAAGTCTAAAGTTTGTATTTTTTGGCATTAAACTTGTCTCAATTTGAAATTTTTAAACAAATAATGTTTGTGTACTTTTCTTAACCGTCGTATCTTATACATGGTAGCCTTCATGACCACTTATTTATTAACTAATCACTTGACCCTATTAATTAATTTAATTTAAAGCTTCCGAACACACTAATTATGAAATAAATTGTCGTGTGAAACCGGGTGAAACATCTTCAGTAGTCGCATATTCTGGACTTAGTACTGAAGTGTCAAGTGTATCATCAGATAATATAATTTCAGTTCAAAAAACAACCATTCATAAAACAACAGTTGACAATAAACCGTCTACTGAGAATAATGCAGGTGAATCTCGATTGAATCATTCGGATTGTGATCAGAAAGTAAGTAATTTTTTTAACTGTATGCATGAATATTTTGAAATGACAAGAAAATTTTTCTAGATTCATACTTGATAAGAACCATTATATGCCGACTAGTGACGAACTTCTAGAGGTAATTCCTAAAGTTCTAGGTTGAGTCTGTTGCTAATGGTGCTTATGATGATGGACCATATTTGCCCAACCTGGTGAAATATGTTAAAAATTTATTCGTTGCTGGCTCATTAGTCAAGAAGCTAAGCACTATATATATATATATATATATATATATATATATATATATATATATAGTCATGTTATATAAATATCTAGACAGGTTTTAGCAAACTAATTCATTGCATTCCTCCATACTTTTTATCTGATTAACATTCATTTGCTATGACCGTCTTCAAAACATTGCTATTTTTCCTATTTCAGTGTTCGTTTTCAGTCACCTCAGATGCAAGCGAAATGGAATCTGCATGTGTTACCCAATATTCTCCAATTTCTGTAGAACAAGAACCAAACGAATCACAGCATGCTTCATTTGAACAACTTGATGACGGTGCATATCAGTCGTCAACTACAGTTAAGCGGAATATCAGCCCCTTAAAATCACCGGGTCGTCGTAAAAAGAAGTACAAAATTAACCGGTTGTTTAAATCCCATCCTTCTGACTCGGATCGCCATCCGGAACAATATATACTTAATGATTCAGTATCTCAAAGTTCTGTTACTGTCGACTCTCGGCAACAATTTGACACCTCTTCATCTGTCTCATCTTTTCCTGTTCCTTCGGCGAAGCGTAAACGACAAACACAACATGGGGTTCTTACAAGTACAGATCCAATTCTTGAAGATACCAACCTCGTGGAACAGTCTGCACGTCTCCAAGAAACTGACGGTTCCGATGCCTGTGATATTTTACCTACTTCCGCCTCATCATCACTTCCAACCAACGTAAGACGTTCTGCTACTTCACGTAGCTCAGCTCTCCCCCCTCGAAAACGCTACAAGGTGGGAATAGATACATCTAACACCAGTGAAAACCATGCTTCTTCTGTTTTGGATAAAGATAATTTCAGGGATTTCTGTAAATCAGGTTTCAATGAACCCAACTTGTCTGTAACTGTCATAGATTTAACAGATAATGCCTCAAGTACTGGGGCTTGTCATCTTGGAAATGCTGATATATCTCTATCAAAACCTGAACACAGAAAACGTGGTCGGGGTCGTCCGTCTAGACGCTTAGAAAGACTGGAAAACAGTAGTAATATACCAGTTTCTCCCTGCTTATCTTCTGACTCAGTTTCAGTAACTTGTGATCGTCCAAAACGTGAGGTAATTCTGAATCTCATATTCATCATTTGTGATTGTTTTTTGATTTAAAATGTCTGCTAAACTATTAAAAATCAACTTAACTGAAACCTGTTCGATGATGACATACTATTATATGTACATGTATGTGGAAGTAACAAATAACTTGTCTAAAACAATCATTACTTATTAAGGTATTCACCATGAAATTTTCATCAACTCTATCACATATTGTGAATGCTCATAACTGTCAGCACTCCCTTAGTTAGTTAGTTTATATGAAAAGTACAGTATCTGATAGCTGAAGATGTAAATTTATTGAATACCATTATCATCGTCTATTAGCCATTCGTTGTTGACACCGTTAACACTAACAGTAGTGACACAGTAAAATTCTATGTCTAATTATTAATCACTTGCCTAATGTGAAAATTTTGAATGATTAAAAATTTATTCATTTATTCAAACCCAAAAATATTTGTACAACTGGGCATAAAAATAAATATGCCCCATGCAGTACGAAAACGAAATTGTAAAGTGACAAATAATGGAAAGTGAATACTATCTAAAAAAACAAAAACAGTTAAATGAGTATATATACTGGGAGAAATACTTCATTTATAAAATACAACTGGAAAAAATTCTTTACACTAAAAGAGTTCATCTCTCTTTTACGAAAAATGTTCAACTGAAGCTCCATCGATTTCCACTTTGAGCAATAGATAATCACATCTCAAGCTACTAATTTATATAATATATAGAAATTCAACTAGCGAATCTTGATGACACAATATATGCCATTCTTAGATAACTTTCTTTCATACCCCGGAACTGTGTTGTAAACTGATTACTTCTCTGCCCCCGAATGTTCTGGTACGGCCGGGGGTAGGAAGAGTCAGCTCTCCCTCTCAAAATACTCTCATATAATCACGTGCATACAACCACTGCCAGGGAAGTCCTATTCACCGCCTTCTCACACAACGGGTGTTGTTTAAGAAACTGAGAGGACGAAAAGCGAATGTCCTGTGATTTAACCGGGTTGGTGGACTCACCTAGGGGAGTTGGAAAACCCTGATTCCAAACCAATGATGAACATGGGCTCCAGTATCCTGAGGGAACAAATGGCGTATGAACCAATCGTTGGTCGCCGACTACCTTGAGATTACATCTCCTGATGTTGTTCCACTGTGTTGTGAATTAGACCTTTAAGTCGAAGGCCCCGGCTGATGTTTCAAAATGATCCTGCAAGTATATTATTATCATTACTGAGACAGAACGCTATTGCTGAATCTCATCAGTACTAACAAGCTGTTACCATCGAATGTTAGCAATCCTTTGGAGGAAAGTGTAACGAACGATAGATGATGTGGCGTCAAATTGAATGTGAGTAATTGTCACCAAAAGCATTATAAATATTTATCCATCCTAATCGTTTCACTAACACGGTGTATCCAATATAGATCAGTTATTTTATAATTAACTTAGTTGATAAAACTGTACTTTACTGATGACCTTGACCATCATATCAGCTAGTCTTAAGACAGTGTTTAATTTACAGTGAAAATATAGTAAGATTACGATGGTTAAACAGTTTTGACATGATAATTAAAGTATCATCACATGTTGAACTAAATATGACCGTAAGGAAAATGGAGTTAGAGTCAGGGATTTGTGGTTAAGCTAATGATAGCAGTTATAATAATGATTTAATGTCGAGATTTTTCTTATTGACGCAAGCACCATTGACTATATCCTGAATATCATATCAAGTGTGTTCAACGAGCAATTAGCGTTTTAGATCCAATCTGTACTAGAAACAGGCGTTTCTTGCAACTAAGCTTACACATCATGTCATTGTTTATAGTTTAGTTGACAAAAAACATAAATTTATCAATCAATACAGACATTGTTTTTTTGGCTTTAAGGAAAATACAGACTATCTGTCTATGTGACCCCAGCCTAGTGGTTTAGTGGTTAACTGTTCGCGCACTAAATTGAGGTTCATACGTTTGAGTCCCGTGTGCGGGATCATGGATACGCACTGTCAAAAAGTTCCGTGCTAGGACGAAACAGCTGTCCAGTTCTTCCTGATTTGCAATGGTCGTCTATCATTTATCGGTTCATGATTTCAATAAACAGTTGTTCTTTTGATTGATATTGACCTTCATTTCACTGTTTCCTTTTTTCATGCCATTGATTTTCAAGGCGGCAGCGATGGGATTTGCTAGTCTAGTTGCTGCAAACTTGAATAATACTGGTGTCGCTATCAATTCTGCACCAGAAACACCAGAAACTATTAATGTTAGATCTGAAAGTGGAAGTTTACCATCTCCTACTACAAATATCAGTTGGGTTGAACAACAACACATCGGAACTTTAGAAATACAAGCCTGTAAGCCAACTGTATCTCGAGGTCGTGGTCGCCCTCCTAAGCCCAGACCTATTCAATTACCCGTTGCTGAACATATGCTAAATCGAAGTCAGTTTCGTTATATTTCATTTCATTGAATTTCTGTTCACTGTTTGTCGTTTTTCATGGTCACGGTAATTCGAGTCAACACACTAGACAATGGTATGCTGTGTATTACTGACTAACAGACTGACTTTTATAGCTAGTTACTTCCTATACATTTTATAACAGTTATGTTGATTGTCTCTAGATATAACAATCTACAATCGCTAATAAAATGGGTCCTTACAAATTAGCCGGTCCTAATAAGTAAATGGTTGTTTTTTGGCTAGTGGTATTGTGCTTTGTTCGATTATTTGGTTTACGTATAAAGAGCATTGCACACCTTAGTTAGCTGACGACTATCCCTATGGACCTCCATTTCCTTTAGCAGAAGTTGTATTGTGTGATCATATGGATTTCTGGAACAAATACTTTGACTTGTCGATGCTTTTATTCAACTTGTAAAACAACCGTTTACTGTTTTATTGTACGAAATAACCATATTCTGTTAATTAAATTATCGTTTATATTTTATTTTATTAAATATGATAGATTTTGACCTCAGATATCGTTCAAGTTTTATGATGATTTTTCAACCAATAAGTTTGTCAGTCAAATGCAACATAGAACCTGGCACATGTGTACATCAGTCCAGGTTGGCATATTCAAGTAGGACAGCGGTATGAAACTGGGTAAATCTCAGAGGTGTAAATGTAGTCGCAAGATTAGTAGTGGTAATAGAAAAGATAAGTCATCTAAGATACAGATCAACAAATCGTATAACTTGATATTCATTTCTTTTTCTGTGAACCAGAGAGTTATAGTATAATTGATATTTTCACATTGTTATCATTTTCAGGTGCTGTGGATTCAGAGAACATGTTAGATTCCATTTCAAGGTTCGTCGGTTGTTTTGTTTTATAGTTAGTTGTATCTATAACGTCTACTCTAAAGATTTCAATTAATTACTATCATTATTTTAAAGTAGACTATTCTGTTCAGATATATTATCCTTTAGGAATCATTGCTGGCAAAATATCCGGAATCGAGAATTCTAACGTCACAGAAATGCTCATCTCTCATGTCAGTTTTTTTCGTATTTCGTGATTCCCTGGCATTTAGTCAGCAACTAGCGAGTATTAAACAATTACTTATAAATTTCGATAATGTAATAAGAAGACTAAAATTATCAAGATTATGTGATATATTAGCGCAATACATTTCGAACGATATGATCATACGAAAGTTCAAACCCCCTTTGTCTATTAAAAAACAGTTTGTTCTCACCGTAAACCTTACCTACTTACTTACGCCTGTTACTTTCAATGGAGCATAGGCCTCCGACCAGCATTCTCCAACCCACTCTGTTCTGGGTCTTCTTTTCTTGTTCATTTCTCTCATGTCTATCTCCGTTTCCTGGCGTAATATGTTCTTTGATCTTCCTCTTTTCCTTTGGCCTTGAGGATTTATGTGAGGGCTTGCCTTATGACACAGTTCGGTGCTTTCCTCACTGTGTGTACTATCCATTTCCAGCGCTTCTTCTTGATTTCTTCCTCCACTATGATCTGGTTTGTTCTCTCCCACAGTACGTTGTTGCTAATAGTGTCCGGCCAACGGATCTGAAGTATTTTGCGTAGACAACTGTTAATAAACACCTGTAACTTCTGGATGATGGCTTTCGTAGTTCTCCAGGTTTCCGCTCCATACAGTAGAACTGTCTTGATATTTGTATTGGAAATCCTGACGTTGGTGTTGGGTGACTGTTATTTTGAGTTCCAGATGTTCTTCAGTTGTAAATATGCTGCTCTTGCTTTTCCGATCCGCGCCTTCACATGTGCATAAGATCCACCGTGTTCATCAATGATGCTGCCCAGAAATGTAAAGGTTTTTACATCTCCCGAATCTTCTTCGTCAATTGTGATCGGATTGATGCATGCTGTGTTGTATCGGAGAACCTTGCTTTTCTCTTTGTGTATATTGAGATTTACTGCTGCTATAATGATCGTCTTCTCCAGCATTTGTTGTTGCGTTTGGGATAGAAGGGCCAGATCATCTGTAAAGTCTAAATCGTCTAACTGCATCCTAGATGTACATTGTATCCCGTGCTTCCCTTCAGATGTTGACGTCTTCATGATCCAGTCGGTCACCAGGAGAAAGAAGAGAATATGGAGTATATTTGTATTTAATGCTACGTCTGCTTTCAGTGCCTCTGCTGGAATGTTTTTTGGTCCTGCTGCTTTGCCATTCTTGATTTGTCTGATGGCTGTGCTAATTTCTTTAATTGTTGGTGGGCCAACATCGATTGGGTGGTCCATGGGTGCTGCTTCGATGTTGGGTGGGTTCAGTGGAGATAGTCAATTCAAGAGTTTGAAGTATTCTTCACCTGTTTCATTGTTCTTCAATGTTGGTGATTTCCAGACAGTTTCTTTTTTGCGTCATACAGTTGTCTCATGTTTCCATCTCTTTCAGCCTTTTCCGCCGTCATTGCTAATTCTTCCACATATTTACCTTTGTCATTTCTAATGCTCCTCTTCACTTGCTTGTTTACTTCTGTGTATTCAGCTTGTGCCTTGGCTTTTTTTGGTCTTGTTCAGTTGGTATTGATTGCTGCTTTCTTGTTCATCCTTTCTTGAATCTTATCCAGTGTATCAACAGTGATCCATTCATTATGATGGTGCTTCTTGTGGTCCAGAACCTCATGACATGTTGAAGTGATTGCCTCTTTTATCCCTTTCCAGTTGCTCTCCATAAGAGTTCCTTCTCTATTGAGTAGATCATGAAAGGCCTGTAATTTATTGCTGAGGACTATCTTGAATTTGTTGAGTTTGTCAGTATCCAGAAGAAAAGCCGTATTAAACTTTTGTGATGTTGTCTGCCCCGTTGTCCAGTGCATCTTGAGTTTCAATTTCATCTTGGCGACCAGCAAGTGATGATCTGAAGCTATATCAGCTCCTCTCTTGGTTCTCTCGTCTTCCATCGTCCTCCTCAACTTTTGGTTTATGCAGATATAGTCGATTCGGCTTTGCATAGTGTGATACGGTGAAGTCCATGTGGTTTTATGAATGCTACTGGGTAGTGACATTCACTCATATCCTGACTGCATTCTATTGATTAGGTTGCAACGAAGATGACAGAAGTTCAAATCTCACTTGACGAATCGGTTCCATCGGGTTTATAGTTATACCTTGCTAATTTGTCCTAAATAATACAAAGCCTAAGTCAAACGGCTTTCCTTTCATCTACTTCTAATCAATTAATAAAATTTTGTGTTATGGTAAAATTCAGTTGGTCTTATGTTTTACTGTTGTTATGTAATACACTTAATTAATTAATTTGCATGGACTAAAAAAATATTTATTCTACTATTGTTTCAATTTTTTATTGTTTTTCATATTCAGTCGTCCTCTTCAGACTGTCAACGAATCACCGTTATCGACATCATCCACCACACATGCACAAGAATCATTACAGGTTAAGGAAGTTACTCATCAATCGTCTGAACAGAGTACTGAAAATCAACAAATGAGAATCAATGAAGTTCCAATTGATACAGCATTGAAAGAGGTAATTTGTTCCCATCATATTCGATTTATAAATCTGTTTATTTTAAACATGTTTTACTCAGTTTTCCTGTGAATAATCCTCTGAATTGTAAATTTTTCACAACTTACCATAGACTGACTGGTATAGGTTAGGTAGCAGTGGAATCCAAGACACGCGTTTCTCTCTATTAGGGATTCGTCTTTAACCGGATTTACATGTTGTTATTGTTGAAATTCATGAAAACACATTTTAGTCAAATAGAGAAACGTTCATGTTTTCACCAGTAGATTCTTTGTAGTTGAATCAATCTCTATGAGTAGTAATTATGCAATCGTTGATAGTCACTTGAAGCTGTTTATATCTTATATTTACCCAAAGTATGTTCTATTAAGAACCATTTTGTTAATAGTTGGACAAAATGTCTTAAAAGTAGTCTACATCACCATATATCACGGATCCAATATATAAAATGATCATCCCTTCTCTTGATAGTGTTTGATTATCATTTGTGAAAAGATGGTTGGTTAGGGAGAGTTGTATTTCCCCACGAACAAGTAAAATTAATGATGTTTAACTTATCAAACACTCGATTTCTTCTCTCCCGATTGTATATAACAGGCAATTTGATACTATCCATTAATTCAAACATTAAACCTTATGGCACCATATTTTATAGGGGCATTAATTAAACAGTTTCTTGGATTCTCGCGTACAATGAATTCATTTATATAGGTACAAAACGTTTTTTGGATTATAATCAATGTCAGTTTATGATATGCATTTTAACCCGTAAACACCCTACCTGGAATGTCTGACTTAATCAAGAATAATGTGCGTACCCCCCAAATAGAACAGAAAAATAATCTGTATCTATATGAACAAATTCATATACCTTTGCTTTTCGATTTACAGACAGATTAACACATTAGAAATATTAACAATTCTATTAAGTATGTAACATCTGTTTTTACTCTGTAATATTATTTTGCCTATAAAACATCCATTTAAAAAAGCTCTGTTCTGATTGGTTGGAAACTGACTGAATTTCGTCGCAGTTATTTTAATTCCATCCCTTTACTCTACTCTTGATCCGATCTGGTAACATCACTTTAAAGTTTCTTTTTTACTTCACTCTTATTATCTATCGTATTATTAAATTCTAATTATTTATTTGTAGACTGATGATAGTGCTATATCTCGCTCCCAATCAGATTCAAATAACTCTTTAACAATGTCGATAAAGTCATCGAAATCGCTATCGATAAAACAGACAAGCAAAAAGAATTCTTTACAATCTAGCATCAAAATGAAATCTGAAGTCGATCATTTGACTATCAAAAGTATGGCTAATTCATCTATTCTAAGTTTGGATGCTTCATCAACATTAATAAATCAACAACACTGTCGTTTACCTAGTCGTAATAGTTTTTTCAAAGATGCTACCATATCCAGGTAATTGCTACTTCTTTAAATGTCAAATAACACCTTTTGGATTTTATATATATGATGTACTGCTTCCAGTGTATCTCATTTGTCTGTTGATGAAAAGTTACTGAAGAATCAACTTATGACAGCATAACTAGTTCCATAGCTTTTTGAGGGACCAGGAAAATACTGTACATGTTTTCGTCTTTGTTGGTTAGTTTTTGAGATCTGTATATTTCTGTAAATATATAAACTGTTATCACAATTTTTAACTCGTAGAATCAATGTTCGTGTGTCGAACTCTTATGAAACCAACATTTATCATATCTCGATGAAGTTTATACTGTAAACGTTTGTGCATATAGTGCATCATCTGGTGCATTACTGTACCGTTTACGCCATACAAATGGTCCTGAAGTTCTGAAACTTTTGTAGTATTACCTTTCATGAATTCTACCTCAAATTTTGAAAAGTTTCTTTCAATTCGCCTTTGCTCAATTAATCAAATTCCAATCAATTATTTTCATTGGTTTTCATTTTACATCTAATTTTTTCTTCTTCTAGTTTGGAACAGATTTCATTTCTCAAAGATCGTTGTTTAAGTGGTCCACTGTATGAATTATTCTGTAAATTTCTTGATGAACCTGATCCATTAGAACCAAATTATCGGCTTTGTGCTCCTATATTATACTTACCATCACCTGAAAGGTAAATGTCATAGTTAATTAATAATTTTGTTTTGGTAAATAATTCCTTTAATCTTGTGATACAACAGTGTGTTTTTAAAATAGTTTTGGGACTACGTAAAATTATTTGATCCTATACAAATTTGATATGTATTTGTAATAAATTTTCTCGTGAATATAACTTTTGATCATGGTATATGCTACTTATGTTGACAGATATAAGTAGTATGTAACCATAATCGGAAGTGAAATATCTGCCTAGAGAAATTTTAGTTCAGCAGAAGATGAATGTAAGCAGAAAGCTACCGGAATAACGATTGAATTTGAAGATTTTGCCTACGTGAATTTTCGTTCACTTTATATGATAATTCATAATTCATACAAAATCTTCAGTCATATTGTTCTCATAATTCAATTGAATGTTTTTCTCAAAAAAACCTCTACATTATATAAACCTTTTCTTAGTTAAATTAAATCAATCATTTCTTATTATTTTAAATATATAAAAACATTGGTCACTTGATATTGTTTGATTTGTATCTTTCTATTGTTATTTATGACTCTAATTGATCAGTCTCATGTTGGCATATGATACATCCTGTGTAGATTGTCTCAATATAGTTTTAAGGTCATTGTGTTTTTTTTGTTTGTTTTACTTCTTACTACTTTTTAGAGAAAAAGAAAAGATGAATCTCTTTGAAATTTATTATTACTTGAATTTTGGTTATGTGATATTATTAATCATTGTATGTATTGACTAAAAAAAATGGTTGGTTATTAATTTTTTTATTATTAATAACTGGTTACTAGTTTCTCCAAAGTCTTATTGGAATTGACCTTAGAAAAAGAAAAAAACAGTAAACAGAAAATGTGTAATGTAAATAGAAAAAAGATAAAGTGTATGTGTGTGTGGGGGGGTGGATGGGGGGGTCATTTTGTATTGTTATATATCAGTTAAATTAATATTGTTATTTATTTCTATAATATACTATTTTATTATTATTATTATTTATTCTCATATATAGGTATCCGGAATTTTATCGATTTACTTTATCATCACATTTATCTGGTTCTGGATTAAATGTTAAATTTACAACGAATTTTACTAATCGTCTATTTTCACCAATTAATAATTTATCTAATTATACAATAATAAATAATAATGATGAAATTTATCATGTTGAATATCCATCACTTTGTTTAGCCAGTATTGCATCACGATTTATTTTAAATGAAATAAAAGATCAAACATTAAATAATGATAATGATAATTTGTCACCTCATCAACAACAACATCATCATCATCATTTATTACATATTGAATTATCAGAAATAGAAGAAAATCATTTTCTTATAGTTACAAATGATAATATTATGGAAAGTTTATATTCATTAGATATAGCTATGGATAATATGTTCACTGTATGGGAAGCATTTACTGGACGTCGTAGTTGGTTTGGTCGACGTTTAATGAAATTAAAAAGTGTTTATATAAAACATCGTGTAAGTGGGGTTTTTTGTTTGTTTATATTAGGGTCAAGTGTATAATATATCTCATCGATTTTTTGTTTTCAGATTAGAATTATCCTGTTTTTGTCGTTGATCATTTATGTATACTCTCAAGTTATTTTAATTGAAAAAAAAACATTTCTGGCAATTATTTTCTGTTTCATGATTTTCCATTTTATCTCATGTAACCGACAAGATCAGATACACCTTTATTCTTGATAGATAATGGTGAATTTTCACGTTTGTTAACTTTCGCTTTTGTATGATTCTGAACAGCTATTTTTTTTATCATGGTCTGAAGCCTTGCTACCTGAAAATTTGTGTAGTACATTTCCCTATTTGTTTAGTTATAGAAACTCTATGCTTTTTGTGACGGAACATCTGAGATTTGTCTGTTTGCTCATGTGTGACAGTATATACTAGGTTGGGATCATACTTAGTGTTTAATGAGTTATGTATTAATGAGTAGTTGTTTAGAAGGAATACGTTTTTGCTTCCCAATCTTTGATTAAAGACCGAATGTCTAATTTAAGTGAACTAAACCTGTTCATGAATACGGGAAATACTATACTTATTTTAAGTGTTTTGATATCCAACAAACTACTATACTGTCTATGTATATCAATTAAGAGCTTTCCAACTTATTGATTCCAAGCTATCAATTTAATTTTCATTCATTTGAAGTAACGCAGCTTTCCTATAATTGAAATCAAAAGTCAATCTAAGGTGAACCATCATTAAATATTTGAAAGCGTTGAACGGCCGTTCCATCCACAGTCCTGTGTACGAGACTCGAACTCAGGGCCTTCAGTTCCATGACCGAACTTTTAACCTCCACTCGATTATTAACTGATTTTTTTGTTTTTTTATGGTAGCTAGCAGTGAAGTTGCATGGTTCTGATATATATTTCTCATTTCTTACTTACAAACTTTTAACATGAACGGTTCTGCTGAGAACTTGATAACAGCTAATGATACAAAACACCTCAATGATTAACCACTGACAGTAGAAAGACAGGGTAGCTTAATATTCAGTCACAGCAACTTGAAATAATACAGTTCAGTATATCTAATAATGAATACTTTAAGCTAATACTACCGGACAATCAGAAATGGTCATGTAGACATTGAGACGGGGAAAAAGCAGTTGTGGTTACCGTTAGTTGAAACTTTCATATAGTTATTAACAGAGATTTAGTAATCTCACGATTTCCTTACGTCAAAGTTATCAATCCTTGCCTCAAAAAACACAATATTACCCACGAGACTACATTCAGGTTATTGTGTTCTCATTATAAACCAGAATCATAGAAATATTTTGGATGTCGCATTATCCTGATAATAAGCGATAGGGTTGTTTGTGTAATGGAGGTCACTTTATTGACAACTGTTATACACGCTTCAATTGTGAGGGCTTGAATCTTCACGTTTTTGCTAATCTCATCTAGTTCTGTGATTAGAATTTCGGCAACTTGAACCAATGTACTCATGTCACATATGTTTACATTGGATTTATTTGATTGGGAATTAAACAACAGAATATAAACTAATCCATGCTTTTTCATAATTAAATCAATCAGAAATTTATTGTTGGGTTTTAAATTTTTATCGCTCTTCAAGCTTGACTTTTTCAGAAGGGAAACATCTATCCTAAGACGTTATCACTGTTGTTGTTATCGCAGTATTTGCTTGTTTACAATAGCACAAAATCATCAACATTTTCAAGCAGATCGATATGATTATGTTTGTGTTTTTTTTCCGATTTCCCAATATTTACTGATCATTTCTTCTTGTCTTTTTTCGTAGACTAATTTGGTTGAAAGTTTAAAGTTGGAGAATCACATACCGGTTGCAATGCCAAAATCGTTTATACCATGTATAACTAAATCACAAAATAACAGTTCTAAGAAAAAAGTAAGTTGACTGTTAGATTTTTCTTTTCGTTCATATTTGATAATAATTTTGTTATCATATTGTTCTGGTATATCCTTATTCACTATGATTTCGTTTGTTAGTGTTCTATACTCATTAGGATTCTTATTATGTGTGATATTTCTCACCAAGTGAATTTTATCTAAAGAGTTCGTTAGGTAAATACACTCAGATAAGTTTGAGTTATATGGCTGTTAATATTTACGATTGAGTTTTCATCAATTCTTGTTGCCGTATATGGACTCCTTTAACCATTCCTTCGATGTAATCGTTATAAATATCAATGATGGGGTAACACAAACCTTACTGATAGAGACAGGTATATACATTAGCTCCGTTTAACGAGCTTGTGGCCATCTGGACTCAGTTGATAACGCGTTGGACATTAAAAGCTAAAGCTACATGATTTTTTCAAAGTTGCTTATAACAAAAAGTTGACTGGTATATATATATATTAAATACTCACTATATGAACTATTTTTCACTTTCATTTAATCACTTAGACTGATCGTCGTGCACTAGAACGTGGTGCTGAAGTTATTCGATGTTTGTGTGGTTTTCGTGTTGAAGGTGGTCATGTTATGGTTCAATGTGATTTATGTGCATCGTGGCAACATCTACCATGTTTATGGTGGGCACTTAGTCTGGCTATTCGTAATGATTCCTCCAATGCATTAAATTCAAACTTAGTTCGTTTATGTAAAACAGCGTTAATTGCTGCACAAGCTGTTGGTGGCGGTGGCGGTAATACAGGTGAAGTAGATGTGAAAGGTGAAGATGATCGAGAAGTCGATGCTCCTTATATATGTCCAGTTTGCTTGAAATTGGATAATTTAACAAAAGTATGTTTCATTGTATTTTTTTTGAAATTATTGTAAAAAATCAATATAATTATCCTCATTTTTCCTGTTTCTTCGGAAGTTATCCATAATTTCCATTCATTATTTACATCAATTAATCTAATGGACATTCCTTTTGGTAAATACTTCTGGTATGGCGTGATGCATATTTATACCAAATGGTATTTTTGTTCATTACTGACTGGTAAATGTTCCAGCTGAAGCAATAAATTCAATATATAGTTGGTAGAGATTTGCAATCCTTATTCTAAATAAATACTTGGTTTATAATAGAATCTATGATTTGTGTTTGAACACAACATTTATCTAACCTGTTAGATAACATTTTCAACAGTTTCATGGAACATCGATTCAGATTCTGTAAAGTGTTTTTCTCATGCAGAAATGGAAAACACTAGCATTCTAGAATAATGAATGATAAGATGGTTGTATGATCTGTATTACTGTGGTTCGACCTTCCATAGAATTTAATTGCCTTCTGTGTTTTTATTCAAAATACAGACCGATAACTTTTATTTGGAGACCAAATATCTTGGTGGTGAGGTTATGGATATACACTACCGAGAAATACCATACCAGGACGAAACGACCATCCTGTGATTCCAGTTTCTCATCGTTTGTCTAACTTGAATTAGTTCGGGATTTCAATGAAACTTAACAATCTCCACAACCCGATACCGACAGTTCATTTTTCCTTGAATCCTATAATCTATAGTTAAAGTTGTTTACTACCCCAAATACTGTGGCAATGTGAATCGACGCACTCATATTTCCCTAGTTTTATACTACTTAGAATTAATGAACTGTTTTTCGTGACCTACTTAAAATGCATCTATTCATTTCTACTTATTTGTTGGTATATTTTTTTTACTTAGTATAAATTTGGTCATAATTAAAACTAAACATTTTAGGTTTCCTGTCTAGCTAATTAATTGACTAACTAACTACTATATAATTTAGAATGAATAAGTCGATCTTTCTAGACAGTAATCTCTCTACATATATGTCATCCTCATATTTTCTTTATCTCAACAAATGTTTCTTGTCATTTCTTCGAATATTTTCCACCATCCCATTGATTTTTATAATTAATTTCTCTATTGTAAAGGAATATCCTCGTTCATTATCTGCAGCGATGAGTTTAAACGATGTAGATGCTGTCTTTGACTTACAAGATACACTGGTGAAAGGTGAACATGAATTCTGGACATTGGGTAGTCCTGATGGAACTTGTCAAATACGTACAGATGATTATGCATTTGTTAATCGTTTCTGGTTAAATCATCTCAATATTTCACAGGATATATCAAAGGGAACAACAACTACTGTATTAACGAATGTTAAACAACTTTTAGATCAATCCCTACAGTCTCCAGTGAAATCTGCTTATGATCGTATTATTGTTCGAATTTATCGATTATGGAAGGATGTCAGGTTCGAAATTTTTTTATTGTGTAGTGATTTTTGATTTGCTGAATATTTTTTCACGATACCACTTAATCTTTTCTGTTGTACATCATCCACTCTACAGTTTGGCTAGGAGGGGACAGGAATGGTCAACAAGAAATCCTACTTGATCAAGTTCTGATGCTAATGAACACTCTCCAGGTAGCCGTACTCGCTATATATATTTATTTGAACACATGAATATTGGTACAACAGGGCACCAAATATATATGCGCCACACTTTTGTGTGAGGGCTGTGATACTGCCCGGGTGCCCAGACCGAAGCAGGTAGTTTTCTTAGGGGGTCACACCCGGAGCCTTCGACCTAAAGGTCTGACCCACAATGCAGTGGAGCATCCTAAGGAGATGCAGTCCCATGGAAGCCGGTGATCAACGATTGGTTCATATGCCATTTGTTCCATCAGGATCCTGGAGCCCATGTGTACCATTGGTTTGAAATGAGAGTTTTCCATCTCCCCTAGGTGCATTCTCCATGTCCACCAACCCGGTTAAAGCGTCGAACATTCTCTTTTCGTGCTCTCAATTTCGTAAACAACATTAATGCCACGAGAAGGCAGTGAGTAGGACTTCCGTAGCAGTGGCTGTATACGTGTGGCCATGTGAGAGTATTTTGAGAGGGAGAGCTGACTCTTCCTACGCTCGGTCGTACCAGGCATTTCGGGGACAGCCATACTCGTAATGTTGAGGAAACTTGTACACCTTACTAACGAGTTTTAATTAACATGAAACCTAGATTCATGGTTTCTTGGTGATTAATTTCAACAATGTACTATGAAAACAGTACCCGTGCAATATTAATTCTGTTAAACTAGTAACTCTTATTTTGACTTGTTCGATAAAATCCAATCGATACCAAAAGCTTAGCTAAAATTGACATTCGTCATCACTCAATAATCAGTCAGTTGATAATTACTTACTTTTGATTTAGATCATGTAAGATTGGTTTTTTAAGCTGAACTTAATAGTAAAGCTCAAACTATCCACTATTTCTTACTTGCTCAATAACAATATCTTAGTTTTTAATGATGCTTTTAAACTCATTTGTGATATCGCTGTACGTTCTATATCTCTGTCAAGATTCAAATCACAGTATCCTGGTAATATTTTGAGTCACTGATTTTTCAAAATTTTATTTTCATGACCGATATTATGTGTTATTGATTGACTGGGTACTTCATCGACACACCATGCACCGACTGGGATCATACTACACTAGACAAACGATCCGCCGTCAAATATAGAGAACTACAGTATATGCTTGATAAAAAATACTTCACTCAACATAATTGCAAACTGTCTATAAACTCATTTCGGAATAGCTGAATATCTGTCACTATCCAACACCCATTGTTCTATCACACTTTACTTTCACTAACTACATTTGAATGCTTTTCAAATCCCTTCAGTGTTATAGTCTACATAATTAAATTTATGAAAACTGTAATGTAAATTGTTGTATAAACAACTATTGTTTCTAACACATTTTTTAGTGGTTTAGCTTGGCTAGAAGGTGGTTTATTTCTGCGTCCATATGATTTACCTCCGCTATCGGTAATAACTGATTCATCAAAATGTCCACAATTTTGGCATCATGACGAAGTTGTTTACGATGAGGCTAGACGTGTTATTCTTCCATTAGACGCTTGGATTGGTAGATGTATGGTGTTATGCCCTTCAGCATATAGAGTTGGTAGACCGGCTGATTTACTATATACAGCACATATAAAAGAATTTATGCCATCACTGAAAAATGACAATCTGAATGATTCCAATTCTACTGCAAATCAGTTTCAATATTTCTTTGTTTGTGAAAAATTATTTGAACAGTCATCAGTTGATAATCATAGTTGTAGATTTGATGAAATATCTCCTGGTTACTTAAAAGTCAGTATGAAGGTATGTGAATTTGAGATCTAAATATCCATAGCAATAATCTGTTGTTATATTTTGTGTTTTTTTCACTGTCGTCTAGTTAGATTTTGATGCTGTTAAAAGTTATCTCTCACTTCAGTTTAGTTATATTCAATCTAGTGGTTTTCCGAATATATAAAACATGAAGACAAACTCTGATTTGAAGTTCATTTTCATGATAGTCCGTTATCAGTTGGAAAACAAGGTGTTAGTCATTCACAACGTAAAATCAAACACACATGTAAATCAGACCAGGCTGTCATACCACTCTTACCTTAGCTGCTTCATTGCAATGATGATCAAGCTTACCAATTGGGGCATATTCTCTAAAAAATTATTTTGTTTATGTTCCATCAAGTTGGTTGGAGAACGGTATAATTGAAGTGTTCAACACAGTGATCGAAAGAGAAAACTTACTGTTGATTGTACCGAGGTGTGAGAACTGTAAAATGTTTTCACTAAACAACCAACATTCGTACTTATATAGCCTTTTCACACGGAAGGTAACTGGCCCAAAACATGAGATGCTTCAAATTACCCTATAGATTCCCGTCACTGGTAGCAAGGCCATTTAAATATGGTTCTAATTCTCACACAAGACTTACGTATGATCAGCTTCAAATAACTGTTCTTTTTCTGCGTGCATACTTTCAGGTCTCTTAGACTACTACTTATCTAGTTTTCTTATCAGGTGTTTCAAAAAAGGATATTTACACCGTATGGGCATCCATGAAGTGATGGCTACCTTCATATCTCTAACAGCACTTGAGATTACTTTGTATATGACTAAAATTAGCGAGCACTTGATATTTAATTCTGCTTCACGATATCCTTTGTAAACATCCATTGAAAGTTCAAAACAAAGACAGCATAACTGTTTAGAGCTCTCTGGTTTTGTAGTAGTCTTTTTACTGATACTAGTACGGAAAGAAAGATCACCTTATGCTAAATTATCTTCACAAAACCTTATGCCCTAAAGCATTTGTTGCTTCAATTGAGAAAACAGGTGAAAATTTCTCATTTTGGGTAATCATTAATCACAATTACAAACTCTATGTCTTTTATGATGATTTCGAGCTAATTACTTTCAACTAGCTTGTACTGAGACATACAGTTAACGATTTCATCAGACTAGGTGTATTCAGTTCATGATCTCAATATTTAAAACTTAATAATCTCCACAACCCCTATACTGATAGGTGTATTCTATTAATTAATGAATTCTATATTGTTATATGATATGTGTATATTGTTTAACTAAAATGTTTAGGTTACCCTCCTGAAAAATGTATGATAAGAAATGACGTAGTGGAGTTTCATATTCTCGATTATTTACCGTTTCATCTAGTAATCTAATAATTTATTTCATTTCTAATACTTTTTAACGTAATCTATATATACGCCGTCTCAAAATATTCATTTCATTATTTATTAAAGGTTTAGAAAATCGTTTTGAACAATATTAAGGTTGGTTCAAATTGTAGAATTTCTGAATAATTGTATAAAGTAGTCGAAAAGAAGATGATAATTAAAGTCTTTTAACTTTCAACCTACAATATTGCTGCATTAGTATACAAGCTGTTTCCATGTGTCTAATACTTAATGCTTTTTTAAAAGTTTTAGTCTCTTGAACATACTAGTTAGCCGGAAGTATTTATATGTGTCGTTTTTACTGTTAAATAAAAATAGTACACAAGAATTCAGTTTCTTCCTGGTGTTATAAATATCAGCGAATTCGGTTAAATCTCTGTCAAAAAATGAATAAGTTAATTCTGAAAACCAATAAAATAGATAATAGTCATTGTTACATGAAAAATCTTTTATTATTTTCCCTTACGTAGCCGTATTGTTTCCTTCGTAAACCTGATAATCAATGTATTCGTGGTAGTTTACCACGACAGTATTCAGCTGTTGAACTACTCACCCGTGATCAAATACCTTTCTCAGAGGCATCTCTCAAAGATGAACAAACATTTGAAATCAAAACGTCTCCTGAAGAATGTACTACAACATCTGGAAATATGTCTAATAGCGATGAGAAGAATGCTACAGTTCCAGTTGGCAGTTTAAAGCAAAAGGTTTGTTTGAGTTTCTTAAGAATTTGTATTCTTATAAGTTCTATCCAACTTAATGCGTTTTTCTAGTGATTATTTTTTATTTTGCCCATTCAGTAATTATTCTTTTTTCTGGGCTCCTTTTGTGACAGTAGTCATGTCATGGAATTTTCGCAGACTATATTATTGGTAGACGAACTATGCTATCGTAACTAATATTTCAAGATCTATCGTTTTTTCTCAAGAAAATAAATAACTCTAGCTACACATCGTGTTTTATTTATTTACTTATTTCAATACATAAACTTATACACTACACACTATAGTTATTAATAAACTTTTTTGTAAGCTAGGGTACCTCTCCTGGGGACCCAAACCGCAGCAGGTAGTTTTCTTAGAGAGCTACTCCGAGGTCTGGAGGTGCTGTTCCATGATAGCCGATGTCCAATAATAGGTTCATACGCTATTTGTTCCCTTTGGGACCGTGGAGCCAATGTTCACGACTGATTTGAAATCAAGATTTTCCTATTCTAATTGGATATTCCGTACTCGGGAACTCTGTTTAAGCACCCATTTGATATTCACTTTCGGTCCTCTCAATTGGGTAAACCACAATCTGTTCGCGAAGATGCAGTGAATAGGACTTGCGTGGGAGTGGTTATTTATGCGTTGCTATATGGAAGCTTTTGGGCTCTTTCTATCTTCAGCCATACCAGGGCATTGTGGGAGGTGTTACACAACATGTCTCAACATGTAAATACAAAAGTATTTTAAATGTTCGTTGTCTATAAGACGTATGCTACATCCTTGATCTTCCTACCCAGTAATATACAAGATAAATCTTGTCTCGATCCAAGTTATAGCTTTGATACGATAAGCCAATTGGTTCCAGTGTGAGGCTAGAAATGCGTGGGTCCGAATTGAGACTAACGATATTGGGCAAAATGTTATTCTATCGTATAATTGATTGAAAACAAGAGACAGAGAGAGAGAGAGAGGACGAGTCAACTAAAACACTACTCGGTTCAGATTAAAGTGAGAAGGTACATGAAGAAATAGGTGACTAACACGACCGCAACTCACAAACAGTTAGGGAAATACAATTATGTTCAAACTTGGCAAATGGTACAAACAGTTACGTTTAAATTACAATAATTTTGGAACAGAAAAGGCTATAACACTGAATCATGCATCAAACGAAAGCCTATGGTTTATAGAATAAACTATGGAAAAAACAAATGTTAGTATTTTACAAACGTCGGATAAGTGAAATAGTGTCTCCAAAAATAGCTTTCGTTGTTTATCATGTCTTCTTTATTTCTCTGTTCACATCAACATAGTTGTTATTTTTGTTTGATTTTAAGGTTGTCAATTTGTAATGTAATCATTAGCTTAGTTAGCCATCGTGAAATTCGGAGCATACTAACCTGTCCTATCTAATATGATTGGTTGATAGCTAGATGTACTTGTATACCAGTATTGATTTATGCGTCGGAACTTGAACTCAGTACTTTCCACTTCAAACACCTGTTGCTTTATCCACTGAGTTACTGAATCCAGATAGCTATAGAATAGCTTATCACTTAATCGCTATATAGAACCGTTTCTCACAGAAGACACATATTATTCCCAACAAAGACTGAAGTTCAGCCAGTATTTTAAAAAAAATGAGATTATTGTAGGGTACTATTACTCCTTCGATAGATGTATACTGGCTTTAACTCCCATGTGTAATATGTCTCTCAAAGCCTCTCATACACGAAATTTGGCTTAATTACTTAACTGGTATTTATTGTGTCAAATTTTTCTGTCCTTAGGTTTTTGTAGTATTGTAGTGAACAGAACACGGGTGGGAACAATTGAATGTATTTAACACAAAATTACAGAACTTGATAATAAAATCTAACAATCATAATGTAAATGCTTAATTTGCAAAATGTTCAATTGTCTCAAAATGACTCAGACTTCATTGTTCTTACATTTTCATACAAATTGCATCCTGTTTCCATTCTTTACTGTTCAATCCTATTGTCTCTCTGCTGCCAGACCTTCTGTTCACGACTAACATCATATACTACTTGTGCCAATATAAGTAGAACACACCACAGTATGATCTTTGTACTTCTAGGCTTGATTACTCCATTATTGATTTGAGTGTGGTTGTGTAACATTGCATACAATAGTAGTGATTTTTTTCACCACATACAATTTTCTAGATAACTTTTAGTTATAAGAAATTGTAAGTTAAGTCACTGGAAAGGAAGGTTTATGTTAATTGAGCCAGTGACTTCTTGAAGGCTTCAGTTCTTAGTTTTCAACGAATAGACTACAACCTCACACAATTCTATTTACTATAGACAACTTAATGAAGATGTGTCATCAGTCTATGAATTCATTTATTATTGGTTAAACCTGTCCTGTTAGGTATACAGTACCTGGTCGGGGGTCCTCTAGATAATTGCAGTCAATGGCCGGAGACTTCGTATGATATGTCTTTCATGCATTTGCTTTTGATCTTAGTCCATTTAGATCTTAAGATTTCATGTTCCTTCACATATACCTTTTTATTTTATCTGCTTGAACCGTATTTTCAATGTTTGGTCTTTCTCGTTATCATCACTAATACATTCTTTCTATTTCTTCGCTTTTGATCCTGCTAATTTTATTTTGTCGTACTAACGTGGTATGAAAGTTTGGTTTAGTACACATTCGTGCTATGCTGTATCTATTTACTGTTACTATTTACTTATCTATTTCAGTTCGCTTAGTTGAGTAGCATCGTTCGTCCTCACAAGATTATTAATATGATTATCCTGATGTACAGTGACAATGACTTTCAAGATTAAATAATTCCATTCCTAATTTACACTGTAAATTCAACATCACTACAGTTAGTTGATCGATCCACTTTTAAAGTTTATTGTTTCTAATTGTCGATATTTACGTATAAAGTAATAAGTTTTAACTCTTGAAAGCGGTTCCATTTTATGCGGAATAATGTTTGTTAGATTTGAAAAAAGAATAACTTAAACATTTTTGTTCACTCCTTTTCTTATGTAATTGGTTTATTTATTCTTTGTTGATTCTAAAAATCTAGGGTGAAAAACTGGCTCGTGTTGTTGACTGGTTGGAACGGAAACGTCAGACCAACTCTTCACAATCTACAGTTACATTACCTCAAAATTCCATTGTTTCAGAACAACAACAACAGCAAACTTCCATTTCATTGTTACCCGTTGAAAATAACCCAGTTGTTGATGAAATATCGTTACCATCATCACGTAGTTTATGTTCTCGAGGTCGAATTCCACTTAGAATAAATCGTGGAAGAAGTAGAGGTTTCAATAAATCATTGAAACTTACATCATCTAATCCTGTATCATTATTGCCTGATAAATTTTCTTCATCAACTGCTGTACTCTCCGATAAAATTGATGATATATCATCCAGTAAAGAAGATGAATCTCTCAATATTCCCGTTAAACGCACATGTATGTCAGGAAATTCATCACCAACTCAATCAAATGTTGTTCAAATATCATCTGAAATTAATGTAGACCATAACTTATCGTCATCAGTCATAATCGATTCAAATAATTCATTATGTAATACAGTTGATGAAAATTCACCTAAACAATTTTCAAATGATTCTCTTATCTCATCTAATACAGAGGAAACTAATGTGAATACTTTAGCATTAAATTCTATTGTCCCAATCACTTCTACTACAAATAATAATAATAATTCACCTCTTAATTCACTTAATACTTTAAAGCCATCTGATTTACAATCTAATGAAGATTCTATAGATCGTTTATCATCAGTAATATTAAAACCTACATCAAATAATCAATCAATTATTACGTCATCCACTGATGATCATTTGAATATTTCATCATCACCTAGTTTTGGCTCAACAAGAAAACGTAAATGTTCCATTACACGTAAAAGATTAGTACCAGAACCAGAATTACTTCATGAAATTATTGACAATCTACAAAATAATAATAATACTTTATGTTTAACTGTTAATCATTTATCTGAATTAAACCATAACAATACATATGATAATATATCTATTGAAAGTTTAAACAATTCAATTCATATATCAGATGATACTAAACACTTATCACCTTCAACTAATCAAATATCTTCAATAGATCGAACATTATCAATCCAATCATCATCATCGTCGTCATCATCATCATTATTATGTACACATTTATATGAATCAAATTTAATTTGGAATGATGGTGATGTTGATGATGAAACTTGTTTAATGAATATACAACCAATTTTATCTAGTCATATTACACTTCATAAAGTTCTAACAGAAAGTAAACATTATGCATTAAAATCCAATCAACCAGTTATTATGTCATTTAATCATATTAATAATAATTTGAAATCAATAAATGATTGTGATCATCAACTTTCAACATCAACAATTTCTTCAAATTATTCGTTCACGAATCAACCGATAATCGATGATGATAACAATAATAATCATAATGTAGAAAGTTCCAATATATTCATAGATGACAGTTCAATAAATTCTTTAAATAAAGACCAATCTATTGAATCATCACATGAAAAGGAAGTCGTTGTAGATGATGATAATGATGGTGATGCTGATGATGATGATCATAACATTATTTCTCCTACTTCAATTGAAAATATATCTCATACTAATAATGATACTGATGTAGATGATGTTAATAATACTAATTGTATTATGAATAATAATGTACAAGATGAGAATATTTCATTCATAACAACTAATCATGATAATAATTCATTGTTAGATACTTCTATAGATTTACACAATAATCTAACTACTACTACTATTACTGAACAAAAAGTAAACGATAGTAGTATTGGTGCTAGTTATGACTTTTCTAAAACAGTCATTTCAATTCCAGATAATAATAATAATAATAATAATAATAATAATAATAATAATAGTAATAATAATAAAGAATATAAACCATTTACAAAATTTGCTGTTGAAACATTAGTTTCAGATGATTATTCAACTATAAATTCAATTTGTACTACGTATAATTCATCTCCTGAAAAAGATTCATCATTATCCCCAAATAATAATAATAATAAACATAATGAATTATCTACTGAATTAAATAATGATATGAATATGATTGATAATTCAATCGTCAATAATCAACAATGTGATGAATCTATTTGTCAAGTTAATTCACTTTTAAACTCTTCACCATCATCATCATCATTATCTATGAAAGATGAAATCAATCAATTTGTTGTTGAGAATGAGACAACCACTACAGAAATGATCTCTCCTATATCATTAGTAACAAATTCAAAATCTATATCTAATGATAATGATTCTCCTCCAATAAGCATTGGAACACCTGTATTAGATGAAAAATTAGATTCCGTAGAACACATATCCACTGATATTATACCTGAATGTTTTCAATCAATTAAAACTAGTTATAATGTTGCAGATTTACAAACACCGATTATTCAAAATTGTCAATTAAAAACAAAAGTAGATACTGATCTATCTAAATCACGTCAACCTACTACTACTACTATCACCACTACAGCTCATAATAGTAGTAGTATTTTAGCATCTAAAAAATTTAAAGAATCATCTCGTGATTATGGTGGTCATTATGAAAACCGTCATCATTCATATGGACATCATAACTCGTATCAATCAAGAAATTCCAGTAAATTTGATCATTATAGATCATCGTCATCATCAACATCAAAACAACATCCATGCTTTAGTAGTCATCATTCTCATCATAATTCTCGTTATGATCGTAAACACCATACACATCAACCTCATTATCATCATCAACAACAACAATCACATCGTCATGATGAATACAATCCTCGTTATCGTGACTCGTCTTCTTCACATAGATCAAGAGATCGTGATGACAGTTCTCCATATTCATCAAGGCATAATCATGGCGAAAGATCAGTGTCGAATTCATCACATCGACATCAAGATCGCATTTATACCTCTGGAAATAATCGTGATCCTTCTGAAGCTTCAAATTGTTAATTAATATAATAAAAAGCTGTTCATAATAAATAGAATTTGTAATCAAGATTTACATTCATAGACATACAATCTTCAGTCTTGTTTCTCCTCCTCCTCCTCCTCCTCCTCCTCTTTCTCTCTCATCTCATTTGTAATCACAACGTATTTGTTAATATTTATTTTTATCCATAGGGTTATATATATATATTGACATGTAGAGTAGAACAAGGAGAGTAGGACAAAATAGAAAGATGATCATGAAAACTATTGAATAAACGCACATCTATTTTGTGTTGAATGATAATTTTCAATTCATTTTCCTTTATTATTACCACTAATTTCATTTATTCTTTCATATTGTTTTTTTCTGTGTGTACAACGTATGTAGCAAGGTGTATGTGTGTGTGTATATGTTGTGTATATTGTTATTTTGTGTTGATCACTTTCTCTTTAAGGGTGTTTTAATGTTCCATACACACTCACATACGTGTTAATGTAAACTTGACTTACATTGAAAAAATATTTGTTTGTTTACCTTTTTTTGTTATAAACACAAATACACCCCTCTCTCTCTCTATCTGAAACTTAACCAAATAATCATTTGTGTGTGTGTGTATGTTGTATGTATGTGACACAACGGTGTATGAAGTTCTATACCTGTCATTTTGTTTTAATTCATCAATGTATGTACATATGAACAATAAGACACATAATATTTTTTTTCTTTAGATAATTATGTAATTTATACACACATTATAATACACCTTTATAATAATCCCCCCCTCTCTCTCACACACACATCATTACTGTGTATGAACATTTGGTTGCTGAGATTTCCTCATTCTACATTTATTGATATGCTTTAATTGTCCATTAGACAATTGTGCACAGTAATCCTTATTTTGAATTATACATATAATGTATGAATTAAGTTTTATTTTTATTCATGATAAATGATATTGAATTCCTTAAAATCAATTATCTTCCCTCACTACCCTCCTCCTCCTTCCTCCTTTTTTTTCTCTCTCCTAACTATTACATTTAATGTTAAAGAATTATGTATATAAATTTGTTATTTAGTGATTGTTTTAAAACAAAAACCATTACTATTTTATTGGTTTTCTCTACTCTATTCTAATTTGACCAATTTAGTTTCATGGCAGAGTGGGGGGGGGAATTGTTTTTAATGATGTGTGGCATTTCTTATCATTATTACTACTATTGTTATCATTATTATTATTATTATCATCATCATCAGTATAATTTATTTAATTTAATTCTTTTTCTTTACTATGATAATACTATTCATAATAATAATGATGTATTTATAAGACGAAATATCTTGCATCATTGTTCTGATCTTTGAAAACTGACTATTATAATCTGAGATGATCGGAGATAGTTGACAAGGTACTAAACTTAATCTGAGTTATGTGTTAGTTAGTATTTATGTTATAACAAGATATACTGTACTATTCAGATTTCTCTCAATTTAATTTCACAATTTGAAGCGCCCCACTCAACTCTGGGTAGAACTGAGATGTATTTATGTTTGATTAATTGATCAGTAGTGGATATATTTGATGTAAGTTAAATCGTTCTTGTTATTTATAAATTAATTATTCAATCGGTACTGACCTATTAAATGACTGTTTCATTTGAATTGTGTAACAGGGACTTATTTGTTTGATCTTTGGTTTTATAACCAACTATCATCACTAGTATTGTTTCGTCTGCTGTTTCGATTCGAATTTTCTTTGTGTAGCAAACATCTCGATCATTAGAATAATGTTTCGTAGGGGATTGTATTAGCTTTTACTGTTTTTAAATTGAAAGGAGAAAGTAATTTTGCCATATATGATACTTGTTTTGTTTTAAGAGACCAATTTCTCCATTTTTTTCTATTCAAACCGCATAAAGATAAATTTGGATTATCTGACTAACTTGCGGTTTGTTGAAAGTGTATAAAAATGTCTTGTTATTTGAAAATGTGATCTCTTTAGTTGTGGTTGCCCATATCATCCTTATTCGATGGTTCCCCTCCATCTCAGCCCTTACAATTAAAGCTAATCTACTACCAATTGTTCTAAGTCTCAGAGCATTTTGCATCCTTCCAGTGCTTTCTATAAGACGTTTTTTAATAGATATTTATTTGTATCAGAAAGGGTTTTGTGGAGATTGCAGTAATTTCAGTAGTTGAAATCAGAAGTCAATTGAAGCTAAACCACCATTGAAAACCTGGAAACACTGGACTCCTTTCACAATAGGACGAAATGGCCGTCCAGTATTTCCAAGTTTTTCATGGGGATCTAACTTCAATTGACCTATGATCTCAACTAATGAGATATTCATTTATCTAAACAGGAGGTAGTGTGTATGTCCATGCCTTGATGAATCGCGGTATTTTACAGAAAAAATTTTTGTAGCATTTGAAGTTGAAATATCTTTCTACAAATGTTCTATAATCTGTATTTGTGTATACACCTGTAGAATGTAATTTGTTGTATACTGCACTACCTAATATTAGCTCAATAGTTTAAATTACCTCAAATCATTTTGTAACATGTTTGATATAATGCATGATATATCCATAGACGTCATTTGTTGATATTCACGCTGAACATAATTCGTGAAGTGTTCGAATGTAGATTATGATCGAAGGAGGTATGTTTTTTTTTATAGATAAGCGATTAGGAAGGAAATTATAGTATTTACTGGTAATCGTAAAATAACACATGGTTTATCTGCTCATACTGTTTCATATCTCTTCTTACACATTAATGATCGTACTTGTTCTTTTGAACTTGGACGTCGATGAATAGGAAGTATAAACTTACATCCACCATGATGTCCCATTCAAAGGTTAAAATATCAATGTTTGTTATATTATGCCACTTACAAACATGAAGTAATGTGTTGGAAGCATCAATCTCAAGATTTAACTTACGTAAGAAAAATGAAATTCCAACGGAGTTAGTGGATAGGACACACATTGTGGAAAGCATCCAAATGTGTCACAAGGCAAGCCCTCACATGGAATCCTCAAGGCCAAAGGAAAAGAGGAAGACCACAGAACACATTTCGCCGAGAAACGGAGAGAGAAATGAAAACAATGAACAAAAATTGGATATAACTTGAAAGGCTCAGGACAAAGTGGGTCGAAGAATATTGGTCGGCGGTCTATGCTTCCCTGGGCGTAAATGAGAAATATGAAACTACTCGTAATAGAGAATATTGCAATTTTACTGGGACTTCTGGAAATTTTTCTGACATGTAGAATAGTTTATTGTTTCAACATTCTTCCAAGGCGATTCTCCATTGACAGTGTTGGACATATTATATGGACCTTCTAAGACTAAGTGATACTATAATCATCATCAATTTTTTCGCTGTCACTCGACTGTAAGTGTTACCTAGATTTTATAGTTTTGCTCTCCTATTGTAATGATAAAAACGAGCTATACTGGCTACGACATTCGTCCCTTTATGTTCTATCATGAAAAGTAGACCGGTTGGACAACGGTAACATGAAAACAACAACTCATGGTTTGAATGTAAAGTTGTATGATTGAATGAGCTGGAATGTAATTTCCGTCAAACAATAAATATTTGTAGCTAACCCGGTTTTATACAATCACTAAAAACAGCATAGCAAACCTACCCCCCCCCATGATCCTTCATCTCTAAACGTAAATACGCAGCTAATATATGAAAAAAACTGTATTTCAAAATGACCGTCTATCTGAACTGTGTAATCACATTTTCAGATTTCACATATAATGGGAAACAACAACTATTTAAAACACTCGAAAAAAAAACATCCAATACTTTTATCATCAATTTAGCAAATATGATCAGTTTCATTTTGAAATTTCAAAAATGTACACCTCCATAAAAAAAATTGATCATTCATAGTGGTTTTAATCAAAGATTAATATAGTAATATAAATATATGGTAAGTATATCATTTAAGGTTAATTACAATTTGTTTGTTGTTAAATTATCAATTGATGTGATGAAAACTCTTCATGAGTGCATGTGTGCACGAGCGTGTGCGTGCGTGCGCGCGTTCCTTGATTCTTTTTCTCTTGATGATTATGTATTATTGTTTTTTCTAAGGAAAATTGAAAAATAAAAAAAAAAAAGGTTTAATTGTATTGAATGAACGTTCACGATAATCTTTTATTATTATTAAAGGTATTCTTTGCATTACAGATGATAGATACAGAATATATTGTTTATTATTGAATAACAAAAGATCTTGTCGGTTAATGACTACTACTATAGAGGTATGTAATTTGTCTAATAAATGCGTAAAAATGAGATCATATAAACTGTCCGGGTGTTCAGACAAGAGTAGGTGGTTTTCTTAGAGGATTACATTCAGAGCCTTCAACCTGAAACTCTAATCCACAAGGTAGTGGATGTGCACTTTCATGGTAGCCACGGACCAACAATAGGTTCAGATGCCATTTATTCCCTCAGAAAACTGGAGCCTATGTGCACTGTTGGTTTGGAATGAGAGTTTTCCAACTTTCCTAGGTGGACTCTCCGTGTCCACAATCGCTTTCCGTCCACTCATTTTCGTAAACAACACCTATGGTGCGAGAAGGCAGTGACCGTATACACGTGAGAGCATTTCGAGTAGGAGTTCTGAATCTGCCTACCCTCGGTCGTACCTCAGAAAATATTTAGAGGTTAGAATTTTCAACTATCTTGTTTCAGGTTTGGTTGAAATGCTGTACGCAACTAGTTTCCCCGAGTTTATTCTGTTAATAATGATCTAAATAATAAATGGATAACACGAAACCACAACATACTACACGTGTTTGCTATCTTCTCTAATATAAGAGTGTAATAATCTTACATTGTTATATGATTAATGGGTTTACTCATTATCTAGTATGTACATTGTCTGATCATTGATTAGTAGATGACATCACGTTTTTCCGGTCGTTAGCGTTGATATAATTCCTCTGATTAATTTCCGCTGACTTCTATTCGGCGTAACCTCCTGTCGCATGCGTTATGTTTTGGATGATACATGGTTGATGGTAGTTGGCAGTTGATCCTGGACCTCTACTTAACACTGTTTGCCATTTGTTACCAAGATCTATCTGAAATCCTGAGGGAAGTGATACTTTTTGAATAATTCGAACCCGCGTCACCTAGTTTGACAATCTGAAATGTTTCTACTGAGTTAGTCAGATGATAGGTATACAGGGAGTATTTGTTCTTTCAAGATTGAGGGTACGCCGCGATGGCAAGTGCTGATTAGCTTGAAACTTAGTGTTTCCCGCCGAATACTTTTCAACAAAGTAACACCTAATATGTGTTATTACAAAATGTGTCAACCTGAATTAATAAGATTATGTAATAGTTTTTACGTTGTTGTGTATAAAAACTTACAATAAAATTTAGCATCTAATGTTTACTGTATATAAAGAAAATAAAATGACTACTGAAGATTAAATAAGTAGTTCAATCAAAATACAAAAAAGAATTTATATGAATAGGAATACAATAGGTGTGTCATAACATCAAGCAATTAAAAAAAAACTGTTAAAACACACATGTATCATTGTTTAACCTTAATTTGTTAATTCATCATAAGCACTTGATCAATTAGTCAATGTAACTGCTGAATGATAACTTGGAGGACTTGGAATTCTATATGGAATTGGTGATAGAGAAGGTTTTGAAAAATTTTCAAATTGTGGAATAGGTGCAGAAGGATATGGAGTAGGCAATGATGATGATGTTGGTACTGGTTTAAATGGTTGACGTGGATATGGAATCTAAGACAGAAAAAAAAGAAATATATTTATGAAAACTATCAATCAACTTATTACTAATTACATATTCATGTACTCAGTTCAAAGCCATACTTCATGTATCAGGGTTTATGACCGTACCTAGTGGGAGGAGTGAGACTTGAATTTGAAACTGAGTTGGTCTTTATCATTAAACCATGTCTGGATTGATATATCAAATTTGAAAATGAAATGATCCCAAGTTTCAGAGTACCGATCTACTTAGTTCGCGTTTAACAACCGGATAGTATCACTACTTACTTACTCCAGCACTTCTTCCTGATTTCTTCCTCCACTATGATCTGGTTTGTTCTCTCCCAGAGTAGGTTGTTGCTAATAGTGTCCGGCCAACGGATCTGAAGTATTTTGCGTAGACAACTGTTAATAAACACCTGTAACTTCTGGATGATGGCTTTCGTAGTTCTCCAGGTTTCCGCTCCATACAGTAGAAGTCTTGATATTTGTATTGGAAATCCTGACGTTGGTGTTGGGTGACTGTTATTTTGAGTTCCAGATGTTCTTCAATTGTAAATATGCTGCTGTTGCTTTTCCGATCCGCGCCTTCACATGTGCATAAGATCCACCGTGTTCATCAATGATGCTGCCCAGAAATGTAAAGGTTTTTACATCTCCCGAATCTTCTCCGTCAATTGTGATCGGATTGATGCATGCTGTATTGTATCGGAGAATCTTACTTTTCTCTTTGTGTATATTGAGATTTATTGCTGCTACACTGGTCATCTTCTCCGGCATTTGTTGTTACGTGTGCCTTGACAATAAAACTGAGACTAAATAGATGAATTTATACTTGCTTTAAAGAAATTAACTTATCCTTATATAAAATCGTCCAAATAATTGCATAAACTAAACACAATATTAAAAGTTTCAATAACTCTGTTGTACAGTGAAAAAGTATTTAATATAATTATAAAACCAAAAGATTAGTACAGCTTTCCTCTTTTTACGTTCTTATGAAACCTTGGAATAGAAATTCTGCGTAACCAATCAGTCAAGTCATAAAAATGGCTTCTCAAGAGGATGAACAAATCGTGACCGAATTCACGTGTAGCATACAACTTAAAGTTATATCAAGTAATATAACGCATCAATAACATTGGGGAGCTATAGATTGAATCCCTAGAATATCTTAGAACAAAATTAGTAGACATGAAACAACATTACAGTCATTGATGGAGTTCCAGCATTACTGGTCTAATAATACAGTGAAGAAATTAGTGATTGTTTGTACAACAGATAAAACATTGAAAGAGAAAAAAAATTAGGCAAAATGTGAACTAACATCTTTATAAAATTCTGGATCACGACATCGATAATCCCGTTCATCTTGAATTGATTCTTGTATAATTAATAATGCACTAGTTAAAAAACCACTGCATATAATTAATGGTATACTAAAAACTAAGAAAAATGTTCCAGCGATAGTACCAGCGTATTGAGATGAACTAAATAAGAAATTTACAAAAACAAAATCAATCAATCTTCTATTTAGTAAGTCACAATAACAGAAAGATTGATTATCTAACGTTATGAATAAACAGATAATATTGTAATGAACGAGAACAACAGTTACTTACTTACGCCTGTTACTCGTGAAGGAGCACAGACCGGTCACCAGCATTCTCCATCTAACTCTGTTCTGCTGTTATTTATCCTTTTCATATCTGATTCTATTTCCCGACGTAATATGTTCTTTGGCCTTCCAATTTTCCGCCTTCCTTCAGGATTCCAAGTTAGGACTTGTCTCGTGATGCAGTTTGGTGATTTGCATAATGTATGTCCTATCCATTTACATCGTCTTTTCCTAATTTCATCTTCAGCTACAAGATGGTTTGTTCTCTCCCAGAGAAGGCTGTTGCTGATGATATCCCACCAAGGAATGTTGAGTATATGGCGTAGACAACTATTTATAAATACTTGTACCTTTTTGATGATGGTTGTAGTAGTTCTTCAAGTTTCAGCTCCGTATAGTAGAACTGCCTTGACGTCCGTATTGAAGATTGTGACTTTGATATTGGTTGGAAGTTGTTTTGAGTTCCATATGTTCTTCTATTGTAAGAATGCGGCCCTTGCTTTGCCATTCCTCGCCTTCCTCCTCCTTGTTCATGCTTCCCAGGTATGTGAAGCATGAGAATAACAGTGGGGACAATCAAAATGTATATGAACATACCATTGGAGAGTATGTTAGTAAAATCTGAGAACCATACAGGAAGATGTGAATCAATTGTCTTAGACTTGATGGTTCTTTAATTTCCACACCAATCACTCGTTCGTTTCTCTTCGATCTTCTTAACCTTCTATCACCAGATATTTCACTATTGATTAGTGATATATACTACTTATATCTGTCAACATCAGTAGCACACACCACAATAATATCAATGTGCTCAAACCAAAGTGGGTGAATGGGGATTCAGACACAGAACCTTGTGATTGGAAGTCGAATGTCTTAACCACTGACAATTGACCTAAATAACCTTGATTGGTTTAACATTTTCGTATAAATATTCATGTATATTAGAGTAAAGCCTGATGACGCTCACATGTGTTGTTCTAAATATGTAATTACAGAATCTCTTGGCAAAATATGAGAACCATATACTGAATACTTCACTTGAGTATTTTTATCATTTGTTCTTCATACACCGTATGATTCTTTCAAGTCATAATTCCTTTTTGTTTCCAACCTTCATAGCCTTCCACTGTCATGTATTTCTCTTCTGATTGATGTTACATACTATGTATGTCTGTCAACATATGTAGCATACACCACAGTAGTACAGTATATGTATGTTAGGAATTAACAAAGAATTCAACATTTCTTGCTGTTTAATTATTTGTTCATTGAATCAATAAAAGTTCAAGCAATCAAAGGAAGTTCTTAAGCTATTGTGAGGTAAATTGTTTAAAAGTTTTTTTTTTCTAAAAGTTTAAACATAACTTCTATATACAATTGATTGATCATTGAATTGTGACCAATGTCATGAATTTCAAATCTTTCTTAGTGTCAATAAAGTTCTATTGATCAAGCTCCAGTAACCTGACATCGCATGCACAATAAAGAAGTGTGAAGTAGTAGTTGGAGGTAGTCAACAGGAAACATTAGACCGAGGTTTCGTGTCATTCTGATACCCATTAGTAAAGCTTGCCAGTAACTGTAAGGGAACTAATGTTTCCTGGAGAATTAAATCCAATGTCATCAATCAATTGTAAATAAATCTTAATCCTATATCAGTTCAGTCGCAGTCCAAAATTTTTTACATTGAAATAGTCGTAGGTTTGCTTGGAATTTGTTGACTGATTACAACTCTCTGAATGAGCTATTACATATAAAGAAACTCAGCAGTCTTTCTATCGTTGTAGAATAGATGGAATATGGCCAGCAATGGGATCCAGAAAGTACGTTCCACCTTATATGGGATTTGTCAGTTGGATGTGTGGTGTGTGCTACTGTTATCGATACATATATATAAGTAGTATCTGTTATTAATCGAAAGTGAAATTCCTAGCGTCATATTGGTAGGAAGATCGAAGAAAAGAGAACGAGAATAGAGTGATTAATGTGAAAATGAAGAAACAGTTAAGTCTGATACAATTGATTGACATTTTGCAAATGAAGTATTTACTATATGGTTCTAGGATTTTACTTGTGGATAAAAAGATAGCGTTTGAAGTGAATGGTGTCAGGTTAGAATCTTAAAGTGAACATTAACTCTAGGATGCAGATACATCTAGATGACAAATCCAAAACAGGATAGAATACGCGTCCTGTATTCCACCTTTTATCCACATTATAAATAGTCAATGACTTATTCTCTGTTCAATTGATATAAACAAATACAATTCGATAAAATAGATTAACATGGATCATCTTATTCATTCTCAAAATCAATACGAATTTTGTACAAATACACACATATAGAAAACAAAATCCTATAAACCATCATATCATTATGCATAATATAATCATCACCATGGATGCATACTGTTGAGGAGTCTCTCACCATAGAATCAAATGACCGTCCAATGTTTCTAGGTTTTCAATAATTGTCTATCTTTAATTGATTCATCATTTTAACTATTGAAACAATTTATTGGCTTAAAATTAGATGAATAAAAAATTTCAAATGTCTCTTCTGTTTGTTTTATTTTGCAGACTGATTAATTAAAAACAAACACAATGGTGTATTACAAAGTTAATGTAGATCAGTTAGAGATTATAATTCGATTTGACTCATTTCTAATACTGACATCAACAAAAACAAAAACATCCCTTGAACCCACCCATAAGAACATCATGAGATTTTAAACAAAGAAAGTTTTATTTTTTTTAAAAAACCTACAATATTTAAACATATCAAATACATTAATTAAGAGTATAAGGTTTAAGTATTAAAGGTTTGAGTTCAATTCTGTGTTAGAATTAATAGAGTAGAAGTATAATTTGAAGATAGAATGATATGATTATCAAATGAATATGTGATTATGCCTGATGAAACGGAAAGTTTTCTCTTCCACCTAAAGTGTTCTTATATAGGCCATAAGTATATAGCCACTATCAGAGAAGTATTATTCATTGTTATCTCACGAAGAGGAGGTTATTTTAACGAAATGGAGAAGATGAAAAGAGAATGTTTAGATAGAGCTTAAGCCGAGGTCGGTGGATACAGAGGGGAGTTGCAAAACCGTGATTCCAAACAAACAGTGCATATGGGCTCTAGTATCCTAAAGGGGAAAATGGTGTATGAATTCATCCCTGATTACCAGCTACCACTAGACCGCATTTCCTAACGTTGATCCATTGTTTAGTGGACTATACCTCTGGGTCAAAGAATTAGATTGTTTTATTTATTTGTTTTTTAAAACACATAAACATTGGTACAAGGAGGCACCAAATAGATATGCACCACATAAATCATTCGATTTGTGTGAGGGCTGGGATACTGCCCGTGTGACCAAACCGAAACAGGTGATTTCCTTAGGGGACCATAACCGGAGTCTTCGACGTAAAGGCCTAATCCATAAGACAGTGGAGCAACCTAAGGAGATGTAGTCCCATGGTAACCGGTGACCAATAATTGGTTTATATGCCATTTGTTCCTTCAGGATCCTGGAGCCTATGTACACCATTGGTTTGGAATCAGGATTTTCCAACTCCTCTAGGTGGACTTTCCGTGTTCCAACAACTTGATTAAACCCTCTGCCGGACATTCGCTTTTCGTCTTCTCAATTTCGTAAACAACACTCATCGTGTGAGAAGGCAGTGAGTAGGACTTCCCTGACAGTGGTTGAATACTGTCTCGTTAGTGGTATATGTCCATTTAGTGGGGATAACTTCAATATATCCATCTTGTTATAAGTGAACATTAGCATTTCAATTCAGATCTACAGCTAACTGATGAGTCCCAAATATAAAAACAAACGTGAATCCTGGATTCCAATATTAGTCATAATCCATATATTCCATTAGATATACTCATATTCAAACATCTTAATGATCTATATACTAAATGAATACACATTGTATAATATGATCATAATCATAATAATAATAATAGAAGTATAGAAAATACAAACTTACTCATTTAAATTATGATACATAGATAGTACTGTTATACCTATTATTAAAAATATAATAGATAATATCCAAAATACTATCACCGATGTACGAACTCGTTCAACTAATTTCTCTCGTTTAGTATCATCTTCATTAGAGGTGACCATCATGCTAAAATATTAAGTTAAAATACAATTTGTATTAGATATATAAAATAAAACTGTTAGATGGATAGTTAAATTGAATGAATGAATAAATTGAAATCTTGAGTCAATTGAAGCTAGACCACCATGGAAAACCTGGAAGCACTGGACGGCTGTTTCGTCTTAGTATGGGACTCCTCAGCAGTGCGCATCCACGATCCAGGTTTTCCATGGTGGTCTAGCTTCAATTGACTCACGATTTCAATCTGTGAAATTTCTAAAACCTCCACAAACTCCTCCTGATAATGAATGAATTACATAATGACATCTATTAAAGCAAGAAAATAAGTAAAATTTATACAAATTACAAGTTTGTAACAGTATAAATATAAATCCAAAGTAACTAACTTATTTTATTTAAGTGTGTGACATATATCATATTTTGTCTTCTATAATCAATAAAAAACAAACATAGAAAACACATTAAAGATTACCAATTTGAGATTTGAAGATAAAGACCACTAAAATGTGTTGCTTTATTCAATAATAATAATAATAATAATAATAATAATAATAATAATAATAGTAATGGTAAAATCCCCGACCGTTGTTGCTACCTTGAGGTGGTGGTCGGGCTTGCCTATCGTGATGAAGCAACCGAGCTATACTGGCTGGAACAACCGTTCCTCAAGGTCCTACCATGTCAGACAGGTCGGTTGAAGAACGGTAAGACTAAAAACAGCAAACCCAAGGTCTGAAGGCGAAGTCGTACTGCTGATTGTACAGAGGTGTGACAGCAGTAAGGTGTTTCTTTCAGACAACCAGCATGAGAGCAATGCTGCCTTCCCACAAGGAGGGGTGGGGTTAGAAAAGGTCGACTATAAAAATACACACCTCACCTTATCCCAGGGATATCCGTCTCCGGCGGTAAGGTCTCAACAAGTACGGAACTAACACAAAAATTACTCATAAAAAGGTCGTGTGTGACCGACCTCAAGCAGTTGTCCCTTGGGCACTGCGGTTACGCTCTAAGGTCACTAAGACCACCTCTAATCCAAATTCCTTTTCAGGTACATCCAGAAAAACCCTTCCACAGTGTGGGCAACCGGGAAGTGATAACCGCCCTCATATCTCTAACAGCGCTCAAGACCACTGACTGAATGGTAAAATCAATAATAACAATAACGATAGTAATAATAATAACAGTGATACTAATAGTAATGACGATAGTAATAATAATCACAGTAATAAAAATCATAGTAATAGTAAAGATAGTGATACGAATGATAGTAATAATAGTAACAGCTATGATAATAGTATCAGTAATGATAGTAATGATAACAATAACAGCAGTAAAAATGATATTAATAATAATAATAGTTATGATAATGATGATAATAATAAAGTAATAACATTCAATTGATAACAATGAATACGTGATTTTCTATCAAACTATTCAATGACATTTTAATTCTGGAATTAATTTATTCTCAGGAGAAATCACTTATTATTATTAACACTATTTAATCAATAATCAATCAGATGAACCGTTTCATTTCTTCATTAATAAGTAATAATTATATAATACAATACACTAATCCATAAGTTTAGCCTTATGATAAGTTATCATTAGATCATGTTGTATTAATTATGTTATTTATTGATTATTAACTATTAAGCTTTTTTATACAAGGAATAGGGATTACTTTAATTGTTAATGAAAGAAAATTATGTTTTGTTAAATGATATGGAAAACATTTAAATGATTGAAATTTCCCATTTATATACATTGTAAATTATATTTCCGTTTAGTAACCTAAAACTTTTATAGATGAAGATGATTTCAATAAGACTATCATTTATAAACGAACCAATTAGGTATTATAAGAGAATAGATCTCGGAATTTAACAAGAAATTCACTCATCTATTTGACTAAATAAAGTTTTGACATTATAGCTGATGTTAATTCATGATGAAAACCTTAAATCTAATTTCTAACCCTTAACCATCAACTGTAAATCATAATACGAATTCCTTATACAAGATTTATAATCCTCAGTTGGTCCTAGTTATCATGTGGACACTCTCAAGGTCATATTAGCGTCACTTAAAGATTGTCCATCAATTAGTCTCACCAGATGATTTAAATAATTTAAAGGTTTTAGTGAAAAGCAAAAAAAAATCATCTATTTAAAACTAGTATTTTGAAACCAAATATGGAGAACCAAGTCTATAGTATTAAGAGATCTCATTACAAATGATGAGATTATATACAGTAATACGATATACTAATTAAATCTATTATTGTCATGCTATACCAGTATAATCGTTGAAGATGGTAACTATGATTGGGAATTAATTTATTGATATTACAATGAAGTAGTCATCAGGATGAACTTAACTTAGAATATAGATTGGAGAAAATATTACAAAATTTGCTTTCTATCTTAATGTATTCTAGGATTAGACAATACGCTTGACTTTCTGCAAAGAAAAACGATGAAAGTCCGAAAGAAAGTGAGATAGACAATATAAATAATATTACAGCCAGAATATGAACAAACGCAAGGCATTTTTAGACTGGTTGAAACCAGATCTACGGAAACATTTCTTAATAGTTCACACTATGTACAAGTATATATATTTCTCTTTATTTTGGAAAAACTAAAAAAGTATCCATATGCAAGAAAGAAATACAAATACATATATGGATACCTAAATCAGAATTTGAGAGTAGCTCATAACGAAGAAAATGCTGATGTCATCTAAAAAATCTACAATTCAATGATATAACTGATAAGTTAGCCGTGATTTAGTGTTGACAGATATATAATTCTCAACCATACGGTCGCTGATTCAAAACCTTACTTCATCTGCCCCTGATTGAGCAGTCGGGTAGTATTACTAACTATCAAACTAAGAGGTTTAACCTAAAAACTAGTGCATACATTTGTAATTAGTCAATGAGCTAAGTTGTATGACAATTAATTTATAACAAATCTATCGACAGATCAAAAACAGAATCGATTAGCTGGCAATATATATAGTTCTTTAATACTATTATTAAGTGAAGCATTTACTTTTGTGTCTATCAACAGTTTAAAAACCTTTGATTAATACAGGAGCTTGGCATGAAGTTTACATGATGAAGAATACCGAACAAAACAATACTCTCTGTCGAAAAATGAATGATCAAAAAGAAAAAGAACAGAAGCTAAACTACATATCAAAAGTTTTAAAAACAGGAATAATACTCATATATTTTAAAATGAGTGATACACATTAAATGCACTCTGATAATGTATGTATAGAATATTTGTGGAAGATAGTGGATTTTTCTCTTTAAAATCAAGAAGATAACTGAAAGAAATCGTACAATGATTTACTACTGTGCTGGCAGATGCGACAGCACTGTATGTAATCTAGACTGTTTGAAGTAAAAACAGACAGGGAGGTAATCATCAAATTTACAATAAACTTATTAAGAGAATATGATTGTTCGAAAATACGTTGGGATGATGATCATTATAACAAGTTTATCACGAATTTTTTATAATCCATCTTATGATGCGGTATAATATATACACTGTTAATCCCCCTTTCATGAGAGATTGTTGAAATTCCAAATGGGATATACGTTTTTCAAGTCTTATAAGACGATTATCAACAGATACGTGTTCGTTATTACCAGTGGAGGAAGATCTTGATACACGAATGCGTTCTTGTGCTCGATGACTAGAAGTTTCACAAAATACTCCAGCAGAAGCATTAGCTTTAGCTAAACCATCTGATGACTGAGAAGAAGCTTGAGCTTGGGCACTAGAACGGGATTAAACAAAATATGATATATTTAAGGAATATTCTATAGGTTCAGTACATGAAATATTTATATTCATCTAAAAATAACGTAACTACGATAATGCAACTATGAGCTATAGTTATGTGAGTATGTAACTAAGATAAACATTTGATGCTATTCTAACATTTATGTATTTGTTCTACATCAAAGTTTAGTTCGAAAATGCGAAAAGTTTGAGAGCATGCGCAGCAAATATAATTGATAAAACATTGCTGTAAAGTTATACATACACTGGCCAGTCAGTAATATGCAATGTAGGATCTGGCACATGTGTAAATCAGTTTAAGTTATCACACTCCAATAGCACAACAATATGAAATTCTCGAAACAAATCCCAGAGTGATAGAGGTTATAAAAATATTGATGGTAATAAAGATTAGGCATCGAAGATACGATCCAAGCAAGTATAAAGCAAATAAAAAAATCATAAGGAATTCAGAAACCTGGGATCTAATGGAAGTCAAAGAATATTTGCACCCATGTTATTATTAAAAATGTTGAGTCATGTAAAACAAAGTCTCTAACCATTGCTTATGATATTTATGTGGACCTAAACTAGACAGTCTTGAGTGCTGTTAGAGGTAAAGATTGTGGCAGCATTCAAGACTGCCAAACCAAAATGTGGCATCAGTGCTTGAAGTCACTAACTTCTAGTCTGAGTCATGTTGCTAGATGCAGACTACTTGGTTGTGGACTCTTGGTGACATGTCTCATAATCGATATCTTTCTTTCTACGAACTAATTCTTTCTTCCTATACTATATCCTTATATGCAATCTTTCTTTTATATATTACCACCTCTGAATTAACCACTTCTATGAATCCGGTGTTCATCTTGCTGTGCTAATGCGGTATGGCAACTTGGACCGATGCATATATGTGCCTGGTCCTACGTTGTAGCTGACTGACTGAAACTAGACAGTCTGTATTTACCTATGATCGCAGGTGTCATCGAGCATTGCTCGTATTCTTTGGGACCGCCGAGTAAGCAATGCCTGGGTTAGGAATACAGTGCTAGCTTAGGATGGGAAATTGACTGATGAGGTAGTAAATCCTCATCAACTGAGGTGGTTAGGAGATATGTTACATGTGCTCAATTACCGTCTACCTCGAAGGGCATGTTTTTCGATGTACGAGTAGGCTGAAAGAAAGATAGGGGCAGCCAAACCAAGACATGGGACCACTTCGTGAAGTTATCAATAAGTGGACTGACCCATCTAAATGGGTGAATCAAGATTGTTTGAAATGTCTCAAGTGCATTAACGTGTTTGCCTTCCCTCGAATTCTAGACTTCTAAATTCCTTGTATTTTCTTGAATCGTATCTTCGATGTCTATTCTTTTATATTACTACTGATATTGGTACTTCTAATATTCTGAGGATTAGAGCAACAGTTTTATCTCTCTGTGCTATATATATACAGTACAGCAACTTGAACCGATTTATATACATACGTACTAGGTTCTACGTTGCGACTGACACTTAACTATATGGTTCAGTTCAACAACTGGTGTCGCAATGAACTGATGCTATGTCTTGGTTCGGCTACCTCTAGTTTTCTTCCAGAATACCTCTACACCAGTCATTATCGCCTATCAAAATATTCGGTGGATGGGGTTAAGTAACACATTTTGCAAACATCCAAATCGATAAAGATTCACCTCGTTTACCGATTTACAATACCTACCTAATACTCTGGGTTCAACATCGGAACTACTGATTCGATAGCCCGAAAATAAACGAGCATTGGTACTAAGACATAATGGACGAAAAAACTCTTGAAAGCCCAATTATTTTACGAGGTTTACATGGACATTAGAGATGGGTACTATCTTACATTCTTGAGAAATTTAAAACTTCATTACTAATTGTAGAACACCGATAGAGAGGAAGGCTACCGATAAATTGCACAAGTTCTTGTAGCTTTTTGACGCTTGAATACCACCGTACACCTGAAAAACCGTATATGGGGTAAGCTTCAATTAAAAGTTGAATTTAACCAAACATTGAAAGATAAGCGCATACTTGAAAACACAAAGTGACCGGTTTTTTTGTTTACACAATCTCAGCAATGACTTGAAGGTTTATGTGCTAGGTTAACAGAATACCTACTACGCTCAATAGTCGTTGTGTTTGGACGATAAACAATAAAATTTGTATCCAGTTCACTTGACTTCAGACGTCTATTTTAACAAAGTAACCACGTGGGACAGAATTGCATTGGTCAAACGAAAGATCAGATTTTTTGTGGATAACTAGTTTATTTAGACTGTCATCTTACTAGGATTTTTACGGGTAACACAGTACTCTGAAATACAACCAGTGTTAGCCAGAGCTACGACGAGTGAAGAATAAACATGTCAGAAGTGGTCTTAGAAAAACAGTCTAAGCGGAATTATTTAGCATTGGCTCAGGGAATATATTAGACTTTGCATGACGAATGAACCTGATTGGTTATAAGTAGAATCACAATGCAGATGCATAGATTTATGAGACTTACTTGCAAACTAATTTCGAGCGAATGTCACTGTTCTTCAGTAAATCAGGACTATATCCTAGGGCGTACTCTGATGAGCGTTTGGCATCTAAAACTGTAAAGTAAGTATAATTAAGTTTCGCACTTAAATCTGCAACTGGATAGTTGCGAAAAGAAACATCATGACCTTCACTGAGTGTTGCTGAATTATCGGAATCGTATGAAAGTTTTTCTGGGACACGCATCTTCTTGTTGATATCAGTTGTATAGTCAAACTCATAAGTAGAGAGCTTTGGATACAAATCATCCATCACATACGAAATAAACGCTTATTTGGAAGTGAACAAGGTCACAAAACTAGTTTGTTTAAAAAACTGCAACAAGGAAACTACAGTTCCTCGTGTTTGAAAGATTATGAATCTATTCAATCAACTTATATGGAAATCCATATCAAAAAGATGTATATATTCTTCAGTAATAAGATTAGGATGTCAAGTTGTCATCACAAATTGTAGTACTATGAAGATCGAACCTCGCTTTAAATGCATCGTCATGTGCTGATATTGAGCGTTCTGATATACGAAGAATGAATCTCCTGACGTAAACTATATAATCTCGGTTTTTGAACTGACGCTTAACCTTAAGTAGAAGGAAAAGACGGAATATATCAATACCAAAATCATCGTACAGTATGTAGCAAGCCAGTATTAAGTCACCAGGCAACCTGAGGCAAGTTAATTTAAATATTTTAAGGTACTTCAATCTATCGCCATAAAGTAGTGCACTGAGAACTTTTACCATTCCAATCCACAGCTATTGAAGTCGTTCTAGTATAACAACTTCATATCTGAAACAAGGATTCACTACCTGAATCCTAATCAAGTGAAGACTAATTCGTGCTTCGTTTTGTCTCGTAAATATAGTAAGGTTAAACGAATTTTTAAAACAATGTTTATCGTCATTTATGCGTCTCATAACTTCACTTAAGTTGTACAGTTGTGAATGCCTAATATAGAACGTTTGTGTTCATGTGACATTTCTTTGTGCACTCCGATTAATGATTTGTTCAAATGGTTCAAATGGTTGTGGACGGAATAGAAGAAACTTTCGCTTAACAGGCTTCCGTGTCTAGTAGCAGGGGATCACCAAATTCTCCAGGCAGGAACCTAGGTATGTTAACAATAAAAGAGGAAAAGAAATTGGTAAATCATAGTATGATACTGTCTTTGGTCCTTAAGAATAGGTCAAGTTGCCTCTTGAAGGACTCCTGAGAAGTCGCTTGGACTAGCTCAGCGGGCAGCGAATTCCAGCTTTTGACAACTCTTAAGGAGTAGAAGTTGTGTCTACATCCCGTCTTGCTATATTGAGTTTCCAGTTTATGGGTGTTACCCCTTAGGTTATTATTCGAACTAAGCTTGAGTAGGTGTTTAAGAGGATGTCCAGAAGTGTTAAGAATACTATAAGCCATTAATAAATCACCTCTAAGACGCCTATACTCTAATGGGTAAAGGTCTAGTGAATGGAGGCGTTCTTCGTAAGGCTTAGATTTGAGTCCGCGAACTGATTTCGTGGCTCGCCGTTGGATACGCTCCAAAGTAATCTTGTCCTTTTGGAGTGAGGGGGGAGTACTATATTTCCGTACTCTAAATGGGGACGGATAAAACTATTGAAGATTGTATGGAAAGTTCTTCCGTCAAACTGGCCAAAAATGCGCTTCAATGTTACCAGTGCAAGGTTAGCTCGGAAGGCATTTTTGTCACAATTAGCGTAAGACTTTGAACGCAGCTGGATTTTTACGCTTACTTCCTCCACATAATTTTGCTCTCTTTCACCAGTCCTTGTGATATAACTAAGTTTCTAATATGCTTATGCTTAAATTTTAGATTCTGATTCAATTGTAACTAAGCACTTCACAATTGCAGCAATCTCATATCTATCAATTTCATTTTGTAACTGTGGGATAAATTTTTGGAACCTACTGAACACGCAAACAAGCTCATATTATTAGTGCTTCATGTGGCAGTCCTGTTATTCAATTTTCTAACAAATTCATCTCACGCGCTAACATTTAAACCACACTACTATCATTTATTTGTTATGCCTCAACCTTATCAGTTAACGTGTATGCGCAAAAATACGTTCACATGAAGAATATGGAAGGGGTTAGTTCCCATATCTCAGAGTTCATGTCACATATACGAAGACTCAAGGGTTAGTAATTTTCTTGTAGCGTGCCTGATTGTCATTTGTGTGATATCGTTAATAATAATCATAATAATAATAATAATAATAATAATAATAATAATTTCGAGCGTGTTGTATTTCGCTGAAGCGTTCGCCAAAAAATGAATAAAACCATATTTGTGCTTTCGAAAAGATGATTATCAATCTTGCTTTGTTATAGCGGTCTTGACTTCATGAGTTTTCTAGATAACATTTTTTCCCTGACCTTATCTGTGATATTTTATCCCTTACTTGTTGTTTAAGGTTCACAGAACTATTTAATCTTTTAAGTGCTCCATGGATTGTGATATCGCTGAATTCCGAAAATCGTGTTTCAATGCTGTTCTTACTACTTTTGACTTTCTGTAAGACAAATCGAAACCCTGAGTGCACCGTTGTACTATTGACTGGTCAAGATGTTTGATAATCGGTGGAAATGCTGAAGGTTAGTGAACTTCATACAGATTGATGAACAGACATTATTATTATTATTATTATTAGAAGCTTTATTCAACATTATATTTTTGGTACAACATAGAATTCTCAGCATAAAGTATTTCAACAAGTTTCCTATTCTTATACCTTGATCTATTGTGACGATAAATTTTGAATGATGACCGGTTAGATGTTAGGAGTTCGGTAATCCACATTTGATTAATGTTCGTTCGTTTCAATGCATATTGCCAGCCATCATGATGTCGATGATTGCACCTTTTTGTATCACGTATAGCGAAAGGTTGTAAACTTTTCATAAACGCGCCTGAATAGGTTGTGTGCTTAATGAACATAATGATGAACTAAAACAAACAACAAAACAGATAACTTGATGAAATATGTAGATCGGAGGAACAGGTAGCCCAGATATTCAAGCAGGCCGCCAGTAAATCACAAAACATCTCGTCTTAGCTCATAGTGCAGTAGCTATACGTATTTCATCACTATCGTAAATTTATAATTTGCATAGGGAAATTCTTCACGCTTTTAAGGGACCCTTGCATATATGAATGATTAGCCCACTGAGTTAGAGTAGGCCAGTCTAGAAGATCATCAGTTGTTGGTGCTAGGTCTGTGTTTACAGCATAGGAATTCGAAAGATCTCAAAGTAATTTTTGTAGGCTTTACCTGAAATGTGTAACCAGTGAAGCGCGTGGTTCTAATATAAGCACAAACCTCTTTTAATTCGACTTACATGATGAGAATCATAATGATTAAAAAAGTAGGGGGGTATTTAAGTATTTGAGCTTTAATGTTAGTCCTAATACGTTTTAGGCCAGTTCTTAACCATATAACTTAAACTGCTACAGTAGGACTTTGAGGAAAGGTTACGCAAAATTAGCGATCACACCATACCCGCCCAAATATAGTAGAGTAAGACAACTGACTAAAGCTTATTGATACCATTTACCCCTATTAAATTACCTGAAGTATGAAGCACGGAATGGTTAACTTCAACCAACACTCTTTTGGGCTCTCCTTTCTGGTCATAACCGAGAACTATAAATTCTTTTGATTTCCGTCCACAATTCTCAGAGCACTGAGTCCTTCGGTATGCCTATTTCTCTTTTGTTTATAAGGTTCCAGTTTTGGTCTTACTTCGTAATGCAGTTTGTTGATTTCAGCAACGCATGTACTACCCACTACCAGCGTCTTCTAATTTTCTCCCGAGCTGGAAGCTGGTTTGTTATCTGTTATAGTTGGCTGTTGTTGATGGTGTCTCGTTGATGAAAATGGAGTATGTCGAGTAGAAAACTGCTTATAGGTATGTCAAATTATGGTCTATTAAGATATTAGCACTGCTCTTATAATAGACCTAATCCTAAAATTGTACATTTGTTATGATGTAACAGCGTAATCTGTAAGATCTTTCGTGGAAGTCACATCATTTTCTACCCTGACTCATTGCATTGTAACAATCATCAATGTATGGTGAAGAACACACTCAGAGATAGAACAATATATTCGATGTGGATAAAAATAATGGTACATAAGACCATGCCTGCAAGGCCGAGCCATGCAATACAATCAATTCGAATTCGTACAATCCATTGTTACCGCCTTCTCCATCGTTGAGCTTTTCTACGCGTTAAAAGTTGAATATCCATTTTATCAGTTGTCTCGTGCTCAGCTTCGAGGATTGTGTGGTTAGGGTCTACTACAGGTACATTTACTTTTCCTGATATTATCATTGTCCTAACTCTAACCTTCTTTAGAATACTTTTTTACTTGGCTCACGGACATAAGCCTGTTTAAATAATTTTTAGTTCTTATACAGTTATCTTTTCATCGTCCTCATCCAATTCAACTTTAGTAAACTAGCAGTGTTTTCGGAATTTTGAATACCGTATTTCATTTATATCATGGCAGCCAGTTGAAACCCTCTTATTAGTGATGATTTAATGAATCCAGCAGATTTAAACGATATCCGGTTACAAAAACAGACGTTAACAGACAAAGACCATGTGCAGAGTGTTGTCTTAGGTTATTATGATGCTCATAGTCCAACAGAAGCTAATAATTTTCTTGGACTCTAGAACCTCGGCCGAAAATAATCAGTCCATTTATCCGTTTTTTTAATGCCGAGACATGGTTTTAGAAAAATAGTTTATCTCCTAGGCTGCACTGCTCATAGCAAATTTGACGTCTATCTGGAGGTCGCTATTATGGAAAGGTTAGGATAGACTCCATCTGGTCATAAGTTTTGTCGTTATGATGGTTGTTGTGATTTCGCCCTACAACTATGATTACTTTTAGTGAAATCTAATTGCTTTGTATGTTGATTTTGATTTCCTTTGTACATTGTTTAAATGTTTCGCTGATGAGATATATTGTAGAATTATGGTCTACTATAATATTAGTGCTGCTCTAATAATAGACCTAATCCTAAACCTGTAGATTTGTCATAATATAACTGCCTAATCCATAAGATCTTACGTGGAAGTCACGCCATCGACTACGCCAACTCACTGTATCGTATCGATTATCAATACATGATGTAGAACGAAGTTAAGCTAGAGAAAAACAATATATTTAGTATGGACAAAAGATATAAGGTAATATTAGGCAGGGACCACGCCTGCATGGCCGAGCCATGCCATTCGATCAACTCTAATTCATTCAATTGATTATTCGCGCCTTCTCCATCGTTAGGTATTTCTTCGCCTTAAATATTGAATACCTATTTTCCGAGTAATCTCGTATTCAGCTTTGAGGATACTGTGGTTATGGTCCAATGCCACTACAATATCGTTCTCACTCACCTTAAAACTGTTTGAATTGGGAGGTGGGTCGTTTTTGCTGGAAGAGTGGGCTGGACAAACTCTGGGTTGTAAAATATGCCCAGCCCATGTGCTCGCTCTTTAAGTATTTACTCATCATGCACCATTTTTGAATTCCAAAGTGAACTAACCAGTGTTTTGTATACATAGCCAAGTTACATTTGTCTATATGATCCCAAACCAACCTTGGGTGATCCAGTTTATGATCAGGTAACCTCTCCGACTCTGAGTGATGACAATGACGTAATATGGAACCTCATTAACATCGCATAGATTCTCTCTACTAACCTTTTCAACAACAATGAGAAATAAAACATCGAGCACGGGTAGTTCTGAGGATGAGTATGGTTCATAGATAAGATTTAGTGAAAACTGATAAGCATGGATGAACGGAACAAAGTAGGTTTTTTAAATATTATGGTCAGAAAAATGGATAAAACATATACAATGTGAAATACATACGGAATAGCACGTGGAAGAATACGTCTACTGTGGTCCGGACGACTGACAATAGTTAAATATCCAGTACCTTTTTGCATTTAATCAGAATGGGGAATTATAAGATGACCTTTGGTCATATCCTCAATTTATTTTTCCCCACCATGTTTTCTGTGACTAGTGAGCCTAGGTGTTTTCACTAATGTGATCATAAAAAAGTAGAATACTTCTTTTATTCGATAAATTCGACGTTCATTACACTTAAATTCAATCAGTCAACTTAAAAACTAACGTCTTAAGCTCATCACTTAATTGATATGAGGTCTATTCAAAAGTTTCTTTCAGTCCTGTCATTTTAATGACTTTCTAAAAGTCTAGGTTTTCAGCTGGTTGTTTGATTAACGAGAAAATAGATAAGTTCCATTCAGGTGCTCAACAAAATTCATGATGTTCATAACCCAGTTCTCATGAGTTTTATTTGCCATGATTTGACACGTTCATTACTTTGAGCTGTGGGGATCCAGAAAGTGATGAGTAGATGAAACGTTCTCAGGCCCTCGATCTAAAGTCCTCCTAGGCCTAACGACCTCCGGTCCTGATGTATCTCTCAGGAAGTAGTTGAATTTGTTAAACTCTTTGGTTGGTTACGTGCTTCGCACCGTGACGATAGTTCTATTCATGATTCAAATCCTGTGGTGAGAGAAATTCAGCCACAGACTGATTAATTTTCCCACCACACCTAACTTTGCTACGTGAATGGGATCCGAATGGAACGATGAATTCATATTAAATGGAAGTGTTGGGAAGATTGAAAGTCCATATCTTGAACCTTTTGAACCTATCAAATTAAACTGTCATCAGTTTACAGTCTGTGTTCACCACTAGGAAATGCCACCCTTTCGTTTAGGTGACTACCCACTACAATACACCTATTTCAACGAGCGTTTACATTGTAATTAGCTGTGTATTTGATATCTGAACGAGAGGGTGCGTGATAGATGGCGTCTACTACTTTAATGAATATATATTTTCTGAACGAATCACTATGCAGCAATATGCTCTTTCTTAACAAATACCTTAATAAAAGAAAATTAAACTGAGTAATCATACCTTAAACATTCCTTCATGAATATTGGCTACTCTACCTCTCATCCTTTCTTTTACTTGCCCCCTCTTTCAGCCCCCTTGTGTTATGGTACAAAAGATTTCATCCTGCACCATCCTCAAAGCCTCAGACATTCCAAATGGACATAAGGTAGTGACATTTAGAAGCTCCCACCTTCAATGGACCTATCCTTGACCATCAGTTGCACATTTGCAACGCGACTTTCATGAAGCGCGCCAACTGTGGTACTGAATAAAACAGTTACATTCTTATCTTATAAATTATCGACCCAGCTATGTAATTTACTGCAGTGGATATTGTATCATTTGTATCAATTTGATCTTGCCTGTAAACTGGCATGCCTCATGTAACAGACTGTTATTTGAGAATAAATTATTAATAATATTATTAATCGCTAATTGCTTTTATTTCGGAAATGGTGTTAGAAGATATATTCATAAATCCGACCGGCTTCGTACTTCCCTCACTGACACCTATCATGAACACATCAATAATCCTAGGGACAATGACGCACCCTAGTACAGGCCATAACTGCTGAAAGTCCGTCTACAATAATGTTTACCTGCGGGGTTGTTACAGGAATATATTAGTTTAATTAAGTACAAGGGAAAGTGTGACCACCACCACATGGGTAAGCCCATGGCATAAGATTAATTGATGCTCGTAGGTTTTCCTTGACCTTGAAGGGGATCGATGAACTGTTCGATATTCAGTCACCCAACTGCAGGGTGGTTGACCTAGGGCTCAATGACATTTTGATCACCCTACATGATCAGTTCTTCGTCACTGATGTGACTGTGACATGTTCGAGTAAGGCGTTCCTTTCACAGACCACTTGATGAAAGAAAGGGAATCCCACTCTTAGTTTACTATTTGGATGTTTTTTAATTTACTTACCATGTCCTCTGAGATGATTAGTTCTCGAGAGAGCGGAAGGATAGGACATATTAACACCTATGTAGTTATTAGACAAACCGAATGTCAGAATAAGGTCACCTCGCATTTTAAGCTAAGAGAAAAAGGTTCATACGTTTCAAGTGCTCATCATAAAGAAGTTTGGAAAGACCCTTCACTAATCTTGCTAAAGCAAATGCTATTTAAAAACATAACAACAGGTCAATAATATATGTGATGAGTACATGTGCTATTAAAAAGTTTCTTGCGAGTTATCAAAAGTTGCTTGTCATACAGTCAAAAAAACTAGACAATTATGACGTTTTAAGTGCTCATCGTAAGGGAGTTTGGAAAGACCCTTCGCCGAACTTACTGCCATACAGTTAAGACGCTCGACTGTCTGCATACCTGGACTGAGTGCTTTCATACAGTACTATGGTTGTAGCATTACGTAGGTGAAGTATAAAGTACGAAACGTCGCCTCGTCAAGGCATTTTAATGCCCGTCGAAGTGATCACAGCTCTCGCGAACATTCAGCGGCTGTTGAGTTGAAGTGTACAGTTGTTTTAAAGTCATGACATACCGTTGCCTCAAAGTCTTTGCGTTCCTGCAAGCGTGGAAGTGATGAACCGTTGATAGTACACTGGTATATGATGCCGTATTTTATGTGCATGAGCAAAATCTTTCTAGAACTCGTTCACTGGTCCAAACTTCGAGACCATCCAACTAATTCATCTAAGCTTTGAAATCAAGATGATCAGTTTCATGGCATGACGGTAATTTATGGATGAATCATTTACATTGAAGATAGCAGATCTCGGATTTTGGCGCGACATTCACTCATTCATCTGTCTAAATACCATTTTGGCACTACAAATGATGTCATTTCCTGATGAAAATATATAATTTAACTAATAACCGCGAAGTTCAACTGTAAATCCTAAGCGTAATTCCTCACACTTATATTTAACCTTAATTTAACCCTGTTAAGTCGACGGACATCGCAAGGTCATTATTGCGTTGCTCGAGGGTCATATATAAACCATATTCTTATTTCAATTTCTCATTTATTGATGAATCTTTTTTTACTTTAGTAAGTGGTTTAATTTCAAGTGTTTCGACAGTTACCACACACCCACTAACTGAATCTAACGTCCCAAATTTTTAAAGATGAAGGTCTCAAAAAATCTTTAAGCCTCGACTACATGGTTCCAATATTGTTTATGTGTACTTCGGCTATCGAGTACACAAAATGCTAATTCTCGATAACGACAACATGCACATAACCAAGCTTATGTAAGAGTCCGTACGCTCTCCAACCCAAGTTCCCAATTTGGGGTAAATTTTGGGGTTATTGTGCCATTTCCCCGAAGTTTACTATGCCGGCTTCCCCAAAATTCCCCCAAAACGGGTCAAATTTTCCCTGAAATTGGGAGCTCGGGCTTAACCAAATGGATAAAAGGTGTATACAGATCCTCCATACAGACACGGGATAGCGTGACCATTAAAGAACTCGATGTCTTTGGTCTGCAAAATAAGCTTGACATCGGTAAATCCATGGGGCCCGATGAATTACATCCTAGGCTACTGAAGGAATGATCTAACTTCGTTGCAAGCCCTTTAAGTACATGCTTTAACCTATCCGTTACGCAGGGTCGTTTACCGAAGGACTGGAAAAACGCCATAGTAAGTCCTGTCTTCAAAACGGGTACGAAACACAAACCTGAGAACTACCGCCCCGTTAGCCTAACTAGTGTGGTTGTTAAAATATTAGAAAAGATTATTAGGGAGGAGTTGTTTAAGTATCTCGATAAAAACCAGATCCTCTCGGAGAAGCAGCACGGCTTCAGAATAGGTTATTCTTGTCTCACTAACTTATTAGTGACTCGTGAAAGCTGGTGCGCTCTTAAGGACCAAAAGCCACCTGTAGACGTCGCCTTCATTGATTTCAGTAAAGCTTTTGATAAAGTTCCGCACAACCGGCTGTTATTTAAGTTAAGAAAAGTCGGGATTGGAGGCAATTTATTGATGTGGATAAAAGACTTCTTAGTTGGGCGTCAACAAAGAGTTCGGGTAAACTCAAGGTTATCTAGCTGGGAAACTGTGCTTAGTGCATTGCCCCAGGGTACAGTTTTGGGGCCAGTGCTATTCCTCTTGTATGTAAATGACATTCCTTGTCTCCTATCATCACCGGTCTTGCTATATGCTGACGATGTCAAGATATGGAAAACAATACGATGTAAGAGTGATAGCTTAGAACTTCAAAATGACCTGAAGAAGTTATCTGAATGGCCTCAAACATGGCAGTTGGCGATAAATACTTCCAAGTGTGTTGTGATGCATATCGGTCATGAAGGTACAGATAACTACACGATGAATAACACTGAGCTACCTGTCGTTCAGACATATAATGACTTAGGAGTTATCGTTAGTCAAGACTTAAAGACTACTGCACACTGCCGTGCAATAGCCGACAAAAGTTTTATAACCTTATGGTCAATACGTCAAGCTTTTAGTCATGTCGACGCTAAGACGCTTTTGACTTTGTATACAGTGTTCGTTCGTCCTAAACTTGAGTACTGCATACAAGCGGCTAGCCTCTGCTTAAAAAAGACAGTGAGCTTCCGGAAAAAGTTCAGAGAACGGTGACTAAGCTGGTTCCCGGAATAGTGAAGCTTCCGTACAAATCTCGACTGACCAAGCTGAACCTTTCCCCGTTGTAATATCGCAGAACTAGAGGCGACTTGATTACAGTCCACAAATTGCTTAGTGACAAATTTGCACCTAACATGCCTTCATTTTTCCTGTCTTCTAAAGCAGAGAATTTACGGGGACGCTCTAAAAAAGTTCATAAGCCGAGAACAAATTACTTGTCAGCTGACTATCGACTCTTTCATCGAATCATCAACAAGTGGAATTCCCTACCTCAGCACGTAGTTGAGGCTCCATCCGTCGACTCTTTTAAAAGAAAGTTGGATCAACTGAGAGACCACCTTTGCCAGGACTAACATAGGCCATCGAGCCTCTTGTCCTTCCCAAACTGAAACTGATACTGAAATTGTGAGCTCGAGCCTTTCACGTTAAAATCCGAGATCTATTATCTTATACCTGATTGATTCACTCATAAATTATAGTTTCGCCGTTTTGTTTGTTATGGCTGCTCAATTATCACGTTTTGTACAAATCTTTTGTGAACCCATGAAGCATTGAAGTTGGCGCCGTAACCTTGAAATCTCTAAGGCGCTTCTGATTGGCTAGTCCATAAATCAGTCTTGCCGAGATAATTGCTACTGCATGCTTCTCTTAATATCACACTTAAAGGTAGTTTGTTGATGATAGCATGAGTGTACGGTGATAATTTAGAGTGATTTTGTCTATATATAAGCATAATTTCCTACAGTATTAAACATTCACTTTTCTGCTGTTTGTTACAGATTAGTAATGTTCAAGAAAAATAAAATTAGTAAAACTCAAATTAATAAATCAGTAAACTTACCCATATCAAATATACCAGTTTGTAGTAATGAATCGAAAATAATCAATCATAGGAAGTGTGCACCTGATGGAACTTTTCTGTCTGTTGCATCATTTCAACCAAATGGAAAGCCATTTATAACCAGTTCATCATTTATTCCTACTAGTTCCACATTGTCCTCTTCATTGTATATGGAAAACTTGTCAGTAAGAATTTGGGAATTTTATAGTAGCACAAGACAAAGTCCTTTAAAATATGAAAAGAAAGTTCGTCTACTTAATGCTTTACATATGGTTGTATCAGGAGTGTTCGAAAGTAAGTAAAACCATTTTAAAAGAGTACCTTTCTTATCTATAATTATTATATGTAACCTAATTCACAAGAACTTAGGCTTAATTTAAATTAATGTATTCACCGGATGCTTGAGTATAAGCCACGCTATAATTGAAATAGCTAACAATAATATTGAAGTATACAAGGTGGGGTTAAAACAGAGACTTAATGGTTGAACTTCGAAAAGCTAGTTTCTTTACAGCTCTTTTTATATACAACGAGGCACCGGTTCCGTAATTGATTCACTTGACTTTTAACCATTAGTCTAATGATTTCAACTCCATTCCATCATGTTCCGTACGGGGAGGCTGTCAGTGTCGCTAACCTCTTCACCGATTGCACATACATGTGCTTGATAAATAACTGACATAAGCTGGAAATTTTTATATTATCACTGTTAGAGATATCTTTAAGCTGGACTCTGGAATAAAAAGTTATCAGTTACTGACGAAATTAGTGCTTTAATTGTTAAATGTATTTAAAATGTACCTAATTCACGGTTCGGAATCCCAAGAGGAACATCGGCTGAGGATTCTCTTTACTAGTGTGAAGATCAGTTGTTCAGAGACTAAAGAATCAAAATTTTGGTCACTAATTCATAGGCTGAAGCCACGCAATCTCTGGTTTGGAAAACGGTACTATTATTAGCCTGTATATATAGAATATAACTCCAACTAAACGAATCTGTACCTAGTAAATAAGCCATATGTATTTCTTCGATGCAATGAAATGTTGACCCACAGCTTTCTGCCGACTACCTCCAACGAAATGTTCATTTACCAGTAAAGTTAATCCATAGAAATCGTTTTAGTATTTTTTGTTTTAAGCCCTGACCTTTGTAGGGGACTTTTGTATTGATGTCTAGAATTTTAAGTTTTTATTACCTCACGTTTTTAAGAGAGTATTCGAAACATTTTTACATTATACAAAAATGTCTAACTGCACTGATAGGTAATCCAAAAATTTAAATGTTGATTTAATTCCAGTCTTTCATATATCTTTTTTATATTATCATTAATGGTAACTGGATTTAGAAAAATACTTGAAGATAGTAATAATAGCACTAGTCAGCTGTTAGGGGAGTGAAGTAGTCGAACGAGTTGACAACCCCACTTATCTTGGAAGTCTGATCAGCCCTAATGGGTTGGTGTCTGACGAAATCTCTACGCGGATTCGAAAAGCTCGTTTGGCTTCTGCCAACTTACGTCACCTATGGCGAAGGCAGGATATCCGTCTATCAATAAAAGGACGAGTATACTTCGTGGCGGTTCGTTCTGTTTTACTTTACGGCAGCGAAACATGGTTTTTAAGAGTAGAAGACACTCGTAAGCTACTAGTATTTGACCACGGATGCTTCAGAAATATTGCTGGCGTCTGCTGGGATCATAGGGTAAATAATAGTGAGGTTCGACGCAGGGTATTAGGGAATGATGGTAAATCAGTTGATGAGGTTGTGAATCTTCGTCCACTGCGATGGTTGGGCCACGTGTTACGTGTGCTTGAACACCGATTACCACGACACGCATTGCTAACCGGTGTTGGGGATGGTTGGAAGAAAGTTAGGAGTGGCCAAACCAATACATGGCATCAGTGCTTGAAGTCACTAACTTCTAGTCTGAGCCATGTTGTTGGTAGATGTAGACTACTTAGTTGGGATCCATATGACTATCATAAGTAATGGTTGGAGATTCTGGGTGACATACCTCAGAATCGATCACAGTGGTGTACGTGTATACACTAATTGTCTTCCCTTAAACTGTGAGATTAAAATCTCTCATATCTTTCTTTCTTCCTGTACTATATCCTTATACACAATCTTTTTTTATACATTACCACCACTGAATTAACTACTATAAATCCGGTTTTCATCTTGTGCTAATGCGGTATGGTAACGTGGACCGATGCACATAGTCCTGGAGTTATCGACTTTGACTGGTAATTTTCTAAGAACGAGAAAAATTATTTAATATTAATTCAGTACACTTTCTTCCTCCTCTGTGTATGTTTTTAAAAAAAATATAGATGCTGGCCTGTATATTGTTGGCTCTTCAATAAATGGTTTCGGTTCAAATCAAAGTGATATGGATATGTGTTTACTTGTAACATCGCGCGATTTACATCAGAAAAGTGAAGCAACGTTTATATTAAGTCGACTTTTACAATCATTAAAAAAATGTCGTAAGTTTTAATTATATTGCCTTTACTATTACTACTACTATTACTAAAAGCCACTACAACACAGTGTAAAAGATATTGCTCGCATCATCTGGGATCACCGGGTAAGTAATGGTGAGATCAGACGGAGACTATTAAGGAATGATGGTAAATCAGTTGATGAGGTTGTGAATCTTCATCGACTGAGATGGTTGGGCCACATGCTACGTATGCCTGAACACCGATTACCACGATGCGCAATGTTGACTAGTGTTGGGAATGGTTGGAAGAAAGCTAGGTGTCCAACCATAATGTTGCATCAGTGCTTGAAGTCACTAACTTCTGGTTTGAGCCATGTTGGTAGATGCAGACTACTTGGTTGGTGTCCGCGTGACTATTGTAACCAATGGTTGGATACCCTTGATGACGTGGCTCAGAATCGATCACAATGGCGTAAGTGTATACACACTTTTTCTTCCCTTGAACCGTAAGATTAAAGTTGCTTTATACCATCATTTCTACGAAATAATTATTTCTTCCTGTATTATATCTTTAGACACAACCTTTGGTTTGTATATTACTACCAATGAAGTAACTACTTCTATGAATTTGTTGCTCATCTCGTTGTACTAATGCGGTATGGCAACTTGGACCGATGAATATATGTGCCTGTTCCTACGTTGTATCTGACTGACTGAGATAGTTTTGAATTTGTTGAAAGAATTAAAATTTTGAAGGTGAACACAAAATTCATGATAATACTTGACATATCTTTATTTAAAACGTACCTTTCATAGAAATGGTTGATTTCATATATGGTTAGTTACAAAATCGAGAAATGGGGATTGACATTCCAGTTTCTTGTTTAAGGTAATTAATACTCAGATATACTATGAATATGTATTTATTGTTTAATAAAGAACTCTACAGACAATGCAACGGTATCACTATGGGATCACCATTAATTCCAGTCGTAGCTGGTTTCTTTCTGACAAAATTAGCAAACGGTCTTCTAAAAAGCGTGATAGGCAAACTAGAATTTTATTTTGATTACATGAATGATGGATTTATAGTCACAAAAAACGAAAGTGAAGCTCCGAGTTTACCAAAATCATTTAATAGAGTCCACTAGGCAATCACTTTCACAATGGAAGAAGAAAAGTACAACACCATCTTCTGCATCAGATAAGTAGGTTAACCATAACAAACCATTTAAAAAATAATCCCACCTAAATTAAACACTTTCTAACTAACTACATTCAGAATTCACTTGGTATTGTTTGGCTTGTATCTTCCCATTGAGGTTTAAGACTGCAATTGATCAGTCTGTTATTGGCATATGTGCATACTGTGCGTATGCCTCGATATTACCTTAATTCACAAGCTATTTGTAAGCTCAGTAGCTGAGTGGATAACGCGATAGCGTTTGAAGCGAATGGTACTGGGTTTGAGTCCCAGAGTGAACATCAACTCTCTGAGATGCAGGTACATCCAGCTGACGAGTCCTAAATAGGACAAAACGCGCGTTCTGGATTCCACTGCTAGCCACTATCCATCATTGCTTACAAATAACTACATTCTGATTAATCGATTCCATTATTATTTCTTTTTGTAGAGGTATATATAATTGAAAATTGACTTTCTGATAACTGAAACAGGGTAATGTTTCTAATGCTGCCCCCCCCATGTACGTTTGATTTCTTGTCGAATTTTTTTCTTTTTTATCATCATTCTCCATTTCTGTAGGTTTCCTTTATCATTTCACCCTAATTCGTGCTAAAGTTCCAATTATCAAATTTCGTGATAGATATACCGGTATTGATTGTGATTTAAATGTAAATAATGTAAATGGATTATATAATACATATTTATTAGCTATGTATGCAAAAAGTAAGTAAAATTTCAATGTTGATATTTCTACTTTTTTGTTTTGTTTTGTTAAACACATAAACATTGGTGTAACAAGTTTTTACTTACTTACTTGGGCCTGTTACTCCCAACGGAGCATAGGCTGCCGACTAGCATTCTCCAACCCACTCTAGCTTGGGCCTTCTTTTCTAGTTCTATCCAATTCTTGTTCATTCTTCTCATGTTTGTCTTCATTTCTCGGCATCATGTGTTTTTTGATTTTCCTATTCTCCTTTTTTCTTGAGGATTCCAAGTAAGGGCTTGCCTTGTAATGCGATCAGATGCTTTCCTCCATGTGTGTTCTATCCACTTCCAGAACTTCTTCATGATTTCTTCTTCCGCTGGAATCTGGTTTGTTCTCTTTCCCATAGTAGGTTGCCTCTGATCCCGTAGAAAACTATTTCGCTAAAAAAGACGCTAATCAAAAAAATAATTTCAAACTATTGGTACGACGAGGCACTAAAAATATACATACACCACACAAATCACTGAATTTACATTTGAGTGGGGTATACTACCCGGGTAACCAAACCGAAGCAGGTGGTTTTCTTAGAGAGCACCACTCTCTGAGTCTTTGAACCAGAGGTCTAGTTCACTAAACAGTGGATCAACATTAAGGAATATGATCTCGTGGCAGCTAGTGACCATGAATGGGTTCATAAACCATTTTTTTCCTTTTAAAATATTGGAGCCTATGATCACTATTTGTTTGTAATCAGGGTTCTCTAAGTAGATGCTCTATACCCTGCAATCCGGTTTAAGTTCCAACCGGACATTCTCTTTTCGTCTTCTCGAATTCGTAAGCAATACCTGCATCACGAGAAGTCAGTGAGGCTATATACTCGTGGCCACATAAGAGCATTTGGAGAGGAAGGGCTAACTCTGCATACCGGCCATACCAGGGCATCGAGAGGATGTTTATTAGCTATATATGCAAAATATAAGAGGAATTCAATACAGAGATTATTTGGAATTGATTTTTTCGCTATTAAATTTTACTAATGAACAAACTGAAATTTTCATGGTGCACATCTGTTTTCATGTTATTTATTTTTGTTGTTGTGAATAGCCCTTCTGACAATCACCTTGATTCATTTCAATATCACTAGGACGTATTGAAAAAATGTCCATATTTAATGAAAATTGAGTTGTGAAAATCCGTGACCACTACAGTTCAACACTGCTGGGTATGAGACAGTAGATACCATAGTCAATGGATGATGGTTACACAATAGTTTGATTAAACTTGAACATATACATCGTTAGATGCTGGCCCAGTGGTCTAATGATTAAGCATTCGCACACGAGACCGAATGTTCTGGTTTAGAATCGTGAATATTAAGTTGTGGATGCACACTGCTGAGTTCCCTACTTGAACGAAACAGCTGTTCAATGCTTCTTGGACTTTAGTAGTTGTCTAACTGAGGTCGGTTCGTGATTAAAACTTTGAGGATACAATAATATCTTGCATTTTCCGGCTTGTTTGGGTTACTTGATGATCGAGTCAGCTAGTGACTAGAGATTGATATCTGCTTTGCTGACCTCGTTTTCTGGTTGGACAGTAGGTTGTAATAGGCTCGAGGGCAAATAGGCTTGCAGGTCTCTATCTCTGTATATTAGTGATTACAATACCAGGTCATATAGTGTAAATGATTACAATGAAAGTTTGTATAACTACTGCAAAATGTGTAATCCATTGGTAATTGAATAGTTTTATTTGTACATATTCTTTATTAGTGGCACAACTTTCTTTGGTGTTATTTACTTTAAGTTATCTAGTATTACAACAGTCTCCTAATCAGTAACTTATGGATTGCGAAATTTTGATGCTTATCGATTCAACAAACTCTTTCTAACCGCAGTAGTTATTCAGAGGAATAGCATAGGAAGTGGATAAACTTTTTTATTATCGTATTCACCCTTCTTTTCCCCATAACTCAAAGGTCTATATACATGAATGATATGACCACAACGCATCATAAATACGAGATCATGTGTGCATAACTATACGACAAGCGGTATAAAGCTGATTATTGAATTCACAACAATTATTGGGTCAATTGGATTCTTACAATTAGGGTTATTACATTATAAAGGTATAATCATTCTATGTTGAATAGCTCTAAAATTCTCATCTCTCCCAATTATTTATCCCAATCTAATAGCTTATAGGCCTGCAACGATCGAAACAATTTAGATATGCCAAGTTCGCCAACTCCATCGCCCACAAAACATTGTAGTGGCTGATTCTATGTCAAGTCCACATAAGCTATTCTAGCTTTTTAATACACCAACTTATGCATTCGTTTCAAGCCACATTTTGACCTCATCAATTATTCACTTATCAATCCTGACTGTTTTTATCGTGTTTTAATTGCTTATCCTATTCATTACGTGTCTGTAACCTCTTATTTTCTGAATATAAATATTGAATGACGCTTAATTAAATTGGGTTAGCTCATTCGCCTTCTCTACTGAGCGTCATTTCGTCTCATTTTGCTTCGCTCTCTTCTCATTGCTTCCTTCACTTCGTCTCTTTATTCATCTGTCTGGATCAACGAGTGTACGAAATATGCGTACTCAAATATCATTCTCGTATTTGACTTATTTCTATTCCTTTATTCTCTAACGCGATTTAAGTCGATGATTATATACGAGGGTTCGTGGCATGTATATTTCGATAACAATCAACAAACTATTTAATTGGAGTCAGATATAGGAGTCGCCCGTCGATGCTATCATTGTTCGATGTAATTGACTTCAAAATGAAAGGCCATACTAAAGCATAATTGGTAATGGTGACTGCTTCGTGTTGTGACTTTACTGTGAATCATTGAATTTCCTTTTTCACCTCTGTTAAAATATGCGACAATATTAATATTTATAATCATTAATCGGCTAATCTATTTTCTTTGTTTCTGTTATCTTTAAAAAAATTTAGTTGATTGGCGCGTTAGACCATTGGGAATTTTCATTAAACATTGGGCTCAATGTTTGGATATTCATGATGCTCAACGTGGTCGTCTATCCACCTATTGTTTACTTCTAATGCTTATTCATTATCTTCAAACCGCTTGCATTCCACCAATTCTACCTAATTTGCAAGAAAAATTTCCAGTATGTGTGTGTATGTATGTTTTCGATCTTGTGTCATCGGACTAAAAAAACATACTTCTAGTGGTTTTATTACTGTAGACATCAGTTTTAGCGTTTTTAGCGTCGGCGGCCTATGCTCCATTGGGAGTAACAGGCGTAAGTAATTAAGTAAGTAAGACGTCAGTTAGAAAAAAGCTAGGGGGCAACCATACCGAAATAGGGTTTTGATCTATGATTTTATTGACTGTTTTAACTCAAACCTTAATAGTTCCAAACTACATAGTTGTGGGGACCATATGATAATTACTATTAGTGATTAAAGAGAAATTGTCAGATATCCATCAAAATCGGTCACAATATGACGTAAATCCATTTATCCATTGTACTATCTTTGACTCTGGGTTTCAATATTCTTTTTATTCTGTTTTTTTTCGAACCATCTTTTCAGTATTCGGTCTTTTCCATCATCATTACAACTGCAATAATTTTCATCTCAACTTCTTTATTATTTGTCTTGTTAATTTTATTTCGTCTTACTGATGTGACATGGTAGTATGACAAGGTGAAATGACGTTGAGATGGTGGAGAAGATTTGTAGCTCTAGTGGATGATTTTGATGCAGTTTTGTTCTCTGAGCTGGCTGGTTTGGTCGTGAAGCTTTCATTGTGTTTCTGTACGACATCATCAGCACAAACGTTAGGTAGAAGTGAAGTGTTCGAATTTCTCCACATGTGGTTCAACATCGAGGTCTACAGGAAAAAAACTGAATCATATTTGGGGAAATTCGAATACTTCACTTCTACCTGAAGTTTGTGCTGATGATGTCGTTCAGGAGAACGATGAAAGCTCCATGACCAAACCATTCAACTCAGATAACAAAACTTCATTGAAATGACGTTATTTAGGCCAATATTTTCTCGTATCAATTCAGTATAAACTTTGTTCTATATGAATTCTCGTTCAATGTGATAATTTCATTCACTGCATTAATTCAGGTGAACTATATTTCATGTGTGTTTTTATAGTAACTATATGTATTCACCTGTATGTGATACTATTAATTGTGTGAAATTAGTTATATGAACGATCATGTTTTAGTCTAAAGAGGATGTGATTTTGGGACTTGTCTAAAGAAAAATATTTTTGGATGGTGAATTGCGTCGTAGGAACTGCAGAAATTCCCGATTGTCAAGTAAAAGCAGTAAGACTGTGGGGTGGTCACAGTCGATGAGTGTATAACAGCGACAACTTCTCAGACAGAGTAGTTGGCTACCCAGTTACAACAGTATCGCCGGAGCTAGTTTTCTAGTTATAACAGTGGAAACAGGAATGAGAATATGATTACGTCGGAAAATTTCTGGACTGTCTCTTCTTTGTACTTTCATTACTGCTATATTATTAATTTGAACATTAAATTGAATACCATCACCAGTAAAGCTTTAAAACATCTTCTTATGACTTTAAACTTGGGTCGATTTTTACCCTGTGCTAACTGTTGTGTCCTTGACTGAAAAACTAGAGAGCAGCGTATTTATCGATCGATTCAATGACACGTACGAACGTAATTGGCGACCTAGAGTTCCGATTGGTCCCGCTTCCCTGTCTATCCCAGCCAGTTGAGTCCAGAACACAAATCTCAGCCTCTGAGTTATGAATCGTTATATTTCAGACACACTCTGCTTATATATCAATCAAGCATACCACATCGTACCATGAAAATAGAAAACAACATTTTGTACCATATTCAACAAGTGAACAAATATCGACCAATAGGAAATGTCCATTTAAAGTCCAAGGACACCATTGGACTTAACATGATAATTATTGGTCTATTCCTCCGCATCCACAACACATTTGTTTAAACTATTCAACTTGCTCACGTGCAATCGATCATTAATTAGGCTATTCAAAATCCATATATTCATCATTAACCTGGGATATATACCCGATACATTTACGATTAACTAACACTTCTTTTTTCCCCAAATGTTTTGTTATTTCAGTTGCCCTGATCAACGATCAATGATTCTATCCTTTTATAAACAACTTGGATCGAATACCAGAAAAATCGATCGAAATTCAGTCAACAACTGGATAATTTAAACACTTACTACTAATAATAATGTAAATATTATATCCATTGAACATGTTAATGGCTATTTGAAGCCAATAACTCATTAGATAATAAGTTAGGTGTTTGATGGAAAAGATACACTGAATTTTAGTGCCGATGTGATCATCGACATTGGAATTCAGGTCTGTCTAACTGATGAGTCCTACTTAAGATGAAACTCATACTAGATTCTATAGCTAATCACAATTCATTTATTCTAAGTAGCTTGGTTCGAAGTAAATAAGACATGGTCACGTTAAATCGTATTATTTATTTGAACACATAGATGTTAGTACAAAGGGGCACCGAATACATATGCGCTATACAAGTCACTCGATTAGTGTGTGGGCTGTGATTCTACCCGTGTGCTCAGACCGAAGTAGGTGGTTTTCTTAGGGAACCACACTTAGAGCCTTTGACCTAATGGTCTAATCCACAAAGGCAGTGGAGCAACGTAAGGAAATGCAGTCTCACGGTAGTTGGTATCCAATAATTAGTTCGTACGCCATTTGTTCCTTGAGGATACTGAAGCCCATGTACATCACTGATTTGGAATCAGGGCTTATCAACTGGATCTTGCATATCCACCGACCCGGTTAAAGCACTGAACATTCGCTTTTCGTCCTCTCAATTTCTTAAACAACATCCATGGTTTGTGAAGGCAGGGAGTAGGAATTCCATGGCAGTGGATGTATATGCATAATCATATAAAAGCATTTGAAGAGGGAGAGTTGACTGTTTCTACCTTCAACCGTACCAGAGCATTTAAAAAGTTAAATTGTATTGATTCTGAATCATCTTAGTTGTTCTTATTTAGTCTTCCATAATCATTGACTTCTCTGTTTGTTTTATTTTCCTCATAGAATTTATTTAATTACACTATGCAATCATATGAATTAGATATGAATATTGAACTTCCATGGAATGAATTACAATCAAATAATTCTAATAGTTTAGCTGAATTATTTATTGGATTTATTTATTATTATACAAATCAATTTGATTTTAATAAATGGGCTATTTCAATTCGTCATAAAACACCATTCATGAAACATATAGCTATAAAACATTTACCATCCTATGAACAAGGTTATATCGTACGAAATTGTAAAATTTTCATTGAAGGTAAATGATTCTTTTATATGATCCATACTATGTGTATTATTCATTTTGATTGAATTTAATTCATTTCATGACTAAATAATAACAAAGGCATGTTGGGTAGATGTAGACTATTTGATTTGGGGTCTACGTGACTATTGTAACCAATGGTTGAAGACTCTGGATGATATGGCTTAGGATCGATCACAATGGCGTAAGTGTATACACACTTTTTCTTCCCTTGAACCGTAAGATTAAAGTTCCTTTATACCATTTCTACGAACTAATTCTTCCTCCCTGTACTATATCTTTATATGCAATTTTTCTTTTATATATTACCACCATTGAATTAACTACTTCTATGAATCCGGTGTTCATCTTCCTGTGCTAATGCGGTATGGCAACTTGAACCAATGCATATATGTGCCTGTTCCTACGTTGTATCTGACTGACTGAGATAGTTTTGAATTTGTTGAAAGAATTAAAATTTTGAAGGTGAACACAAAATTCATGATAATACTTGATATATCTTTATTTAAAACGTACCTTTCATAGAAATGGTTGATTTCATATATGGTTAGTTACAAAATCGAGAAATGGGGATTGACATTTCAGTTTCGTGTTTAAGGTAATTAATACTCAGATATACTATGAATATGTATTTATTGTTTAATAAAGAACTGTACAGACAATGTGACGGTATCGCTATGGGATCACCATTAAGTCCAGTCGTAGCTGGTTTCTTTCTGACAAAATTAGCAAACGGTCTTCTAAAAAGAGTGATAGGCAAACTAGAATTTTATTTTGATTACATGAATGATGGATTTATAGTCACAAAAAACGAAAGTGAAGCTCCGAGTTGACCAAAATAATTTAATAGAGTCCACTAGGCAATCACTTTCACAATGAAAGAAGAAAAGTACAACGTCATCTCCTTCCTAGATGCCCTATCGAAGAGAAGAGCTGATAGATTCATAAGAAGAAGTGTTTATCTTAACCCGTCTACACAAGGACAATGTACACACATTTGCTTTTATACATTACTACCATTGAAGTAACTATTTCGATGAATTTGGTATCCATCTCGTTGTACTAATGTGGTATGGCAACTTGGACCGATCTACATATGTGGCTGGTCCTACGTTGTAGCTGATCGACTGACTGAAACCCTATATGATTCCAAACAAATAGTGAACATGGCCTCCAGCATTTTAAAGGGAAAAATGGTTTATGAATTCACTCATGGTCACCGGCTACCACCAGACCACATTATCTAATGTTGATCCACTGTTTAGTGGGCTATACTTCCGGTTCAAAGACTCAGAGAGTGGTGCTCTCTAAGGAAACCATCTACTTCAGTTTGAGCAACCTGACAGTGTTCCAGCCCCTCACACAAATTGTTCAATGTGTGTGGCACATATGGATTTTAGGGCCTCCTTACGTATCAATGTTTATGTGTTTAAATAACTTAATTAATAGTAAGCTCGTAACAAGTAAGTTCTGTCATTCAATTTATAATAAAAATTTACACATTTCAAATTTAATCCATATTTGAAGGGATTTTTTTGTAGATATTATAGTAATTTTAATAGTTGAGATCATGAGTCAATTGAAGGTAGACCACCATAAAAAACCTGAAAACATTGGACGGTTTTCAAGAGGTAATTCCTATAGTTCTAGTGAGAAGCAGTGACCAATGGAGTTCAACCGGGTCTGTTGTGAGATAGTAATTCACTGAAGACAGTGGTGTATGTGTCGCTCAATCTTGTAGATTAGTTGAAGTTAGACATTAACACCGTTGGATGTCAACCGACTCAGTGGTCTAGAGGTTAAGCGTTCGCGTGCAAGACTGATAGGTGGTCCTGCGTTGGAATCTCGCTAGGTGGGATCATGGATACTCACTGCCACGGAGGAGTCTCACAGTAGAACGAAACGGCCATCCAAGTTTTCCATGATGATCTAGCTTCAATTGACTCATGATCTCAACTACCAAAATTAATTCATGTATTTTTTAGTAAGTAAATTTCTAGATTTTATTACTACCGTTTTTTTTACTTTCATCCATCCCTCCCCCCCCAAAAAAATAATCCTCAACGTAGAACCATTCTCTCAAACAAATGCTGCACGTTCAATACATTCTGATAATATTGTATCATATATTAAACAAGCATTTATTAAAACAAATGAAATTCTATCTAATCAATATCCTTTAGAATCAATTATGAATATAAGAAACAATTGATTTATATTGATTATTGTAATCAAGAAAAAAATATCGATTAAATAATCATAATAATAATATGTGAATATTTATACTCGATGGAGAATGTTGTTGGTTGGCGGTCTATACTCCTCCACGAGGGATAACCGTTGTATATATGTAAGTAAGTAAGTAAATATGTAATATGCTCACATTTCATTATATCTATAAACTGTCATTAGTTAGAAACTAATTCAATGATGATATTTGTATTCTTACAATCTTCTTATTTACTACTTTATACATTCCTACAATAAGAAATTTTGTTACATAACTATCTATTTTATTTTGTATAGATAAACGTTTCAATGTTCCTTTCTTAAAAAACAACAACAACAAAACAAGTTGAATAGTGTTAATGTAAAATAAACTCGTTGACTTCCTTCACCACCACCATCATCATCATCATATAGAGGATCTTTGTATTTTGTTTTTATATTTTTTTTTAGTTCATTGATAAAATTCATGTCAATGATTGTACATATTTATCCATCTATCTATCTATCTTTGTTCTATTCAACTTGATCATTGAACAAATAACTTGACTTGTTTGTTTTAATTGATTCATTTCCGTATTCTTTCTTTTTAAGGAGGGGGTGGTGGTGGTGGACAAATTCAAATTTCTAATAATAACAATAAATCATTTGTGATCTTTCTGAAGAAGATGATGATGATGTGAATTTAATATTGAGTCGTTTATCTGTCAAATGTGTTAGGTCACAAGTTCGAACCCCCCCACTTCAGCCTCAGTTAGTCAGCTAGAACGTAGGATCACCCACATATATGCATTGGTCCAAGTTGCCATACCGCATTAGCACAGGAAGATGAACACCGGATTCATAGAAGTGGTTAATTCGATGGTAATAACATATAAAAGGAAGATTGTGTATGAAGATAGAGTACTGGAGTAAAGAATTAGTACTTAGAAAGATATGAAGCGATTTTTATCTCTTAGTTTAAGGGAAGACAAAGAATGTATACACCTACGCAATTGTGATCGATTCTGAGTCATGTCACTCAGAGTCTCCAATCATTACTTATGATAGTCATATGGATCCCAACAAGATAATCTACATTTACCACCAACATGTCTCAGACCAGAAGTTAGTGACTTTACAGACTGATGCCACGTTTTGGCTTGGCCACTCCTAACTTTCTTCCAACCATCCCCAACACCGGTTAGCAATGCGCGTCGTGGTAATCGGTGTTCAGATACACGTAGCATGTGGCCGGACCATCTTAGTCGATTCACAACCTTATCAACTGATTCACTATCATTCCATAATACCCTGGTACGTCCGAGAGTGAGGACAGTCCGCTTTCCCTCTCGAAATGCTCTCACATGACCACGCGTATATAGCCTTATGGTAACAATAGTTTATCAGATAAACTGGTGTTAATTATGCTCTCACACGTCTACACGTATATAGCCTCTGCCAGGGAAGTCCTACTCACTGCCTTCTTGCACCACGGGTGTTGTTTACGAAAATGAGAGGACGAAAAGCGAATGTCCGGCTCTTTAACCGGATTCCAAACCAATGGTGTACATGGGCTCCAGTATCCTGCGTGAACAAATGGCGTATGAACCAATTTTCGGTCACCAGCTTCCATGGGACTGCATCTCCTTACGATGCACCACTGCCTTGTGGATCGGACTTTCAGGTCGAAGGCTCGGGAAGTGGCCCCCTAAGAAAATTACCTGCTTCGGTTTGGGCACCCGTGCAGTATCACAGCCCTCACACATACGGAATGAGATTTTTGTGGCGCATATGTGTTTGGTGTCTCCTTGTACTAATATTTATGTGTTAAAATAAATAAATAACCCTGCATCTACTTTGGTACAGATAGCTAGTGTAGCATTACACATAAATTGTATGACTTAAAACTGAATAATATAAATTCTTACTTGGTGAGTTGTTATTATCATTATATTTAATAAATATATAGTTTAGAAAGAAGCTAATTACAATCGAAAGTATAGCTCTTAGGTTTTTGCGCATAATTCAAAAAATTACATCAAATTAATAGTATAAATGATCTTTGTATAATGCTCACAACATTTGAAGTAATAATGAATATTTCCAGTTTATCATTATAGAATGAAATTGACAATGTTAATTGTATCACATATTCAATTTGTTCTATATGGATTATATTACAATAAACAAATTAACACTATGTGTAAATCTTAACTTTTAATCATGAAACAAACCTTATTCTTATTGGGTCACAATATTGTATAGATGAATAAATCAGATATATAATATCATCTCTTGAACTTTTACATGGAATTCACTTATTCATATATTTAAAAACCATTTTTGTATTATATCTAATATTACGTTGTGGTTCGCTACCTAATGCTCTGGTACGGCCGAGAGTGAGAAAAGTCAGCTGTCCCTCTCGAAATGCTCTCATATGGTCACGCATATATAGCCACGGTCAGAGAAGTCCTACTCCCTGCCTTCTCGAACCACGTGTGTTGTTTACGAAATTGAGAGGACGAAAAGCGAATGTCCAGTGCTTTAACCGGGTTGGTGGATATGCAAGATCCAGTTGATAAGCCCTGATTCCAAATCAATGGTGTACATGGGCTCCAGTATCCTCAAGGAACAAATGGCGTACGAACCAATTATTGGATACCAACTACCATGAGACTGCATTTCCTTACGTTGCTCCACTGTATTTGTGGATTAGACCATTAGGTCAAAGGCTCTAAGTGTGGCTCCCTAAGAAAACCATCGGCATCGGTTAGGGCACTCGAACAGTATTCCAGCCTGCTCACATACCTCTTTGATGCCTCCTTGTACCAATGTTTATGTGTTTAAATAAATAGATAAATAACGTTATGGTTCTAAGCAAAAGAATAGTATCGGCGGTGAAGGGACTCTTAAAAATCTATCTGGTTTACAGAAGACTGTTTATTTATGTCTATGTCAGAAGAATTTATATATCACATTGTATTTTCGATGAATAGGCAACATAACCTGTGTGAAATCTGTTTACACTTTGTATTGTTAATATAATCTATTACATAAACTATTCCATTTAAAAAAATGTTGTTTTCTAATTAATTAATAACTGATTGAAAATTGATGGTGTTTGTTTTAAGCTCATCCTTATTATGGTAAACTTTAGAGGGTGATTGTTATGTTTCATTACATCAAAATCATGATGGATACGAATGAATAAGAGTAGAATACTAGATTCAGAATTTCTTTCAATATCGTTTATAAAGCATATTATTTTAATGGGGGGGGGATTCCTTAAAAGATGATGCCCGAGATATTTGTACTACAAGGTATCACTGTTCAATATCTCTGTTACACTATTACATGTTTATTATGATTCAACAAGACTAATACTCGTAACTTTCTGTTTAGTGAAGTACTTTGATGGGTTTTTTTCTAAAAGAAAATTACTCGTATATCCTGGGACCATCGAGTAAGTAACGCAGTTGTTAGGAAACCGGTACTAGGTCAGTTTGGCAAATCAATTGATGAAGTAATGGAACTTCATCAGTTGAGATGGCTGGGACACGTGTTATGTATGCCCAACCACCGACTGCCTCGACGTGCGATGCTCAATGATATAGGTTGGAAGAAAGCTAGGGGAGGCCAGATCAAAACATGGCACAAGTCCATGAAGTCACTGACAAATGAACTGAGTCATGTTAGTAGGTGTAGACTACCTGGTTGGGGACCGCGAGATGATAACAACCGATGGTTAGAGACCCTGAATGACATGGCTTAAAATCGTTTGCAATGGTGCAGGTGCATCCATTCTTTGTGTTCTCGCTAATTCTAATCTCCTGAACCCTCCTTGTTTATTTTTTCCTTTCCACATTTATTTCACTGGATCATACTCCTTGAATAACATCTTCAAACCCTAATCATCCCGACTACTGCTTATACTGTTACCACCTCTACCACTACGGGATTTGAATCGATAACTGCATGTCTATGCTAATGTTGTGTGGCAACTCGAACTGATGTACGTACGTACGTACGAAGTTGTACGTTGTTACTGACTTTTTTAAACAAATTAGAGGCTGCAGTATGGGGATATTTATGTGATATTTTAGATCTATAAGTAATAAATCGGTAGATATACAGTAGATGTTTGTCAAATTTAAGTGTACAAACTGTCTTATTTTATGAAATTCATCAAAGGATGGATTTTTTTACTCATAAATTGTCTTCCCTAATGCTTAAATCGCGCGCTTACCACTGAATCAATAACTGTACGATATTTTGAATAGTTATTACTCAAGAATGTGGGGTATTCTATGTAATATTCATTTATTTTATATATATAATCATCGGTTAACAATAGTTACAGTAAACTTTGTTCTTTCTTGTTTCTTTTCAATGACTTTTTCCATAGGTACTGAGTGAGGGGATTAGTACAAGTTTGGTTGAGTTTGTTAAGTTTAGCTAGTAATGATAAATTAAAACGATAATTTACTTGAGGGGATTATATAGAATTGATTGTTTAAATAATAGCTGATTAGTGTCAACTTTTAGAAAATAGTGAATACCAAGATATAATAGAAATCTAATGGAATAATCTCCTATTCAAATTAATGAGATTCAGACAATTTTGTGTTAATGACATTGATGCGAGTAAAGTCAAGTGAAAATCTCACTACTTCAACATACTGAGAGTAGGTACTTATTACATAATCAATTCGCAGTATTAAGAATATAAGAATACTGCTAATAACTTCCTTCATCATTTAAAACTGTTGAAAGGATTATTCACTTGGTGTTGCTTTACTTATATCTTCCCATTGCTATTTTGGACTGCAATTGATCAGTCTTTTGTTGGTATATATGCACCTGAGATGCAGGTACATCCAGCTGACGAGTCTCGAATAGGACGAAACACGCGTTCTGGATTCCACTGCTATCCACTATCCATCTTTACTTGTTAAAATGAATGTTGTGTGAAACAATATTTCCTAGAAAGATATCAAACTAACTTATACAATAAGTAAGCAATAATTCTAGAACTTTTGTTCTATCATCTTGTACACCATAGAGACTAAACGTTTAAAACAAGATCATTAAGAGAGAATGAAAATTTTTTCAATGTTCTAATTCAAGACATCAGCATTCATATTCACTTAATGTCTATTTACTGATACTCAATTTGTATGATGTTTTTATTCTTCTAATTACAAGCTTTATGTCTTATCAGAACAAAGATTTAGGGAACGGTAACTTTCAGAACTACGTTATGAATTATTATTGTTACGTATATTTTTATTGTAACTAGATTCCACTTATCATAAGCTTTCGGTTAACCGTTATTTTGTTGCCAGTCTATAATTTACAGTTTCTCCTATTCACAACCATTTTTGGCTTGTTCTTGTATAATTGTTATTTTCTATTTTATGGTGTAATTCGGTCGGTTATGTCTCTATACAAACTACGTCTGTTTGAAATAAAATATGGTATAGGCTGGCAGGGCAAAGAGAGATGTTAAAGAATTGTGGACCAATAGGAACCTAGGTGACAACTTAAAGTTAATAGTGTTGGTCAGATATGTAATTGGTCGACTGACTCATAGTCACTCAGTCATAGAGTAAATAATTGATGCTAAATAGACCAAATTGGAGTCGTGATTCGGATTAGTTACTTTTCACGTGATGTTGGTCAGCGGTCATAAAATATGAAACTTCCGTTTGACTCAGCTGTTGTTGTATTGTTCTCTTTTCTGAACTTGTTGCGAAGTAATTACATGCTTGTTACTTAGATTACCTACCCTAAATGTACATATTGTAATCTTTTAAATGTTTGGTATGCCCCAGTAATTCATGTATTTAATCATGTGAAATTTTATAGTCATATATACAGAGGCCAAATTGACTATCTTTTTCTTCGTCTTTCTAATGGAGTTCAAATCAAAGAACTTTCACGTAATCAGTGAGCGTTCGCATATCGGTCCATTTATTCGGGATTTTATCATAGTACCGAACGAGGTCATACTAACCGTACCAAAGACAAGGTAATATCATAAACAATCATTGAGAATTGCTCATACAGGTTTGTGGAGATAGTTGAGTTTCATCGAAATCACTCACCGATATAATGTAGACCACCATTAAAAACTCTTAAGCAGTGTTCATTCAAGACCCCTTACGCGGGACTCAAACCCAGGGACTTTGATCTCATACGCCAACGCCTAACCTCTAGACCACTGAATTGTTATCCAACGGATCAATCTAGTAGTAGTAGTCTAACTTAGATCAGTTCATGGTTTCATTGAAAATCATGAAGAATTTTAAAATCTTAAATTAATGAATTAATACTACAGTCGAAAAAGTATAATAAAATGTTAATTGAATTTATTAAAATGGTACTAATAACAACTAATGAAATTATCATTTATCTGATCAATTCATCATTTCACTACACACAGATAGATAATGACAAGCGAGCCGTATATAACTATGGTTTATTAACATATATCCCATAATGTTTTAATGTGTTGAACCAGCTTTATCGATTGTTTGCAAACGTGGACTGTTTACGCCACTGTTTAAATTTGGTGTAGTTTGTGGACGTTTTGGTGAATTCATTGGTGTTTTACTCAATTCCGATAAACCACTAGTTAGAACAGATCCTGGAGCTGGTAAATCACCTGGTTTTCCAGTTAAGTTAAATAATCTTGGTGGATTCGGTCGTTGAGGTGGTGTAACTTTCTTATTGACTAATTTAGTGTTATCTGTTTGTGTTATATTCTTCTTCATAGGAATAATAGATAGTTGCGATGATTTTGTTGTTGTTATTGTTGTTGATGTACTACTAACAGTTTCAGTAACTAATTTTGTTTCCAAATTATCATTATCATCTTTCTTTCTAGATATGATTGTTGAAATTGCACTAGTATGATATGGAAATATTAGATTTGTTTTATCTGGTCTTAAGAAAACCTGGAAATGAATTGTTTGTTTTTCCGAAATATAATACACATTACGAACATGAAACAAGTAAATCATTTAACATTTAAGAAACAGTAATGTAAAATATTTGAAATCCGATTTACATTGATTGATCACTGTGTGATAAGTGACCAGTGTCGTGTAATATATACTCCACAATCCTCGTTGAATTCTATCGATCAGATTGTAATGTGACGGCAGAGAACTTCATTACCCTCAAGATCGAAGGTGAACGTTTCTGACAGGTGTCAATTAACACAAAGAGTAAGTTAAGGATTGTTTCCTGTCGACTAACATCAAAATCTAACTTGCATAAGATCGGTCATTTTCCACTGGTGCCCATAGTGTTTGACAAAAATTGTGTCACATTTGATCTGATCACTTTTTGTTTTAAGTCTGTTTTAAATAACTCATCATCAAAATCTAACTTTGTTGGAAATTCCGTAGATTTTTACCCTTTAATATTCATTAAGAAGTTTATCTATGGATCAATAAAGCAAACCAGTTACAGTTAAGCATTGATTGCATCATCGTCGAGTGAGACTATAATTTATGGACGACCTTTGAGCGACTCTAAAGGGACCTTGAGAGTTTTCACCTAATAACTAGGATCAAATGAGGGTTATAAACCAATGTGAAGAATTAGAATTACGATATACAGAGTTGATGGTTAGGGTTAGAAATTAGATTTCGGGTTTTCATCATGAACTGACATAAGTTGAAATGCCAAAACCGCTATTTAGCCAAATGGATGAATGAATTTTGCGTGAAAATTCATGACCTGTTATCTTATGCCTGGTCAGTTCGTTCATAAATTATAGTCTCGCCCATCATCGATTCATTGAATCATGAAGTTATTTATAGTTATTGGTGAATGATCAAAGTTATCAAAAAGAACTGTATCTTCCTTTTTTCACAAATGATTTTATCCTAAATATCCTGTATACTACTTTATATGTTATAAGTAATTACACCCCGATCATTGCTGCTACATTGACGTGGTGGTCGGGCTCAGCGATCGTAATGAACCAGTCGAGTTGTACTGGCTGAAACAATCATTCTTCAAAGTCCTGCCATGCCAAATAGGTCGGTTGAAGAGCGGTAAGTCTAAAAGCAACAAGCTCAAAGTCGTACTGCTGACTGTACAGAGGTGTGACGGCAGTAAAATGTTTTCTTCAGACAACCAGCATATCGACGATGCTGCCTTCCCAACAAAGGAAGAGTGGGTTTAGAAAAGGTCGACCTTAAAAAAACACACCTTACCTTATCCTACGGATTTCCATTTACAGTTGTAAGGTCCCAACAAGTACGGAGCTGACGTGAAAATTACTCACAAAATAGGTCATGTGTGATTGATGTCAAGCAGTTGTCTCTTGGGCACTGGGTCACATTCTCGGGTACCTCTAGAAGAACCTTTACACCGTGTGGGAAAAAGAGAAATGATAACCACCCTCATAACTCTAACAACACTCAAGATCACTGTATTCATAAACAATCTCTACATTAATTACACTGAAATTTATGAATGTTTTTTATGAAATAATGAACTCGAACAAAAAACTTCAAAGAATCTTCTTACCATCATAACAATAAATCCAATAAAATGAATTAATTCATCTATAAGACGAATTAATGTTTCCATATACCAAGTATAAATATAATTCATACTTAGTATAATCCATAAAGGTACAGTCCAAAACCTAATTTATATAAAAATAAATTTCCATTAATAAGTAAGTTAAATTATACTGGTTACTTTAATCTGTTAAAATCATAATGAACTTTAAGTGAACTATACAGTGATTTCTATGACTATTGAGAGAAAAGAGAATCTGAAGTGTAGAAATGATCACATCACTATTAGTGTCAAGTAATTTTTTTTCTTCCAAAAATCGATTTCATTTTGAGAAATGATTAGTTCATTACTTACGCCTGTTACCTCTCGTGATGGATCATGGGCTGCTCATTAATATTCTCCATCGAACTCTATTCTAGGCTAACCTTTCAAGTTGTTTCCAGTTGTTATTGATCCTTTTAATGTCTACTTTCAATTCTCGATGAAGTGTGTTCTTTGGTCTTCCCCTATTCCGTTTCCTTTCGAGATTCTAAGTAGGCGCTTGATACAGTTTGATGATTTTATTAATGTGTCCTATCCAACTTCAATGTCTTTTGTTGATTTCCTCTTTAACTGGAAACTGGTTGGTTGTCTCCTACAGTAGGCTGTTGCTGATGGTATCTGGCCAACGAACATTGAGTATCATGCGTACACAATTGTTTATAAATACTTGTATTTTTTTGATGATGGTTGTGGTAGTTTTGCAAGTTTCAACTCCGTACAATAGAAATGATAATTATGAAATAGTGATTATAAAACTTGAGATTTTCAAGAAGATAGCAAATGAATGTATTTGTTCAAGTATCAATAATTTTGAATTTTTCCGCCGAAAGTCTCTTAACACAATATGGGTTCACTTTTTGAACTTCAATCAAAAAATTTTCCCTTCAGAATATGGATCAGTTCAACAATCGATTATTTCTACTTTCTCCAATCTAGTATACTAATTAGTCTTCACTATTGACGAAGTTATTTTATGATTGAACTATTGTATTGAAATGTTTTCAAATACATCAAACGCTCATCGTATTTCAGTTATTGAGTCCCAGATTTCACGTATTTGTGATTATTAAGTGAACAAAAATGGAAGAAATACAAAGTATTACAGTTTCAGCAACTGGTGAACATCATACGTTAGGATTAGGAACAGCAGACATATGATTTTAGCGAGGGAATCTTTGAGAATCATAATTTTAGACATTTGAATCAAGTGAAAGTTGTGATTTACATCACTAATCATGTGTTTTTAAACATTAATATTTACACATACCATCATCTTCGGGTCACTTTTTGGCATTCTCTAGGAATATCTTTCAGTGTTAGAACGAGATCCTGTATCCCATTCCCGTCGTCATCATATTTGAGATCTTAGTATGAGACAGCAGTCAGTTAAGGATTTTGAAATTATAACATTGTTAAAAATGACGGAAGCGTTCAGTTAGTATGAGGTATAATTGGCCACAGATTGAGTGTATCTACATTCTATTTAATAAGCTGACACCTTCATCTTTTTACAATCTTTATTTATGTCGAAATATTTTTGATTGAACAGTTGTACTTGAGTGTCTGAGTTTAAATAATTTAATCACAGCTTCCAGTTGTAATAAGTTTATCTTATGAATTAAGAGGGTTACATACTTTGATCTCATCAATTAAAGGGATTTTAGAATGAGTAGTCAATTTGTTTGATTTCATATAACTCTATTATTTATACTGAGTATCTGAATATAAATATAATTTTTTAGTCTAAGGGATTTATGGGGAATGTATACTTTTTATTGCTTTAATCAAGGATTGATCTTGACTGGACTACTATTGAAAATCTGGAAGTACTAGATGGCTGTTTTGACCTGGTATGAGACTCTTCGTTTACTTATTAGTTAAGTATCATGACACTGATGAAACTGTTTAACAATCCTATCAAATACACATCACTTATTTAATGAATAATTTCTAGAAAACTTTACACTGAATGAAAGCAAAACACATTTTTGAAATATAAGATTATTCCATATTGTCGTTATTTGGTCAATAGATTTTCTGAAACTAATTTTTATCTAGTTTAACCGTTTTTTTCTTCAGTGACTCAATATCGAATTCGGTACAATATACATATTTGATGTATCCACAGTCTTACAAACTTCTTTCTAGTATCTCACATTATATGGACTGTTAAATTAAATTCCTTGGTCATTGTAATTGTATCTTCTTAATACTAATAACGGTTATTTTTTTAAATTTTTTTCTTCATTTCATTGAACTCCTGTGTCAATTGAAGTGATGACCAGTGGAGTCCAATCCGTATCTACCTCAGACAATGGATGAATGGCTGCGCAAGATTATGGACTGATTGCAATTAGTCATTAACACCGTTGGATACCGGCTCAGTGGTTTAGAGTTGAAGAGTTCGCATGCGAAACGGAAGGCCCTGGGTTCGAGTCCCGCATGCGAGACCGTGGATGTGAACTGCTAGGACGAAACAGCCGTTCAATGCTTCTAAGTTTTCAATGGTGGTCCAGTTTACATAGACTCATGAATTCAAGTACTAAAATTACTGCGATCTCCGTAAAGTCTCATTCTGCGTTCGGTTTCACCCAATTGTGGGACTCCTTAGCAGTGCACATTCCCGACCTTAAAGTCGGAACGGGTACCCAGAACATTCGGTATCTCGCGCGAATACTTAGTCACTAGATATCTAAGCGAATATTCATTGATGTACAAATCTAACTCCAATCAATCCATGAAATTGCGTGGCCATTTTCCATTGTCTTCAATGGGTACCTTCCACATATCCAATATAATTTAGCTCTACTGCTCATAAAATTTTCATTAGAACTCCGAATATTTCCTCTCAATGTTAGTCACTAATGACCAAAGAATAATTATGAATATGATGATTGTGGAGATTGTTGAATTTCATTGAAATCACAAATCAATATAACTGAAACATTTATTGAACGTTTGTTTAATTGGAACGGTTTTCTTCTATTGTGTTCGCAATCCCTGTTTAGACGATTAATTGTTACATAGGTTATTTCATGTTATTGTAAATAATTCCTATATAATTATAAATGGAAGCATTTTCTCTCTTCAATTGTACATTAAGCCAGTGGATATCAGAGCTAATTTTACATTTTGTAAAAAAAAGATATAATATATAATAAATTAGAGAATAATATAACTCCGCTTGGAGTTCACCTGGGGCTACTGCCTGTCCCGAGTCCCCGGATATAAAGGAGGAGAGTTGGGCATGGGGGTTAGTGACCCCATCCTGTAGAAAACTAACTCACAAAATAAACGCTAACCAGAAAAAACGTTAAAGAATAATATCTTACCAAATACAACTAATTGCCATAAATCGAATAAAGAAAATTCTTTTTCCAGACCATTTAATACAAGTATATGAACAAATGAATAGATAGGCAATATAACTGAACAATTGTAAACCTAAATAGACATAACCCGATTGTGAATGATAACGACTAAATATACCGACTTCGTAATGTGTCTACAAAATAATTATGATAATCAATGAATAAGAGAGTGATCCAGAGAGAAAATAAATAAAATTAGACAAAATTTTAAAGAAAAGTTAGTTGAAATCAAATTACGTATTCAATGATTGAAATCATGAGTCAATTGAAACTAGACCATCATGGAAAACCTAGAAGCACTGGACGGCCGTTTCTTCCTAGTATGGGACTCCTCAGCAGTGTGCATCCACGATCCTGCACCCTGCGAGATTCGAACCCATAATTTCAATCAAAAACTTAATGATCTCCACAACCCCTAAAATGATAATTACCATGTCCTCACTAGTGACTAGCTTCGTGATAAAATTCTCAGAGTTCTGGTGAGAAGCCGTGACCAGTGGAGCTAATCCATGTTGGGTAGAAACAAGTGTCTACCTCAGTACAATGGAAGATGGTCACGCAACTTCGTGAATTAGTTGAGGTTAGACATTAACATCATTGGATAGCAGCTCAGTGGTCTAGTTGGTTAAGCACCTGGCGCGAGACTTATAGGTGCTGGATTCGAATCTCGCGGGATCGTGGATTCAGACTGCTGAGAAGTCCCATACTAGGACAAAACGGCCGTCCAGTGCTTCCAGGTTTTCCATGGTGATCTAACTTCCATTGACTCATGATTTCAATCAAAAACTTAACAATGTCCACAACCCCTAAACCGATAAGTATTCATTATTCAATGATCAATAGAATGTCTGTACAATCATCAGTTCTGATAGATAGATAGATAGATAGATATCAAACAAATTGTAATATGGTCACTATTTGAAGTGATTAGACATAATTTATAACATATTGTTGCATGCATAGCTCAGTGATAGTATCTTAGATGAGTTAGAATCTCACAGGGAGCATCAATTCCTTTTTTTTTTAAATAGATTATTAGCATCACTTATTGACAAGTGTAAACAAGATTGAAGTATAAATCAAGTATAAATTGATGATACCTACTTTCAATCATAATCATATCAATTTCTTGTTATATTTTAGTAATAAAATAAAATCTATAAAAATAAATTAATCTTTGTTTGTTTTTATTATTTTCTTATATTCATTTGAGTTACCATAGCGGTTTATAGTTTAGGAAAAGATATTTCATATTTATGTAACTATGACAATATAGTTGATGCTAAATTTTCATTTTGAAATCATTGAATAATTAATCAGTTATAAAGTGATAATTGTACATTTCAATTGTAAATATCTATGTAAATATATAAATCTATTATATTCAATCATCACAATTGACCTATCCTTTTACTCATATATATCTATATCTATATGTTGTTCATTCAAATCAATTTAAACAAATTAGATATAATGAATTATAATATCACTTCTATGGTAACTTTAATCATTCTATTGAAGTAATTCTTTTTCGAAATAATATTAAGAATACATAATAAATGTTGGCCATCTAGTGTAAAAGCTTATAGTTATTCTATTGTTGATGTTAAGGTTTTGTAAGTGATTTGAACGAAATACGATGTTGATGTTAGATACTAACACTACTGAATGCTGTTTCAGTGGTACAGTAGGTTAAGCGTTCGCATTTGAGACTGAAGGATTTGGCTTCGAATCCCGCGAAGAAGTGCACGTCTGAGAAGTCACACGATAGGATGAAACAGTTGTTTAGTGTTTCCAGGTTTTTAATGATGGTCTAATATCAATCAGTTCATGATCTTAATCAAAAAAGCGAAATATATATGAGTTGGATCTCATTATTCAACTATAATAAAAAAAGTAGAGATTATACGAAAACTGAATATATTACATAATATGTATACTATATATATATACTTACTAATCCCATAGATATTTGACAGCTTAAATTGATCAATGCATAAGAAATGGATAGAATTAAAAAAGCAATCATATGATTATGTGGTACAGTTTGATAAACTATAGTAAAACCACTACCAAGTACCACAAGACTTGCATAGAAACAACTAATTGAAGCGGAATAAAATAAATAAGCTATTAACAAGGGGAAAAAAGAGAAATAACAGAATCAATTCAGTGTTTAACTATCAAATGTGTATAGTTAAATACAGTGATATAAATTCTAAGGCAACATAAATATTTATAAGAGATGAACTCAAAACAATTTTAACTACTTCAATGCTTACTTTTTGTTTCATAGCAGTTAACAGCTAATAAATCTATCTGTCTGCTGGTATCATCGGGTAAGTAATAGTGAGGTTAGAAGCAGGGTATTAGGGAATGATGGTAAATAGGTTGATGAGGTTGTGAATCTTCATTTGGATCACCATTGGTAATCGAGTTAAATATGTAATTTAGTATTAACATACTTCAGTTATTAAAGATTTAAAGGTAGTTAATGTGTATTCAAATTATTGACTGTGTTATGTATTATTTCATTTACTCGAATAATGTATAGCGGAATCTATTTTACTTAAAGTTAGTCAGCTACAACGTAGGACCAGGCTCATTTATATGCAACGGTTCAAGTTGCCACACCTCATTCGCACAACAAGATGAACATCGAATTCATAGAAGTAGTTAATTCAGTGGCGGTAATATATAAAAGAAAGATTGCATATAAGGATGTAGTACAGCAACAAAGAATTAGTTGGTAGAAGGAAAGATATGAAGAGATTTTAATCTTATGGTTTAAAGGAAAACAAAGAGTGTATACGCCTACGCCATTGTGATCGATTCTGAGTTTCCAACCATTGAATACGATAATCAGGCGGACCCCCACCAATTAGTCTGCATCTACCACCAACATAGTTCAAACTAGAAGTTAGTGACTTTACAGACTGATGCCACGATATGACTCGGCCACCTCTAACTTTCTTCCAACTGTCTCTAACACTATTCAGCATTGCGCGTTGTCGTAATCGGTGGTTGAGCATGCGTAATACGTGGCTCAACCATCTCAGTCGATGAAGATTCACAACGTCATCAATTGATTTACCATCATTCTTTAATACATTGCGTCTAATCTTACCATTAATTACTCGGCGATCCAAGCAGATGCAAGCAATATTACTAGGGCATATGTAATCAAATACTAGTAGCTTACGAATATCTTCTACTCTTAATGACCACGTTTCGGAGCCGTAAACTAAAACAGAACAAACTGTCACGCAGTATACTCGTCCCTTAATTAATAGACGGATATCTCGCCTTCGTTATACGTGAAGATGTTCTGTTTATGCTACGACATGTTTAAAAATTAAAATTTACACATCAATTCCCTTAAAGTAATTAATAGAAATTCAATTTACAATTAAATAATACATACATTCAATTAACTTGAAATGAAATGTCTAATATAAAGTCAGTTTCTAATCATTTACTCAAAGCTTAATCATACTGAACAGTTATTACTCACTATATATGAATGTATAACTTGGTGAAGTTTGGTTATCTAATTTGCATGATTTAATTGTTTAGCTTATAGAATGAAACTTCATCAAAATCATTCACTTAAACTTATAAATCTTTTCTACACCTTCAGAACCTATACCTACAAAGTTTATTGTAACTGGTCAGTTTAGCTGATCTATTTGTTGAACAAATGTGTTAATATTATTATAATAACAATTAGTGTTTTTCAGTATAGGCATTGTGGAGATTATTAAGTTTTTGATTAAGATCATCAACCGATTGATGTTAGACCACCGTTGGAAACACTGGAAGGCCGTTTCGTTCTATTGTTAGACTCTTCAGCAGTGCACATCCACGATTTCACTCGAACCCAGGACCTTCAGTCCAGTAGGTTAAGCGTCCACGCGCAAGACAAAACGGCCGTCCAGCGTTTCCAGGTTTCTAACGGTGGTCTAACATCAATCGGTTCATGATCTCAATCAAAAAAATTAGTGATCACTTTTTTTAAAACGAAAAAATAAGATTTAAGTTTATTTCAACTAACCTAGTGATGTATTGAATGAATTGAAATAACCTGTTTTAGCAAAATTTATATCCACTATTAATTGAATTAGTTGAGCTAAAAAACGTAGACTAATTGATGTATACCATAATACAACTGTATGATGTAATAGATTTGAACGATAAAGTCGAACTAAAAAGCGAAATAAAAGAACATATTGATATGAAAATATTCGTCTTCTTTTGTTCTAAAGTTAACTAATGTTTTAAGCACAAATGGTCAATTAAAAAAATACTTGACAATTCTTGAAAATATCAGATGGGTTTTGCGGATATTATAGTAATCTCAATGGTTAAGATCATGAATCAGTTGAAGATAGACCATCATGGAAAACCTGGAAGTACTGGATGGCCGTTTCGTACTGTTGATGGACTCCTCAGCAGTGCGCATCCACGACCTCGCCCCCTGAGAGATTCGAACCCAGAACCTACTGGTTTCGTGCATGGTCTAGCTCCAACTGACTCATGATCTTAACCATTGAAAGTCTTGAAAATTTAAAGAAATAAATGAGATACTTTGCATTGTTTATTTGAATTTTCCCATTAGTGTTTGAGACTGCAGTTGATCAGTCTCTTGTTAGCATATATACAACCTGTGCGGATTGCCTCGATCTAGCATCAAGTCACAAGCATTATAAGGAAAGATGGCTGTGGCTAATAGTGAAATCCACGTTGTACATTTTGACCTATTTGAGACTCGTCAACTGGATGTACCTGCACCTAAGAGTTGATGTTCACTTCGGGACTCGGAACCAATCACGTTCGTTTCAAATACCATCACATTATCCATTTAGCAACTGAATTCTTATAGCCACCTGCTTGTGCAGTGGGGTGAAGATTAAATTCACTTGGTGTTGTTTTACTTGTATCTTTCCATTGTTATTAAGGACTGCAATTGATTAGTCTCTTGTTGGCAATACGAACATCTTGTGTGAATTACCATGTTATTGCCTTAAGTCATAAGCACTATAAGCAGAGATAAATGTTGGCTAGCAAGGGGAATCGAGGAATATCTTCAATGTCAATCAATAAATGGTTAATTGACTCGATTAATTAATTAACGTTTCTACGTGTAAATTAATTGACCAAACCGTCAGAGTGTTTAAGAGGCATTTAGGTAAATAATTACTTCATCTTAAATGATATTTTCTTTCTTAAGTACTTTACTTATTTGGATAATAGCTAGCAGTAGAATTCATGATCCATGTTTTTTCTTATTTGAGACTCGTCACCTAAAGGAATGCATTCTCATTCTTAGAGTTTTACATTCACTCCACCATATATCCTGGAAATGACAATAAATCATTGTACCATAATCGATGGTCTACTTTCCCCTTTAATTGTTGATAGTACTTTATCGATTAAGAAATATATGGTTTTGAGTTAATTGACATATAGATTATTTTTTCAATCGATAGATTTTTTTAACATACACATACAACTGTGAGATATGCTACTGATGTCGACAGGTATAAGTAGTATTTAACATCGATCAGAGGTGAAGTGCTTGTTGAGGAGATTGAATTGAGAAAATAAACACAATGGAGGGTACTGTGTTTAGCTGACAAAATTTAAGAATTTTAGTCATTATTGTCTGTTAATTGCAATATTAAACTGAAGTTCATTGATTAGATAAGTGTAAGTGAACTAACAATTGGTGGATCTTATCACATTATGATTTAAGTAAGTGGACATATCAAAAGGTTGAATGTTATAACATGATCACTGAAAATTACTTTAAAATATTTAGGAAACTCATATTAACCTTATTGCTATAAAACAATCATTCAATTGTCTGATAATCTTTTTTTTAAAATAACCTTTATAACATAGTAACATAAAATCTGATCAAATAAACTTACATAGTAACAGATTTGCTACTATAAACAATGATCCTAGTAATATAAAAAATAATAAATCAATTTCCAGTTTACCTAAAATGTAGCAAAAAAAACAGTGTAAACAAATGAATACATTATGATCAGAAGGGGTTTCGTGGATATTATATTAATTTTATTAGTTGAGATCATGAGTCAATTGAAGCTAAACCACCATGGAAAACGTGGAAGAACTGGAAGGCCGTTTCGTCCTAGTGTGGGACTCCTCCGCGGCAGTTAGCATCCATGATACTACTTAGCGAGATTCCAACCCAGGACCTATCAGTCTCGCGCGCGAACGCGTAACCTTTAAACCACTGAGCAGGCTGGCATCCGACGGTGTTAATGTCTAACTGTATTATGTCTGGAATCTAATCATCATCAACATATAAAATATAGATTAAGAATAAAGGTTCTTTCATATACATAATTCTTTTTATCAAGCAGTGATATTTAGAAATCATAATTACATAATGGGTTTAAATGACTTACATGAAAGGGTTTGATTGGAAGTCATATTGAAGACATATTTGGAAAGTATAGCAAGGGTGTAAATAAACTGAATAGACTGAATATAGTAAATGTAACCTTTATAACCTTTTATAACATTGATTGTGATAGCAGTTGGAACAGCCAGAAACAAGTAATTACATAAGGAGTAAACATTGATAGGAATAAAATGAGTAAAGCTCAGTTGACACAGTAAGATTAATTTGAAAGATAGTTGAAATAAAAACATATAATGATGTAATAAATGCAAGAATGAGTTAAAGGGAAAAGTTGAAGATGCACCGAAGGAATATTTGTCACCAAAGGCAAGGGAAGATTAATAATTATACCCTTTTGAACACATAAATTGGGTTTTTGACGCCTGATAGCAACAGATTCAAAAGACTGAAGTTTGGCTGCCTACTAATCACCTTGGAAGATTGCAAGGTATCGACCTGATGTCCTGTATTTAGGATATGTTTGGTAATTGCAATGTTTAGAGTTGTTCTTTTTCTTGTTCTGAGGCTTTTTGGAACATGCTCAAAAAATCTAAGATATGCTCTACTTTCTCTCCGGCCAATGTACGTGCTTTGACAGTTACACGTAAATTTAGAAATACACTTGGTGGTAACATGAAAGGAGTGCCTGTCAACCTTTGATTGAGTTATTGGACATGTTGTTTTATACAGAATTAAAAGTTTGGCTGCCGCATAATTTCTGTCTAGTGCAGTGTTCATCCGCCTGCTGATTGTGTTTGCGAAATCGTCATCTTTAAGGTTGAGATTTATGGATATTGGTTTTTTATTGACTGTAATCACTTCCGTCTTGTTTTCTTTAGGTTTTTTTTATATTTGTCAATAAATTTCTGTGAATACCAGTTGTCCCTTAGGCATATTTCAACGTTCATCAATTCCTCTTCTAGTTTGTTGGTGGTACATATACTTTCTACCCTATAAAATGTGTTTTAACCAATGCTTTCTAGTAACTGATTGAACAAAAACTATTGAAATTCAGGTATAGGTCATTCCAGATACTTTTTGGATAAACCAAACGTTGAACTGTCCCTGCTCCCCTACAAGAATGGATGTTTCAATATGTATATTTCGTACATTCGTTGATCCAGGGAAAAGATCAGAGAAACGAATCAAATTAGACGGAGAGGAAATAGGGAAGCGTAACAGATCGGAGAAGGTATATAAGCCAACTCAACTTAATCAAGTGTGAATCGTTATTTATAGTCAGACAAAAATAAATTACAAACATGTGATGAGTGAAATAAGAAATGCACACACATGCTCTTACATAAAACAACACAGTCAAGGTTGATAATTGAATAAGTGACACGGTAATAATGTGACTTGAGATGAATGAATAAATCGGTTTGTCTAGAAATTAGAACAACCTATATGATTTTGACATAACACCAACCATTACAGATTGATAAACTTAGTAACACTTATTTTATACAAAAAATAAAATTCATTTTAGGTAAACCACCTTTTTTATCTCTTGTTTCTTACTAGAAAATCAGTAACTAATTGAATGAAGATGATTTGAAAAATAACTTTTAGCTAAATGATGATCGGAATAACTATACATGTGACGTGAATGTGTATATGAGTGGTGCAAATAGTTCACCAGGGCGCTTGGTACCTGTGTGGTTGAACCACAGAGTTGAGCTGTACTATTCAAATTGTAGCGTTAAAGCCTATACTGTGTCTGGTTCTCCTGTGAAGTGGGATTGAGCTGTACTGCTCGGGTTATAAAATGTAAGCCTGGGCGGTGTCTGGCCTTCCTGTTAAACGGGAGTGAGCTAAACTGTTTGAGTTGTCACGTGAAAGTCTAGATGGTGTCTGGTTGTCCTGACAACCAATGTAAAATTACCCTGGCCCACAAGGGTTTATTATATAACCAGCTAATATATAAATAATTACGTAATTAATATATCATGAAAAGTTTATAAAGACTTAAGGAGCAACTAAAATCTTTTTGTATTATTCAAATTATTATGTGAATATTTTTATTGTTGTTATATTTGCTTAACTTATTAAGCGTTTCTAAGTTATATCACATATGGTGAACAAAACTAGTTTGCAGAAATATAGAGATATTCCGAAAATTTCTAACAATGACTTCTATTTTTTTTTATCGATGATGAAGAAGATTTGTAGCTCAGGTGGATGATGGATAGTTTGGTCGTGTGAAGTTTTCATCATTCTTCTGAACGACATCATCAACAAAAACTTTAGGTAGAAGTGAAGTGTTTGAATTTCTCCATCCCCAACTAATCATATTACAACAAATATTAACGAACATTGAATAAATTTGTTTAATTTCTTAGTGAATGAGGATCGTATTCCAAAGTACTAGATTGTTAGAGGTAGTCTATAAGAAATCCTAGATAAAATAGGTTTCATGTTAGTTGGTGAATTGACTCTTTCGGTAAGACTATAATTTACGGACGACCTTTGAGCGATGCTGAAGTGACCTTGAGAGTGTCTACCTGCCTACTATGGCTAAATGAGGGTTATAAAGCAGTTTGAAGAATAACGATTATGACATACAATTGATAGTTAGGAATTAGATTTAGGGTTTTCATCACAAACTGACATCAGCTATAATCCCAAGACTCTATTTAGTCAAGTAGGGTAATGAATTTCACGCCAAAATCTAAGACCTGTTATCGTAAATCTGATTGGTTCGTCCATAAATTATAATCTCGCCACTCTTTCTAGCGAAATTTAATTCGCATCATTCAGCTTCATAGTCTGAGAAGTTGCCATTGAGCTATTCAGGTCAAGTCAAAATAGATGTAATATTAAATTATTACTTATAATAAGTTATATAAAGTACTAACAATAATGTTAGCTTACTAATGTTGAATTTTAACTTTTATACGACTCTGTAAAAGTTTTATGTTTAATATTTCCGGAACGACAGAAACAGTAAGATATTGGTTTGTAGAATCGAATAGATGTAGGTAAATTTTGATAGGTTCACAATATTTTCACCTATATCAAATATATCGATGGTATTGAAAAAGGGTACTTTTTTAACTAATAGCTTAATAACCAAAAGAGCTCAGAATGTGTTCCGTTCTATTTCATCCGGGATATCAAGTGTATTGGTTAATTCTCTAAAGGAAATCAGTCGATTACCAAACACTGATTGTTGTCATACTGTACAAGTCGTAAATATTTCCTATAAATAATTTAATTTATAAAACGATCAGTTTTCATCATTTTTGTAATCAATAATTGGAACATCTAATCTAAAAGATGCTTGTTACTCTCAATAACTTAAAGATACTTCGATTTACCCCGATGATCTAATTACAAAATGTTTTTAGCTGTACACAATTTTCATAACAAAACATATGTTTTATGGTATGATAGCAAGATGTAATCGGTTGGTTGGCGGCGATAAAATGATACTTTAGTTTACTAAATACATGAGATGCTATTACTTACTTACTTACTTACGCCTGTTATTCCTCGTGAAGGAGTATAGGCCGCTCACCAGCATTCTCCAACCAACCCTGTCTTGGGCAATCCTTTCCAGCTCTTTCCAGTTGTAATTCATTCTTTTCATATCTGATTCTATTTCCCGACGTAATGTGTTCCTTGGCTCTCCCCTTTTCCGGTTCCCTTCAGGATTCCAAGTTAGGGTTTTCTTCGTGATGCAGTTTGGTGATTTCTATAATGTATGTCTTATCCATTTCCATAATCTTTTCCTAATTTCCTCTTCAGCTGAAAGCTGGTTTGGTCTCTCTTACAGTAGATTGTTGCTGATGGTATCCGGCCAATGGATGTTGAGTATATTGCGTAGACAACTATTTATAAATACTTGTACCTTCTTGATGATGGTTGTAGTCGTTTTTCAAGTTTCAGCTGCGTACAGTAGAACTGCCTTGACGTTCGTATTGAAGATTCTCACTTTGATATTAGTTGAAAGTTGTTTTGAGTTCCATATGTTTTTCAATTGTAGGAATGTGGCGTTTGCTTTACCAATCCTCACCTTTACATCTGCATCTGATCCTCCTTGTTGATCGATGATACTTCATAGGTATGTGAAGGATTCTACATCTTCTAGTGTTTCATCATCAAATGTGATTGCTAATTATGGAAACACTAAAAACTGAAATAGGTTGAACACCTATAAGGTCTTGGCATATTACTTTTAAAATATATGCACCCATAACCTTAAATCTAGGAACATTAAATCTTGCAGAGAACGTTCAGTTATTACATCATTGAATTTCAATTCATTAGTACACATTATTGAGTAACCAAAAAAAGAAGTTGAATTATATACACTAAAACACTGAGTATTGAACGTTTTTCAATTCAAAGAAAGAAAGAAAAACACAAAAAGAATATTTACCAAATTCTTGTGAAGAGAAATGTTCATGAAATAGATCACCATTTTCTCCATTTTTTAATGTTAAACGATAAGCTATTTTATTTTTTGTATATAATTGGTGTGATTTCATTGAAGTTTCAATCATATTCTAATTATGAACAATAAAAATCAATAAAACAATTTTAAATTAAAACTTGGAAGATACCAAAGTTTTATGATTATCAGTAACATTTAGGATACATTCGTTTTTTTTTCTAATTTGGGCCCCTCATCAACTGAATCAACCTGTATTCTAATGTCAAGGGTGGATTCAGTACCTTTCACTTCAAATGCTAAACGTGTTATTCAATGAAGTAATGAGTTCATCCAATTGTTCAATTGATATGATATTTTTATTCATCATTTAGTAAAGGTTTTAATAATTCCGTTGTATATTTATAAATGAATTTTGATTTGAACTTACGGTGAGACTATAATTTATGGACGAATTAATCAGATTTACGATAATAAGTCTTAGATTTTGGCACAAAATTTACTCAATTCATTTGGCTAAATAGATTCTTATCATTATAGCTGATGTCAGTTTGTGATGAAAACCCTGTATCTAATTCCTAACCTTAACCATCAACTGTAAATATTAACAGTATAGTGGTTGTGGAGATTGTTAAGTTTTTGATTGAGATCATGAACCGATTGATGTTAGACTACACTGGTTTTTAACCCTTATTTAGCCGTTGTACGCAGATGGACATTTTCAAAGTCACTTTAGCATCGCTCAACGATTGTCCATAAATTATAGTCTCATCAAACTTACTAGTTCAGTAGACAATCTGTTGAGTATTTGAATTGAGAGATATTAAGTTCAAGTCCTAATATGAATAATATCACTGGAATATAGGTAAATTTAAGTAATGAATCTTAAATAAAATGAAACAAATGTCCTGAATTTCACCATTGCCTATAAAACCATCTATTATTTAGAAATTGTAACCAAATGGTTATATTATTGGCAATTCATACAAGTTATGCATCAGTGAACAGAGGATTTTACGAGAAGGAATTCAGTTTTAAACGTCAATGATGGAATAATGAAAATCGTTACCATGATTTAAATTATTTTTTTGTATAACTTGTGAAACAATAGAAAAAAGGTGTTACCAATATTCTTTTCATTGAATTCAGTAAATAATTTTATTATTTCACATTTATTAGAAAACTGATAGGTTTAATTGAGACAATTCCATTTTCATGAGTGATAGGTAACTCCGCCTGGAGCCCATCTAGGACTACTGCCGGTCCCAAAGTCGGATAAAGGAAGAGGGTTGGACATGGAGTTAGCGACCCCATCTCGTATAAAACTAACTAAATAAAAAACGCTAACCAGAAAAAAATTATTCAAACCATTAAAACTCTGCTTTGAGCGTTAGAAGGTCTTCATTTAGAAGATTTATGATGCCACACGGTGAAAGCCGAGTTCCGTCGGAAGTCACGAGGCTGATACCTCTACTGACAATCAGAGTAATTATTAATTTAGGTACATGGAATGCTCGTACAATTTGGAGGACCGGAAGAGTCTTTCAAATTGCTGCAGAATAAGTGATAGATAATATCTTGACAACTACAAAGGTTATCACTATGTTTGTGAGTTGTATTTTATGGAAAACGTTTTTGACTATTGTTTCACAGTTGTACACATGTGTTTTTTAGCCTCTGAAAAGGTTATTCTCTATTAACATACATAGATTATTATATCATACAAATAAGAGAAAAAAAAGTGATTAAAAATTTATTTAAAACTTTAAAATTATTCACTATTCATTTTAACTGTTGGATATTATTGGTGTGTCATGGTTATTAATTTATTACATCTATTAACCATACAGATGAGAGAGAATACTTGTATGTAGACTTGTATTACGTTTGTTTATTGATGTTCAATATGTGAACCGTATCAAGAATTTCGAGCGCTTTTCTGTTCATTTAGTAGATGTGTACTTCATATAAGAGAATAAAGTAAATAGTTCATAATACTATAATACATGTTTATTCAATAAACCGTTATACTAGTGAATACCATGTGCTCAATAGTGACTGATTCCGAGAAGTAATTCTCGAAGTTACAATGAGAGAAGCCTTGACCATGTTAGATGTGGAGCTGATTCTCAGTATCACGAGTTGATTGATGTTAGAAACGTAAGCTATTCAATCCCAGCTCAGTAGTTGTGAGGCTAAAGAACTCTACTTGAGACAAGAAATATTTGGGTTAGATAATCGGTGAGGTCGTAGATGAGCACTACTACTGCGGAGTCCCATATTAGAACAAAAGAGCTGTCCATTACTTCTTAGTTCTCATAAACAGTCTAACTAAGGGCAGTCAGTGATGTAAATAAATAATTAATATAAAACACCCAACAATGAATAAGATATTCTATCTACAAATAGCTTACATCTAACTTTAATTCATTACAACTATCGAATGTAAAAAACCACCATGATGGTCTATTAACAATCAATGGGATATTTGGAGATTGGCAATAAATCCATTGACTTAAAACAAATGAATCTTGTTCATTTCTAATACTTGATTTAAAATATGACCATGCCATTGTTATAACTTCAGGGAACCAAGTTCGAGATTGTTGATATTCACGAACACTAATTAGATCTGTTAAATTCACTTCATTTAATGGCAGTGCTAAAATGGAAGGGATAAAATGAACTTTAGTATATTATCTATAGAATAACTAAATAGATAAGTTACAAAAGGTTCAATATGATTATGATCATTCATTTAAGATATAGCACTAGATAGATTTTAGGTGATTCGTACACTAAATCAGTTGATTATTCACGTTTGAATAAGATAGAACATTTAAAAAAGCTTTATATTCTTGTAAGGTAACTGTCATATATCTGTAAAATGCTTAACTGATCTATGCATGCTATTGAAGATCCTGAATTCGACGATGTTTAGTAAAACACAAAAAACTGCTGATATGGATTTTTTTTAGTCCTAGAAGCAAGCCCAAATAATAATGTAAATACACTGTTTTATACATTGATCTGGCTCATATTTTGTTGATTAGTTAACAACTATCATACATAGGGGGAAATGCACAGACCAACTACAAAAAACCCACATTAAGTTAATGCAAATAATATTATCTTGAATAAACGTTATATTCACTTACAGAAACTATTTAATTGAACAATTATAGTTCGAATGTGAAATCACTGATAATTATTTAAGTTCAGAAAGGGTTTTTGTGGATATTATGGTAATTTTAATAGTTGAGATCATGAATAAATTGAAGCTAGACCACCATGAAGAACATCAGAGCACTGAACGTTCGTTAAGTCCCATTGTGAAACTCCTACGTGACAGTACGTATCCACGATCCCACCCAGCGAGATTCGGACTTTGGGACCTATCGTTCTCGCGCGCGAACCTCTAGACCTCTGAGCCGGTCGGCATCCAATGGTGTTAGTGTTCGACTTCAACTAATTCACGAAATTGAGCCCACGATCAGCATTGTCTTCAGTGAGTCACTATCTCACAACAGACGCGGTTGAACTGGGGTCGCGGATGCGCACTACTGAGGAGTTCCACGGTAGGACAAAACGGCCGTCCACTGCTCCCAGGTTTTCCATGGTGATCTAACATCGACCGGTCCCTGATCTCAATAAAATAATTCAATTAGATTGTCATCAAGCTTTACTGTAAGCCATATCCGGCCAATGTGGGGACGGCAGTGTTACATATTTCTTCCGGACATATAAACTAGGGTTATAGGTTCCGATCTCCATAGATATTGCTATATGTACGACACATTCATTATAGTAGATGAAAACACTGCTAAAAAGAACTTCTAAAATAGTTCAACAGTGTACGCTCGGCAATCACTTTCATCTGTGAGGACGTGTGTAACGCTAAACAAAATTTCCTAGGCATTTCAAGAAGAATATAGAGTGAAGGCTCGCTAACTGGGAGCGTGTGTGCAAAGAGCGCATACTCTTGCCAATTCACATACTTCTATATTTTTACTTTCATCCCCTACAATGGAAGTCTGGTTAGATGTCTCACAAGCAGAGCAAAAAAATATGTTCAGATGATACCATAAATGAGTTGGAGTTTATAAGTAACATTCTAACAGAAACCGATTAACCGAGTAGTTTTTCACAAATAGATGTATGGGGGGAAATAAACTGTGATTATTCACCGCCTGTAAGAAAATTCTATTCCTAAAACCACGATTCGACGGGGATGTTACTAGCGATGTCCTACATAACGATTAGCAAGAACAGTCAATGAGACATTCTACACAATCAACTTTGCGTTGATATCTTCTAGTAGACCAGTGATATTTACTCAAACAACGGATAAGTTATTTGAGTTTTCCTACTCGATATCCGTCAACGAGTTCAGGTGCTCTTGTGAAGGTAGGTATGTTGAGCGTACTGCCGGTCAGTTTGACCAGTGGGTGAGTGAAAATTTACCAGCTTGGTTTTGAAAAGGTCAGACAAAGACAATACATAGCTCTATCTTGGCACATCTAGTTGATAGCGGGCATATCGTGGATAAAACCGAATCATTTTGAGTGGTCTACCAAATACCATCGTCATTTGCTAATGGGATCCGACCCCGTCTCCTATTTCTAGCAGTAGCTATAGGGATCTAAACTATAACCCTAGTTTGTGTCCAGGAGAAATTCGTGACACCCTAGTCCCTACTTCGACCGGTTATGGCTTACTAAACGATTTTTTGCACCATATATTTGTTTGTCATTTTCCACCTCTTCCTGTTTGTATTTTTCAATATCCAACTATTTAACACATACTTCTTATTACGCAATAATGGTAGTTTTTGTGATTTTTACTTTAAATTCTATTCGTCCAAGTTTAGTCCACTTCTTATATTGAACTAGGACCTTTTTTGCTTCATTATACTAATCACTACTACTAGTATACCTGTCTTCATATGATCAATTTATACATTTTACCTATTTCTTTTAGTTACGTAACCTATTTCATTGTGATCATTGACTCACAAATTACTGTAGCATGCTTAATCATTCATTAAAGTGAGTTAAAGGAAATTCAAATGGTACTGTTTCTTCTTTGTCAGTTATGGGACCAATTTATTTGATAAAGGGCACTTAATTCACTCAACTATAAACGGTAGTGAACCAAGTAGCAGTGAATGAGTAATTTCAAATATATCGCTACTAAATTTAAGATCTTAAAGTTTCCTGTTACATATATTTTGATATGTATTTAGAAGTAACGGACACATAGTATGTTATAGCTACATGACGCATACTGTGAATCTTTTCATTCGAAGTTTATTAAGAATACTGTCTGACGATAGTAAGTTAAAACTTGAATCAATGAATTATTGAAGAAACATGTATCAATTTCGGTAAAGTAATAAAAAAACATAATCTGGAAGATGTGATCAGACCAACTTCATTTTCTTGTTATCCTATCAGCAGTTTGTTTCACTGGAATCTCCAAACATTTTATAACAAGAAACACAAGCTATTAATCCACAAAAAGTTCCAGTTAACGATCAAAAGTGGACATTATTATGTTGAGACAATAAATATTTTAATGCATTCTAAGTATTTTCAATCTGTTTCGGATGATTGATAAACAAAATTCATACTAAAGTCTTATCGGTAAAGTTATACTGAATATAAGAATGAAAAGAATTTTCAGTAGTTTAGATAATACTAATAATAATCAGTGGTGACACAGAATATATGAAATATGACTAGCAGTTGAATGCAGGACTTATTTAGGACTCAACAAATTAAGTTAAAATTGATACACGTTGTACAGGTAAGCATCCGCCTAGATATAATAGCAGCTAAATGTACGAGGCTTGAATCCCAGTATGAACACCAACTCTGGAATGATGCGTATTCAGCTGAAGAGTCCCATATAGGACAAAACACACTCCATTTACTCTACTGCTAGCCACATTTAATCTCTTCTGTGTAAACGTGTGTTATCACGGTTATATTAGAACAATCCGCACAGGATGCACATATACCAATTAAAACTGATCATTGGGATTCAATCAAAATATTAACAACAGGGTAATGCAATTCATTAAAAGTTAACAATCACAGTATGTTACCTGTTGTCGCGTTGTATGAAGTATGATTTGTTGGTAATATTCTTTCTGGTATTTCTTCTAATCGGTTAAAATATCCACTTATTTTCTTTATCACTGTAGTCATAATTGATGCCCAACTAATTGGTTTTTCATTTGAAATTACCATTAATTCATCATAAATTTTATCGGATAAACTAATTCGTTGACACCAACGATCCATGAAGGGATCAAGATGAAATAGTTGATTTGCTGATAAACTATTTAGTAGTGCTTGTTTTTTAAAACAAGAAAACTAAAGAGAGAGAAAAAATCACATTTAAAAAAGAACAGACAGTCATTGGATTTCTGAAAGAGCCTCAAAGCAGGCCAGTTTGTGTTTTTGTCAGATATCATTCAACTGATTTTGTGAGTAACATATATGAACCTAATTTAAGTTAATAGTGAACAAAGACTATAAGTTTATTGGTTTGAATTAGGGAGAATACATTGGCATTTGATAACAAAACGAGTTATTGAATAAAAGATCTTTCAGAGAGGATCACTATACGGTAATCTGCTCTGTATTACTCTATAGGAGAGAAACATAAAATATGAAAATGATATGCAAAAAAGACAGTTTCATGATCATAAACATGTTTGATAGATTGTTCAAACTTCGTGGAACAACTAAATCAGGAATACTAAAACTGAATATAGAGCACTTATAAAGTGTACCACGTTGATTGATATTCAGTTGACTGAGGTAGTTAGAATATGTATTACTTGTGCCAATTCATCATTCATCCCAGCAGAAGACGTCATCTGATGTAGAAGGATGTTAAGGTTAAACAAACGAAAATGTGGCACTATTTCGTGAAGATACTGACTGGTAGACTTAACTTTGCTGATAAATACAGACAAACTAGCCTGGATCTACACCGTAATCACAACTGGTGTTTAGAGATTTTGGATGAAGTGGCTTTGGATATTGAGTTCTAGAATTAATCCTCATTTTTCTTCAAACTAAGCTTCCTCAAAGCTTATTCTAAGTGTTTAGTCTTTCGCATTACAACTGCTTCTATAATTATTTCAACTACATTGCTGTTTACCTAGCCAACTTCATCTTTTACTAATGCGATTTGAAAACATTAACTGATACATATATTTGCCGAGCTCTGCATCGATTAATGCGTACCGAGTTAACATTGAAAATTTCAAATATTCTGATGATTTGAAGAGAAGTGAAATTATATGTGTGTAAATAATATCATTTTTAGGAAGAGTTTGAGTAACACCGTTTTTAGGAGGAAGAGATGATTGATCTTTGTTGGTATATGCGCCCTATGAATGGACTGCCCCGAAATATGTTGAGCACGAGTTTCATTGTGAACATCAACACGGAAATGCAGATGCGTAAAATTAACGAGTTTTAAATAGGACGAAACGCGCATCCGGAATTTAGTTCTCAATCATCCTCCTTTATCCGAGTCTGGGAACGGCAGTAGGCGGAGTTAAATGCCATTCATGCTTCAAAATATTTCGCAGAATTTATAAACGTGTTAGCATTTATAGAAGAAACTAGGTGAAGATTATATGATTTCATAGAAAAATAGAAATCTACGTGAATAAAATAATGGTAAGATGATCTTCAAATTCAAAGTCCGAAAAGAAATCAAGGGCTACTACATCAAGGTCATTGTAACCGAACCTGCATAATGTTACAAAGGTTATTCAATCGTTGGTTGTGGTAATCTCTCGACCCCAAACGAGTAGCCTGTACCTATCGACACAGATCAGTTCAGTGATCATGCTGTCACAAACTGACAATCATGGTGTATACATATCTTAAGAATTAAAATAAAGTCAATGAATAAAGTAACAGCTACTGACTACACTAATTTTCTCAGAGGGAAAGTTTTATCTACTGGATTACTCAAAGCGTGCTGTTTGGTATTGTTTAGAATATGGTACACGATTTAACCATTACTTCCCATTCAAAAGCGTTAACGTTTTGAGAAACAGCTTTTTGAAAATCTATTCAACATAAAATTACTTGATAATGAATCACTATTCTCTTCATTCAAGTTATGTGATTTGAAAACAACGAAGCAGTCTAATCATTTTAATATAATCACTGTTGTATTATTACATTAACTAAGTGTGAATAAACACAGCTTAAAATGCTCTTTAAAATAACTTTTTAGGTATTAGTTGTAGAAACGTTTTATTGACAATAGTCTATGCAACTTGTTTATCAAATACGAATTTGTATAGTCTCCTAAATCCCAACAACAATGTGGTTCACAGTGAAGAACTATATGTAACTTGGCATCGCATTTTTGATTATATGTTTGATTATCTCTTAAAAAGTTTTGAATGGGTTGTTATCCGTACCTCTGGTGGCACTTGCCATAAACTCACCAGAATATCTAAAAAGATATATGTTAATAAGATTAAAGTTTCAAGATGGATTGTACATAAACTTATTGGAGAAAATACTAACCAGGGGTCTTTGTGAAGCTGCCAGCCACATTCTTGGAGCGTCCCAAAATGATTTCAACTTCACCGGAAGAGTATTCTGTCAACAATGTGGAGTTATAAAGAGTCAACTCACCTCCAGAAAAGCAAATTCAAACTGAATAGAACTGTTACTGGATAGGAAGCAGAACTTCGCAAAGTAGTCAGATTCCTATGCCTTTGTGAAATTGATAACTCAACATACATGATTAAGGTCAGCGATTCCAGAAAATATTTCGGGACTGCAGTTATGCAGGTGTAATGATAAAACCGTGAAGTATATAATGATTGAATATTTTAACATTTTTTGAAATGCAACCAATTAAAGCTCCCCTCTGCGACTGTTCGCAAAATATCGTGTATCTAATCGCAAACAAAATCAATATTTGCGAGAAATAAAAGTGGTGGTCGTCACAAGAAATCTAGTATACAAAAGAGAATTAAATCTCTTCATATGAATTTATGAAACAAACAGAAGCAGATAAAAAAGTTTCAAACTAAAACTTTAGGACTTAAATACCTATTCTGATGAATAAAAACACACTGACTTGTAAGATAGAACTGAAAAATCGTAACTTATACAGGGCGCGAAAACAAAAACATTTTTGGAGACACGCGGCTTGTAGAGTGAAAGTTATTGTCAATATCCAATATTAAATTTTAAAACAAATTCTTTCCATATACTCGCTTCTTTGCGTTAATTTACGACTTTAAGTCCTTAATATTGCTTGACATGGCAATTCTATTAGGTCGTACATGAAATTGACTGTTTGTATACAACTTAGACGGTTGAGAGCAAAGTACTAAAAGTTCAGAGGCCAAGTAACATCGACAAAAAAATTATCATCATGAAAAGACAAAGGCTAAGAAACCATATGACACAGTCTTGTTTAACGCAACGTTGTTGAACACTGAATTTGACAAGCAAGAAAATTTATAAGTAGACAAATATATAACAACACGTCAAGTGATCTGAGAGGCTAAGAAAACAATGGTATAACTGAACAATACAGCAACTCATTTTATTAAGTACACTTAGACAGTGTTTTAGGTGAAGGTAGTGGATTGGAAATATTTAAAAGGATATCAAATACTCTCATTAACCAGCCCACCTAAAGGACCTCAGTCATAATAGCTAGGTTAGGGTTTCATATAGATCCCACTAGAAAGATTTAAACGCTCAACTTCACATAAGCATTAGCTTTTAATGCGAAGTTCATCGAATTTTCATCGTGTTATTTTTAACGGTTGTTGCACAAAACCTACAATCACGTCAATTCTTTTAGGTATTTACCAGGTTCGAATGTGAGTTATAATCTCCGTACATGCGTAACCTGTTTACATATGGTGGCTTCACGTACTACGTTCGTTGATCGGTTGCTAAAAGATTTCCTTAAATACCAATTTTCACAACGGTCCTCCATACTGAGTCAAAACTGGATTGTTTCATGCTTTCAATGAATTCTCTGGAGAGACAATTTGCAATTTATATCTATAGTCAACAAATCAGATATGCGGTGTAACGATTTCGATGACATACAAATGGATGTTTTGATCCATAGACCTGCCTGAGAAGACAAAAGCACCACCAGTCAACCTGCTCAAACTTCGTTATGTAATAGTGGCTGATGCTAATTACACTGAGTATGGACAAATTGTTATGCAAATCCTACACCTTCCAAAAATTTATGGTATTTCTATGTTTTCGTTAAGTTGATTGTAATCTCCTACGTGACGTTGGAATAAAACATCTGTTCGATTGAGCCAATGCTGGTCCTACCTCAGTCAGTTTATACCGCTATTCAACTCGTTTCCCGGCACATTACACATGTCTTTTTAGATCACATTGTGCTAACTTTACTAATATTCTTCGCAACTGTCTTGACGTACAGTAACGTCGTTATCAGCTTCATTCGTCTATTCTGCATTTAACTAATTATATGACTTCACAAAATCTATTTGATGCAAATGATTGAATAATACTTACATCAAATCACTGGAATTGGTTTTCTATTTTTTCTACTCTTTTTGTGAACTGCAATGAATCAGTCCCATTAGCATCAAATAATCTTACGAAACTTGTGGAAGGGGATATCAATACTGAAGTGCAGGCATGTCCAGTTAGAAAGTCTTGTAGCGGTAAATAAATCCCCAAAGTAAAAACCATTTTTAGTCTTCGACACTGGATGCTGACCACATTAATCTTAGAGGACTCACCTAGTGAAGGCGCTCGGTCATGCATCCGAACCAGATCACGAGTGGGAATTCCATGCTCAACATCCCCTGCAATCGCTATCCATATTAGATCAGTCGATCCACGATATATTGATAGCTTACCGAATATATCTTCGAACCTCCTCTATTCTTCCTTATGAATTCACTTGATGGGTTCGATTCGTAGTAGAAGGTGTTACTGGTTAAAGTGTTGTCAAAATCGAAATACCTGTGGCAGCTTCATTGGTGAGCACAACGTGATCTGGTACATCAAATTGCAAATTGTGAGTTGTTTCCTTGTTAAGATTTTGTATATTATTGCTTTATATTGAGATAATTTTTTCATGTTTTTAGCAATATATATATATATATATATATATATATATATATATATATATATATATCGCTCATTCGTACTCGTAATCGATATTTCACCATGACGGAACAGACACCCAAGGTACTTAAGCTAAAGGCTATGTCCTCACCTTCGTTTTATCTAATGCTCTTCTGGACAAGCAACATCGAATTCTGGTTCTGTTATGCAGAGGCTGGCTTCCACGGGCACGGCGTGAACGACACACGTGCACAATTCCACTCAGTAGTCGAGGTAATATCGCGCGAATTCAACAGGTATGTAACACCTAGTGATGTTTCGGAACCATAAGAAGCACTTAGACGCAGAAATGTAACTGATCGACAAAGTTTAGACCAACCTGCAATATGGTTCTGAGACAGACATGTTGCTAAAAATGAAAGAGGTCATCGGCCAAAGAACTTTCGATGATTGCTTATTCAGACATCTTTTCTTATCTAAGCTTCCTCAACAGATGCAAGCTGTGCTGGTCTCGTTTCAAGAAAACGCAGTAGACGAGACAGCTGCATCTGCCAACCGCCTCCTAAAAATCACGAAGTCTTATAATGGCGAAGTATTTTCAGTCAATGAAAAACCTCAAACAACCCAGAATGACATTACATTTCCGGGTTATCTTAGATTTCGTAACAACACTAAACGGTCACATACCCCGTGAAGAAGCACTTCACGTAAGCGATCTGTCTCTAGACCACGAGAGACGGATAACCACGACTGGTGCTGGTATCATAACCAGCATGAAAAGTTTTCCGGATATAGCAGAATACCCTGCAATTTTTCAAACTCAAAGTCGACTGGCAAGGAAAACACTCCGGGAAACTTCCAAGCCGGCACGCGTCAACGGCAACCGCAGCTGGAAAACATAGCCGTCTGTTATATGTTACGGATGTGATAATGAAAGTTCGCTATCTCGTCGATACTGGCTCAATAGTTAGCGTTCTTTCCTTCTCCGTTGTCTGACCACACTATTAGGAATCCATCTCGTCCGAACGACCGCCAACAACCCACAAGCAAACTGGTTTATAGGACGCTTTCACCGACAACTAAAAGCTTCACTATCAGCCGAAAACGTTTCACAGTAGACCGACGCTCTTCCACACTTCCTACTAAATATTCGCAACGTTGTAAATGCTGACATTGGATACACTGAAGCTCAAATCGTTTATGGGACGATATTTTGACTTCCAGGAGAATTTGTGGATCTTTTATCTTCTCGAGTCAGTATGGATCTAAACTTCTACACGAGCAGGCTTACCAACGTAATGCGTTCAGTTAAACCTGTTCCCTCTCGACCGCAATCAACTGGTGTTTTCGTTCGACCTGATTTACGATGTATTCTGCACACGTCTTCGTTCATGGAGATTCACATCTATGACCCCTCGAATCAGCATACAAAAGACCCTTCAAAGTTGTTCAACGCCAACCCAAGTGCCATATAGTCGATAAGAACGGTACCAACGATAGCATCAGAATCGATGCCATCAAAGCAGCATATTTAGAGGGAAATCCTACCTAGGTCGATTTTCCTTCGGTACAACACGATCTTCACACTTATAATACCTCAACCGACAGCCAACACACACGATGATACTTCGGCAGTATCAGAAAATAAACTTAAAACAACGCTTTCTGGAAGAAGAGTAAGATTTCCAGAACATTTGGACGATTATTGCACGTAAGATACTGGTCGACATATTATATCATCCCGATTTTTTTGTAGGATGAAAAACGATTTTAATATGCTTTTATATTTCTATTTGTATTTGTTAAAACAACAAACAAACAATTCATTTTAACGTTATTACATCTGCATGAGTTTACTTCCTTTTTTCTCACCGGCTTTGTATTTTTACGCGCGTACGAGCGTATTCCGATATGCACTTACATATTTTTTTCTTTTCCAGGACAGCTAGAAAAGACGAGGAAGAACGACGAAATTTACGATAAAACAAAAGTTTCATTGTACTTTATTTTTTTACTACTATATTGTACTACATGGTCCTCTATAGTAAGGAAAGACGACCAGACGCTGCTAAATCAAGCAAACTACCAGAAGAGTATTTACCAACGACAAACTCGTTGGGTTTAAACTCCTGTCTGGCCACGTTTCAGGGTCATTGCAAACCCCACTAGTGAGGTAGTGATCTGTAGCGGTAGATAAATCTCCAAAATAAATAGATCTTTTAGTCTTCGACATTGAATGCTGACCACATTAATTTTAATCGACTCACCTAACTGAAGGCGCTCAGTCATGCATCTTTGCCAGATCACGAGTGGGAACGCCGTGCTCTTTTGATTTTGCTTGGTGGGTACGGTTCGTAGTAGACGGTGTTACTGGTTAAAGTGTTGTCAAAATCCAAATATCTGTGGCATCTTCAGTCTGAAATAGATCGATCAATTGATTCCACTGTCAGTCGCTATCCAATGTTCTTGAAGTTAATATTGCAATTGTCATAGCATGTCTGTACTGTCTGCAATATAACTAAGTATATTTGATTACAAAGTGAAAATATTTGAAATTTACTTGAATATTTTTTGACTTTTTGGGTGAACCGTGTTCAGTATTGTAATATATACTTTTAACAAGAGTTTACGGATCATAAGCCACCACAGGTTCCACTACTTGTTATTAAGAAGTAAGTTGTATGAAACGTTCCTCATATATTTACTACCAAAATTAAAAATTTAATTCACACTATATACATCTTATAAAGGTATTCTTTTATTGTCATCGACTGGAAATTTAGTTAGGAATTTATCTGAGAATGAAGTAAACGAACGCTATATGCCTGCCTTCCAAGAGACATGTGATAAAAATAACTGAAATATGTATCGAAAACCGACTATACAAACTATAGAACCATGTATAGTATTGAAGTGTCATTCTTCGAAACACACTAACTTCAATATATTCCTACATAAACTAAAAGACAACAGTTTAAAATGGGTGTTAATTTGGTTCTAAGTTGTATGAAACAGAATTTAGTTTTATGTCCTTGAAGAACTGTAATGGTATATAACTGTGTAAATTAGTCACTATCAGATAACTTCCATCTCCACGAAATATAAACTTAGAATACGACCACAGTCAATTATTACTGGTTTATAAGGATCAGGTATAAATGATCACTGGAAACAAGTACTATGATTTTAGGATGAAAAGTATAATTCGTCGTAAAGAAAAGTGGGGGAAAATGAAAGTGACTATCTAGAAAACGCGTTTTCACATCAAATAGCACCATGATAAATGGTGATGCTTACCAACAAGTTGGTATCCATACAAACTAATCAGTTTATCATCAATCTCAAATGTTGACAAAACTGCCCATTCTTGGCAATTACTAATGATTATAAAGGGAAAATGCTTACTTGCTTTTATTTCTTTTTCAGTTATCTGAAACGCCTAGTTCATCATATTTCAGCATAAAAGAATTATAGAAGTAATGCGCTGCTCTTTTGATTGGCTAATGGTATTATTTATAAATGAGTAACACAAACGTACTGATCTTGTAACTTGGCCGAAGATTTATTCGTTTATTCCCATATGAACTTACTGATGACCACTGCTTGACCTATGTACGGACGTTTTTAACCAAACCGTGATTGATTGTTCTTTGAATTATTAACTTATCTCACTTTCAATCGAAACATGAAGTCTTAATTTATATCATTGACTACACTGTACGCAACATATATATGATAACATTTAATTTTCACTTGAAAACCCTTTGTATTGTTTTTAGATTTTATTGGGTAACAACTCAGTTAGTGACCCATTTGGTCATCCATACACAAATCAAAACAAATAAATGATTGAAGTAAAAATTGTATCGACTCAGAAGTTTCTTAAGATGTGTCAGTCAAAGTAAGATGTCACTAGCTACCGAACAAAAATAAACAGATCCACCTATTTGATGTGTAAGACTGGTTTGACAATGTTGACTATTCTGTAACTTGTGTTAATAAATTGTCTTTCTGAAATTATTTAGTTCTTCATTGATTGTTGGACAGTTTAATTGTGGGTTTTGTGTGATCAAGTACCTTGATCTAGTGCTGAGTCCAGTGTTTGAACCAAATGATCAAAACTATTGGTTTATCATCAAATACATAAAGTGTGTTAGTGTAGAACTAAGTCGAATCTCGTGTTTCATGTCTAATTGATGTATCTCAGCTCAAAGTTTATATAACTGGTTCGTCAAAAGTTGAAAACTTTTATGTATATTCATAGGTTTATATTAGTTACCATCCAGAAATTTGTACACAATATACTTAGACATGAGTATAAAGTAAACTTGATTGGTGTATTGTTTTCATGTAATTCAATCTAGAAAATACGTTACACATATATGTTAGGGTGTTTGTTTTATTCATTCGATACAACTACAATAAATCAGTTTGACAATCCATGTCTAACTTGAAATGAGTTCAAGTTTAATCCAATGAGACAATACTATAAAATGATTTAGAGAATAGATTAGAAAAAAATGGGTTAAATCAAATTGAAATACATTTCTATTTTGTATCTGATAGCTTTCGAAAGTTATTGAGATACGATTAGAATGAGACTTGAAATAGTATCTAGGCTAATTTGTGTGAATACAATTTTCGAACAACGAGAAGCGTATTAAGTTCACATGATTCTGAGATGGTAAAGTTACAAATCTTCTCCACCACCATAGAATCATACAACTGAATAGTTCGAAGATAAACAATTCCCATTGAAACATATCCAACTATGGCAGTGTTTATAACTTATGATTAACATTGGTTATGTCATTTGAAGAAATGAAAACAAGTTTGAATAAAGCTAGTAAAATATCGTTTTTACATTCTATCAATGATTCCACATTTTTGAAATTTCACAGATTGGAATCATGAGTCAGTTGAAGCTAGACCACCATGAAAAAACTTGGAAGCCGTTACCAGTGGAGTTCAACCAGGTCTGTTGTGAGATATCACTTCACGGAAGACAATGGTATACGGTGACGCGACTTAGTGGATTGATTGAAGTTAGACATCAACACCGTTGGATGCCGGTCAGCTCAGTGGTCTAATGGTTAAGCGCTCGCACACAAGACTGATAGTTCCTGGGTTGGAAGCTCGCGTGGAGCGGGATCGTGGATGCGCACTGCTGAAGAGTTCCATACTAGGACGAAACGGCCATCCAGTGCTTCCAGGTTTTCCATACTAGTCTAGTTTCAATCGACTCTTGATTTCAATCTATGAGATCCCACATTTAACAATATAACGATTAAACGAATATTGAGGAGGCCATAAATTATGTGACGTTAATGAAAACTTTTTGTTTACATTCTTGTTGTTTGATTATAAGACAATTGGGATATCCTTTTAACTGTTATGTTTCGCTTAGCTCATAAACTGATATTGTATGTTTTTACCTTATTCAAATTTAAGTTAATTCAATTACAACAGTTTCATTTGATTTCCTTTTTGCATATAGTGTAGCCGTGAACATATTGTAATTTACTATTAATGTTTTAGTGTGATCAATAATTTACTTTATAAAACGGCTACACATCAGAGAAAGCATCTATTTGATAACTTTATCTTTTGATAGAATACTGAATTGTGAAAAGTTAAAGGTATTAAGATTTGTGTTGCTGTTCATCGATCACTGTAGCACAAGTAAGTTAGAAGTGATATGACAAGAACAAAAGTCAAAATTTGATTGATTTATCGATTATGAATTTTATTCAACATTAATTCCATTTTGATTCAACGTGACGATCATCCAGTGTAGTATTTGTTACTGTTATCCCACTATGATATTTTCTTCTGTATAATATATGATATTCTTGTATTCCATTGACATGAACTAGGTTCAGTAAGTGATTTCATCCTAATTAATAATCAAAATGGGTGTACAACCAATATATAAAGGAGTGTATTTTCGACTAGAGTCGTTGTCAACGTCATCGTGTTTTTGGGATTAATAAATCTTCACTTATATCAGCCTTTGTATTTTTACTTTCACGTTTTGCGAATTGTAGAGGTCCCTCGTTCCGAGCATTTCCGACATAACAATCACCGACGACCAGATATAACAAGAAGCATTCAAACAACAAGATATATCAGTGGCAATAGGGATTTCGGGAAAAATCGAGCAGACATATCAACAAGGTTATCAAGTCTAGTGGCATACGTTGAATTTAATCAATAATCACACAAGTCATAATAGAGGCCGTAACAAACAGTCACCAATACAATTTAAAAATCTCTTCCTTTTGAAACATTCATAAATGTAAGTGAGATCTAGTTACAAGTGCATATTTGAGATGAAGGAACTAACAAATAGCACTGAACGGTAGGTTTGAATAAGGAGGAAATTATCCATTTAAATTAAGCTGGACAAATTCTATCTACATTAGCTAAGTTAAAAAATGAACAAGATACTACTTAATATTCAAGTAATAGTGGCACCTCAAAAACAACGATTATAAGATCAAACAATGTACTAGCTGGAATCTATCAATATGTTTGATCTATTTCGAATGTACATTATGCTCCTTATCTCAATTACAAGTTGACAGCTGCTTGTTCTAAGTTGCTGACATATCAGTGAAAGTAATTGGTTGATTAGCTGAGGAGCAAAGTTAGGTACAACTATCTATGGGATTAAATTGTATTGTAAATTCCTTTCATTATTGATCTCTGGTTGAATATCCGTCTATATACGTTGAATGCTTGTAATTTTTGTAAGTTAACTAATATATAATCTAATCTGGTTCTCAGCTATTGGTCGGATATTGTGTCTAAGCTTAAGTGTAGCTACATATTATCTAGTGGTCATGTCTTATTTATCCATCTGATCTTATTATCCTTTATCTACTCTCGGATGTTGACAAAACGTTTTTTCTTGTTCTATCAATTACTATCAACTACGTAAATCAATTGATGTTTACCTTTAAAACTAGTTAGAATGTTAAAAAAGATAAGAGAGATAGTTTACTACAGGTTCGATGAATACACTTTATAAGGTCTGTACCCATGAATAGTTCAATTTCTCAATATCTTATTTAAATCATAGACCAGATAAAGTGATACATTGACATTTATTCTAAACAGTAACGATTTTATTTCATCTTATAAACGATCCTAAATTTGCATGTTTTAGTTCTAAATGAATTACTATTTGGATATACAGTTGTAGAATATTAGCCATTGTTACTCCTGTTAACCGAACCTTTATATCACCGATCAATTTTATGATATTATTAATAGTGGGTTGTGGAGACTATTGAATTTCATTGAAACCATAGATCGGTTAATGTTAGACCACCATTGAGAATCTGAAAGAACTGAACATCTGTTTCATACTAGTGTGGAATCCTTCAGCAGTGAGAAACCACAATCCTGCACGTGAGAGTTGAATCCAAGACCTTCGGTTTAGTACATGGACGCTTAACCTCTAAACCACTAAGTTGGCATCCAACGATGTTAATGTCTCAATTCAATGAATCCACGTTAATGGGTAACCATCTTCCATTATTTCCGGTTGGTAAATGCCTCTAACCCAGAAAATGTTAATTGCAGTGTTTGAAATGGTAGTTCATTGACACGGACAAGTTTAAATGAAATAATGACATTATCAGTTATTAATGCTTTGATTAGTATCACGTTCTAGTGAATATCATTTCTTAAAATATAGACTTCTATACAGTGTTCAGTAGAAAAACTGGTGGGACTATAATTTGTGGATAACCTTCGAGTGATGCTGAAATGACCTTGAGAGTGTCTACCTACTTACTAGGGCTAAATGAGGGTTATATTTACAAGCATCTCCTGTAATACTATTGAACATAGAGTCTAGTTAATTACAATACTCTGTTTAAAACATGTAAAACTTGATCTGTAATGCTGCATTTTTTCTGAAATGTAACTCATTGTATTAAATGTTTAAAGAATCTTCACAGTTTACCAAACATTAAAATATGTCACAGACGGTCATAAGATCAGTGATTAAATCACTTCTCGTATATCCTGGGATCACCGAGTAAATAATGCAGTCGTTGGGAAACGGGTACTAGGTAAGGATGGTAAATCAATTGATGAAGTAGTGGAGCCTCAACAGTTGAGATGTCTCGGACTTATTTTATTTACTTTAACACATAGATATTAGTACAAGGAGGTACCAAATACATATGTGCCACACAGATCTCATTTGATATGTATGAGGGCTGTGATACTGCCCGGATGGCCAAACCGAAGCAGGCGGTTTTCTTAGCGGACCAAACCCAGAGCCTTCGACCTGAAGGTCTGATCCACAAGGCAGTGGAGCATCTTTAGGAGATGCGTTCCGATGGTAGCCGACGACCGACGATTGGTCCATACGCCATTCGTTCCTTCAGGATACTGGAGCCGGCCCATGTGCACCATTGGTTTGCAATGAGGGTTTTCCAACTCCCCTAGGTGGACTCTCCGTGACTACCAACCCGGTTAAAGCGCCGGACATCCGCTTTTCAGCCTCTCAATTTCGTAAACAACACTCATGCTTTGAGAAGGGAGTGACCAGGACTTCACTGGTAGAGGCTACATACGCGTGGCCATGTGAGAGCATTTCAAGAGGGACAGCGAACTCTCACCACTCGCGGCCGTACCAGGCCATTTGGGGGTGTTACGTAAGCCCAACCATCGACTGCCTCGACGTGCAATGTTTTATGGCGTAGGAGTAGGTTGGAAGAAAACTAGGGGTATCTAAACCACAACATGGCACAAATCCATGAAGTCACTGATAAGTGGACTGAGTCAGGTTGGTACGTGTAGACTACCTGGTTGGGGACCGCGAGATGATAGCAACCGATGGTTAGTTACCTTGAATGACATGGTTCAAAATCGTTCGCAGTGGCGCAGGTGCATCCACTCTTTGTGTTCTCACAAATTTTAATCTTCCAAATTCTTCATGTCCCTTTATTTTTCTTTCCAAATTTATTTCAGTGGATCATACTCCTTGAATAACATCTTCAAACCCTAATCTTTCCGATTACTCTTACTATCTCTACCACTATGGTATTTGAATCGACATCTGCATCTATGTGCTAATGTGGTGTGGCAACTCGAACTAATGTACGTACGTACGTACGAAAATCTACGTTGTTACTGACTGACTGACTGACTGACTGACTGACTGACTGACTGACTGACTGACTGACTGAAGACTGTCGAAATAATATAAAGACAGTAAAAAAAAACAGTAAAACAATAACCAATCAAAATTTGAATCAACAAAACAAGCTACTAATCAGTAGTTAGTGTGAACATTCGAAAATATCACTTCTATTTAAAGTTTTCTCCAAGATGATGTTATTTCAAGGAATAATGAAAGTTTTACGAAAAGAAAGAAAAAAATCATTCAATTCAAAGAATACAATTCCCTTAAAATGGTATCAAGAAGTTCATCATATAATAAAACTATTATATTATTATAAATATAAAAATGTTTTGTTGCTAACGTTTAAACTATTCGTCACTTACAACCTTTGAACATTGTAATGTCATATTTGATATCCTTTATAGAATAATTTGAAAGAATCCATTGTTGAACTATAGTAACGATTTCTATATTGAATATTTATATACACAAGGATACTTGAATTTATTTTATAACTTGAAGATCAATATTTTTATTTGTAAACAACTTTATCCGGATTAGTTTCAGTAACCTGAAAAACAAACAAACAAACATAAATTCAAGATTTTCATTATTGTTCATTTAGAAACTGTTAAAACAACAAACTTTTATGAATGGACTGTTTGGTTTAAAGTTAATTATTATCAGAAACTAAAAGTAATTTGTGGTTGAATTTATGAGTCAATTGAAGCTAGACTACCATGGAAAGTCTGGAAGAACTGGATGGCTGTTTTGTCCTAGTATAGGACTCCTCAACGGTGCGCATTCACGATCCCGCTCCCCGCGAGATTCCAACCCAGGAACTATCAGTCTTGCGCGAGAGCGCTTAACCATTAGACCACTGAGCTGACCGGCATCCAGCGGTGTTAATATCTAACTTCAACTGTGTTATGACCTTGAATCGCTTTTTTTTTCCAAAATCCCCGTCGCCAATTGTTATGACCTTGGGTAGGTCTGGTTTTGCAATCACGCGACCTATCTACCAATCCGGATACGACTTATACGAATTTCACACTAGGCCAACCAATGACGTTCAACCGGTGTGGGCAGTCTAGCGTCCTTATTGGTCCTATGTACTACGAGCCCTTCCACTTGAGTCCAGAACACAATACCAGCTTCGAATCAGAGCAGTTCAGAGCAGATCAGAGCAGATCGTTTATTTCAAACATACTCGGTTTATATATCAAACAGACAGACCACAACACACCATAAATTAGGAAATAACATATGTACACAAATAAGCCAAAAAGTGGCTGTGAACGAGGGGGACAGTAATTAATAGACTGAACATAGTTTAAGAACCGTAAATCGTACAATAATAAATTATAGATCAAAACAAAGCTTATAATAAGAGGGATATAAATATACATAATCTAATGATTGAATAGTTTTACAATAAAAATATTTATAGAATATTAGTCCACTAATAGTCCTCGGGAGTTACCTGTAATTTAATCTTCGCTCGGATATAACAAACTGATCCACGAAATTGCACCACCGTACACGATTGTCTTCAGTGAGGTGATATCTCACAACAGACTTGGTTGAACTCCACTGGTAACGGATTTTCACTAGAACTCCAGGAAATGCCTCTTGAAGTCAGTTACCAGTGAGCAGATGATTATTATCAGAAGGGGTTTTGTGGAGATTTCGTTATTTAAGCTGCTACCGGCCGTTATTATCCTTTATGTACAATTATCTGACCCAAAAATTATTTTCATCCTTATATTCTTTCATTACTCCTTGATTATTGCATAACCTCAGTTGAGTCTCGGATCAATTTACGATACAATCTTTTCTATCCTTATATAGACGCATATATTTACCATACAATTATGAATACAAATATACAGAAGGGGTTTTGTGGAGATTTTAGTAATTTTATAGTTGAATTCATGAGTCAATTGAATATTGCAGAGCAGGATCGTGGATGTGCTCTTCTGAGAAGTCCCAAACTAGAACGAAACGACCGTCCAGTGCTTCCAGGTTTTCCTTTATGGTTTAGCTTCAATTGACTCACGAATGTACAGCTTAAGTAAATAATTTCGTCGAAAAGAAAATTTTCCTTGCTGAATTCTCTTTATTTTTATTCTTTTGGATAAGTCAGTTAGATCTATACAAATCATCGTTTACTAACTTTTAGATTGATTTTTTTCTAAATGGAATATTTTATGTATTCAGTATGACAACTATTACTTGTATTAGCTTACGTATACATTTGCAAAAGAGGTTGACAGGAATGTATAACTGAAATAAACACTATGATATGTCAATTTGTTGACAAAGCAAAGTTTTCGATAAAGAAATTTTTACAATTCACTTGCTGTTGTTTTTTTATTTAGGACTGCAATTGATCAGTCTCTTATTGGCATATGTGCATCCTGTGCTGATTGCCTCGATATAACCTTAATTCACAAGCTTTTTAAGTAAAGATGGATAGTAGCTAGCAGTGAAATCCACGACATGCGTTTCGCCCTATTTGGGACTCGTCAACTTGTTGTACCTACATCTCACAGTTGATGTTCACTCTGGGACTCGATCCCAGTACCTTTTATTTCAAATGCCATCGCGTAATATTTCCGATTACTGCTTATACTTTTACTACCTCTACCACTATGGGATTTGAAACGACAACTGCATCTCCGTGCTAATGTGGTATGACAACTCGAACTGATTTACGTACGTACGAAGTTCAACGTTATTACTGACTGACTGACTATCCACTTGGTTACTAAGTCCTGATAGCCACCTGTTTGTACAATGCGGTGAAGTTTAAATTCACACTATGTTGTTTTTTACTTGTCACAAGTTTTTTAAGCAGTGATGGATGGTAACGGTCCTGCATAATATTGAGTTATTTCTGTCAGCAAGAGATTTTATTCATCGATTGACTTCACATTAATATTTTCTTGTAAATGTGGGTACATTGAATGTTAACTTCTTTGTCGTTTGCTTTATTTGAACAATAATACAACTAATAAATCAATATGTATTCAGTTATATATACTTAATCATATAAAAAATTAATGTATAGAATAAAAAGTAATACAAATGAGTTAAGTAAATATTTACATAGTAACCATATCTATTTTATATTACAGATATATGTATATATAGAACATACCTGACTTTCTAACATTTGTTTACGTGCTTCAATGTATTCAACATAACGTTTAATACGAAATAATGTATTCAATAAACAGGTTGCTGTAATTCCAAGCGGAAAAGATATTGCTACTAGACTTAGACCAATTGCTGCAAGCCAACTAATAACAAAAAAAACAAGTTGAGATTGATAAGGGAAGACAATTATGAATAAATCCTACTGTCTTTAAACAAGAATACCAATGGATTTCAACCGGGTCCGTTGTAACTCACTAAATACAGTGGTAGACGGTGGTGCAATTAAATAGATTGGTTGAAGTTAAACATCAACACTGTTGGATGCCCTTTCAGTGGTCTCGAGGTTACATGTACACAGGCAAGACCGATAAGCTCCGGGTTCGAATCTCCCGGGCGGGATCGTGGATGCACACTACTGAGAGGTCACATACTAGGATGAAACGATCGTCCAGTGCTCTCAGGTTTTCTATGGTGGTCTAGCTTCGATTGACTCATGAAGTCAATTATTAAATGAAAGTACTATGATTGATATGTGTATACTTATGGTTAAAATTCTATTCAAATAATAACTACTGTTATTTCTATGCTTCATTAAACATGTTTGCACAAGAAAATGACTTTATCGTACTAAAAACTGATATTCATTTTAATGTTGGCAAAAACAAAACAAAACCCACTTAATTTTATTGATTGAAAAATTTGAGTCGATGTATCAGATATTAGAACTTTCAAGGTCACTCACTACTCATGTATTGGATGTTGTTCAAAAACTTCTTTTTACTCACGAAAACTTCTTAGTGAAATAAGTTTAATTATCTTTATTTATTTAAGCACACAAACATTGATATAAGGAAGTATCAAATAGATATGCACTACACAAATCATTCGATTTATGTGAGGGATGGAATACTGTCTGGATGCCTAAACGGAAGCAGGTGGTTTTCTTAGGGAGCCACACCCCGAGCTTTTGATCTGAAGGTCTAATCCACAAAGCAGTGGAGCAACATATGGAGATGCAGTCTCATGGTAGTCGGTGACCAACTGCAGGTTCATATGCCATTTGTCTCGATAGGATCCTGGAGCCCATGTGCACCATTGGTTCGGAATCAGGGTTTCCCAACTTCCCTAGGTGGACATTTTATGTCCACCAAGCCGATTAAAGCGCCGTACATTCGCTTTTCGTCCTCTCAAATTTGTAAACAACAGTGATGCCGTGAGAACGCAGTGAATAGAATTTCCCTGGCAGTGGTTGTATGCACGTGGCCACTTGAGAGCATTTTGAGAGGGAGAAACGACTTTCTTCACTCTCGGCCGTACCAGAGCATTTGGGGGCCACTCATAAATAAGAATAAGAGAATAATAGTTCATAATAGATGTAAATGTATCCTCTTAAAATCAGAACAAATAGTTGATATTGTAAGCGGTTAGTTATATGTACTAGTAAGTGATAGATGTTGGATTATAATTCAAATGACTTGAAATACAGGAGTCAAGAATTTTATAAGTTAAAACTATCCGTTTTAAAATCTAGTTCAATGGTCCTAGGAAATTAGAATGTTCCGCAAAATAGATCTTTCATAGATTATATACTTTAAAATAGCGTGAAGCGATAGGATTACACTGAGTGATGTTTATGGTACATAAGTAACGAATTAAAGTTGAGCAATGTCTCAATGATACCCTACCAGACATTAGACTTGGAAATTTTCATTTGAATTCCCTGTATAATCATTCCTACACTCTACAACAATGTAAAATCTGTCCTGTTCCTCGGTTTCCAATGGACCAATATAAGTCAGTGATGAGATTGAGCTCATATCATATCATCATATCTCATTACCTATTAATTTAACCCTCCTGATTGGTGTGCAAATTTGTCCCAAATTAATATAAGACTTCTTTGAAGCCTCAAGTTATTATCTATATATGTACACGATGATCTAGACATGATCTTATTATTTCTGCGTAAATGCTTCGAAATTATTTTATTATATCGGTTCAATGAATTGAAAATTGCACAAAAGGTTATATGATTCCAGACATTGATCGAACATTACATTATATCACAAACTAAATCCAGCTTCAAATATCAACTTATTGATGTAAGTATACAGAGAATTGAAGGTTTACGAAAGTAAGAGAACAATATTGTTAGCCCCAATTTATCAATAGTATTATGAAAGCGTATTTTTTCAAAATAAAACATCGAAGAACTACAGAATCGGTATAATATAACGATTGAACGTTAAGAATTAAGGAAATGGTTTCACTGGTTTTCGTGATCCGTTTATCTAGTTAGCTTAGTACCGATGAATCGATAATATTTTTTTTCCAAATTATTTTACCTTGCTAGAATGAGAGAGAAGTTTAAGTTTCGCTATAAAATTCTTCACTTAATGTTCAATGTTGAGCTAACTCGATGCCGGAACCTCGTCCCTTCCTTGGGCTTTGGAATGGCAGTAACCTTAAAACAAATCCAGCTGTAGTAGTGCAGTGCAATAACCACAGGTTTAGAGTAATGCGTTATGACTTACATTAAGACATTTATTCGGAGTTCTTTAAACGATGTTCGTAAAGTTTAAGCTATGTGAAATGATCAGAGTAGAGTTATTCATACTTATCTTTATGAGAAAATTTAATCTATGCAATTTCTTCTTCACATATTAAAATAAAATAGACTCTGTTGGTCTAACTCAAATAAACAATATCTCGTATACAACCCATTTTCTCACAGACTAAGCTATGGGATGCAAACAATGTATTCATTTATTTCATTTCAAATAATATTGTTATCACATGGTATTGTTTGGCTTGTATCTTCCCATTGATGTTTAAGACTGCAATTGATCAGTCTCGATGGGAAGATACAAGCCAAACAATACCATGTGTATTCAAATCCACCCCATTGCACAAGCAAGTGGCTACCAGGACTCAGTAGCTGAGTGGATAACGCGATGACGTTTGAAGCGAATGGTACTGGGTTCGAGTGCCACAGTGAAAATCAACTCTCTGAGATTCATGTGCATCCAGCTGACGAGTGCCAAATAGGACGAAGCGCGCGTCCTGGATTCCACTGCTAGCCACTATCCATCGTTGCTTACAAATGTTGTTATCATTTTGAAAGTACATAAGAAATATATAATTATTAACACTTACGCTAGAATAGAATTCTTTTTCTTAACAAACATGTCTACTTACTAGGACTCCAGGAAACACATCTTGAGGGCATTCACTAGTAAGCACATGACAATTATTGTTCACAAAATCTCATTCTGAAAATAAGTATCATGTGCTTACTAGTGGCTGGCTTCAAGATGTATTTCCTGGAGTTCTTGTGAGTAGATGTGACCAGTGAAGTCAAACTGTATCTTTTGTGAGGCAGTTACTCACTGAATACAATGGTGAACGGTCGAGTAATATTGTGGATTGGTTGTAGTTGGACATTAATATTGCTGGATGACGGCTCAGGAGCCTAGAGATTAAGCTTTCGCATGAGAGACCGAAAGTCCTTGGTTCGATTCCCATGAGCGTAGTCATGGATGCACACTGCCAGCGAGCATCATACTAGGACGAAACGGCCATCCAGTGCTCCCAGGTTGTTAGTGATGGTTTAGCTTAAATCGGTTCATGAATTCAACCATTAAATCACTACAACTTCCACAAACTCTCATCTCTTGTTTTAGTTGTAATCAAATTATTTCCATAGTAAGACGTTAATGAAACAAATAATTCAAAAAAGGATATAATAGATTTTAGTCATTGAATAATAATTAATATTTTATTCAAATTAGAATTGAAAATTTCTTATGTTAAAACATTTGATTAGCTTTATAAACATAAGCGCTCACGCGTGAGACTGATATTGTCCTAGGTTCGAATTTCGTTAAGCGGGATCATGTCTGCACACTCCTGAGGAGTCCCACAATAAGACGAAACGGTCATCCAGTGCTTCCAGATTTTCCATGATGGTTTAGCTTCAATTGTCTCATGATCTCAACCATTAAAATTACTATAATATCCACAAAAAACCCTTTCTCATATCATCATTTACACAACTACTCTATCTTATAATAGTATTGTTAACTTAAAACAATTAGTCCCATTTGATAAATTCTGATGATGCAATGAGAAGATGAAGTTTATCAGAATTATGTGGTGATATATTTGCGCAATATATTTTGAACAATCTGATCACACCTAATATACTTGTTAAGAACTTTTATATATGAAAATTCAAAGGTCAAATAGACAAGTTAAAGGTAAGCCATAACAAAGAAAGTATACAAAAACAAATGTGATTACCACTCTGGATAATAAATCAGTATTACCAGGGTAGGTTAAGTGTTAGGACAAGTTGCTTTTGAACACATAAAGGTGGTTTCAATTTCCATATAACCAAAGCTTCAATAAACCTTAGTATTACGTCCTTGAAGGCATTTAGTATAACACTACAAATGCCGATTTGATGTCAACCATACGATCAGTCTCAGATTGTTTGAAAAGTATTGCGCAAATATATCACACATTTCTGATATATATACATAACTTAACTCCGCCTGGAGCCCATCTGAGACTACTGCTGGTCCCAAGCCCAGCCAAAAGGGGAGGGTTGGACATGGGATTAGCAACCTCATCCCTCATCATCAAAAAAAAGCTAACCAAAAGACAAAATAATAACTTACTAATTTTCATCTCTATAATATAATGATGGACCATAAGTCAATTTTAAACTCATTCCAACAATCATCAATATGATTGTTAAACAACATAATATAATTGTAATAATAAGAGTTTGTAATGTTGTTGGTTTTCTTTCTTTTATTATTGTGATATCATCAAATTCTGATTTAATATTTTGATTTTTCCACTTATTTTTCACCATTTGATAAGAAGAAGAAGAAGAATATACATTAGACTAATATGATAGTCTTGTCATTATGTTAATGATATTGACTATAATTAGTAAGTAATGTGTAATTCATTTTAAAATTTGCATCCATTTGACCTTGAAACGCTCTTTTTCTATTGGTTAATTGTAATGAATAATTTATAAGGTTATAATAGTTATAGATGTGTCTCATGTCTCACCCATTTATTGATTAATTGGGATGAAATAAATAAATCAATATTTCATTCGTGATTTTATTGGACAAATTTTTTAAAATTGAAACGTACCAACTCAGATTGAATTTAGACATTAACAACGTGGGTTTGAATCTCGTGGGTTGGGTTCGTCTATGTACACTACTGAGGAGTCCTGTATTAGGACGAAACGGTCATTCAGTACTTTCACGTTCAGTATGGTAGTCTAGCTTCCATTGACTCATGAAGTCAATTATTAAATAAATATACAATTATGAGTCTATTGGATAAAATTTGTAAAACTGAATTGTATCATCTCATATTGAAGTTAGACATTAACACCGTTGAATGCCGGCTCAATGGTATAGAGGTTGGGCGTACACGCATGAGATTGAAGGTTCTGGGTTCGAGTCCCATGTGCAGTATCATGGATAGGTACTGTTAAAGAGTCCCGTACTGGGACGAAGCGTCCATCCAGTGCTTTCAGGTTTCTTAGGGAGGTTTAGCTTACAACGATTCATGAATTCAAATATTAAATAAATATTCAATCTATGAGTTTATTTGATAAAACTTGTAAAATTGAAATGTATCATCTCATATTTGTGACGACAGGCCACGGGTGAACTCGGGGAAGTTGTAGGAGGCTCGGAGGGAGCCGAAGATATTCCATTCAATCACCTTTTGGAAGAATATTCTAGAATTCCTACGTGCAACTTCCTAAATGGACAATGCTAATAACCCCCTGTATGCGGATTGGAGGACTTTAATGATGATTTCGTTCTCACTGAAAATTATAAATACCTGACAATTTTGTACTATAATGAACACTGTCTGGGAATAATATTCCTCTCAATAGTCTTCCGTCTTCTTCTTGCGACTTGGAGGGTTTTGAGTTGTTCTAGTGCTCTGTTATACGCGGTATATCAAGAAATCAGCCTTTAAGATATAACAATATTGAAAATAAATACTGGTTTAAGATTTGTTGAAAAGATGATTTTGACAATTGAAGACCTGAAAAGATCTAATGTTTGCATGGTAAACCTTTTTAATGATTAAAAAAAAGATTTGGAATGTCGTAATGAAGAATGTGCCATTATGTTTCTATTTGATTGTTTAAACAATCAGATAGAGATTTATAGAGTTTAACTTTTAAGAATTTAACCCGCTCCTGTGAGACTATAATTTACGGATGATCTTTGAGAGACTCTAAAGTGACCTTGAGAATGTTCACTTAATTACTAGAACTAGATCAAGGTTATAAACCAATATGAGTAATTATAATTATAATTTACAGTTGATGGTTAAGGTTAGGAATTAGATTTAGGATTTTGATTGCGACGAACGGACATCAAGTAAAATGCCAAAACGTCATTTAGTCAAAGGGATGGGTGAATTTCAAACGAAAATCCAAGATCGTTATTTTATATCTGATTGGTTCGTCCATAAATTATAGTCTCGCCAAGGTCAAAATTTAAGGATTAAAATTATAAGAGATAACTGACCAATTGTGTTAGCGGAATATAGATTGAATTAACGTATGTTCAGCACAGGAGTATGTTAGTGGACGTTAATTGGCCAATTTTTATCCAATCAGCGCTAATCGATACATGAAGAAGACTCTAGAAATCTTTTCATGTAAAAAGTATAAGTATACTAACGTTTGTCTTACTGTGCTTCTTACTTCCATCTACTCTTCTTATTTGGAATATAATCTCTTTTATGTTTAACCGTATTCTGATTTGGGGATTTTCGTCGAGTGAATTGGTGTCCAAGAATACTAGGCACTAAGAATAGTTAAGTTGTAATAAGAGAGAATTATAACTTGTTTAGTATGAAGATCATACAAAAGAAATGAATGATAACATCTGATTAATAAATTTCACAAGTTGAAATCATGAGTCAGTTGAAGCTAGACCACCATTGAAAACCTAGGAGCACTGTACGGCCGTTTCGTCCTGGTATGGGACTCCTCAGCGGTGCGCATCCACAATCCCGCACCACGCGGGGCTAGAACCCAGGACCTACTGGCTTCGCGCGCGAGCACTTAACCACTAGACCACTGAGCCGGCATCCAACGGTGTTAATGTCTAACATCGTGGGTGCGCACTGCTGAGGAGTCCCATACAAGGATGAAACGGCCGTCCAGTGCTTCCAGGTTTTCAATGGTGGTCTAGCTTCAAACGACTCATGATTTCAACTTGTTAAATTTCTTAAACTCTCCACAAAACCCATTCTGATCTGATTAATAATTATAAATTAATTTTGAGTGTGAAGAATGAAAGACTGAATATACTCGTTTTGCATAATGAATTCAAGGTTAAACGGTTGAATTGCTAAGGTCACTTTATTGATCAAGATTTTGAATTGATGTACTTTTAAACAAAACATCATGTCTGAGTCGATAATTCTATAAGGTATTTTCTGTGAGATAGTTCAACGTACATCGGTAATGGAAATTTGAGTATTTTTTTATTCTAAGTTGATTTTCTATTTATAGAACTTAGTAAAGTTCAGTTCTAACTCCGCCTGGAGTCCCTCCGGTGGCTACTGCCGGTCCCAAGCCCGGATAAAGGAAGAGGGTTGGGCATGGGGTTAGCGACTCCATCCCTTAGAAAACTAACTCGCTAAAAAACGCTAACCAGAAAGTTCAGTTCTGAAGTTGATGAATGTAAATGGAATTCATCAGTTTTTGATCGGTATATTCTCTTCTCTGGAATAGTTGCCAAATGATTAACGACAAAAGAGCTTACAACTGAATTCATCACAGCTTCATCGTCTTTTTCTATAGAACTCATTAATAGATAAAAACTGTATGTTAAAATTAAATCATGGAAGTAGCATATTTAAATCATCATAAAAAGATTGAAGCATCGACTGAAAATGCTTCAGACTTATTCATATGTATTTCAAACTACTTAACAACATAATTAACTTCCAAAATCTTTCAGTACCATGTTCGTGGCTTGCAGTTTGGGCCGATATATATATGTACCTAGTCCTACACTGTAACTGACTGATATTCTTGGCGTGGAGGCTATCACTTAACCAAATTAGCAAAACGTTTTCGTATCCGCTTCATTACCCATCATCTTATTGACGGATCCTGTAGCAAAACATCACTTTCTTCAAGATATTTCAGTTACATCTTGTTGATAAGTTCTATCCCGCATGTAACTTAGGTTAATAGTTTCATGAATATTGATGAACATACGATTCTTCACTTTGTAATGAGTAGTTTTTATGCAAATTTCTAATGTGATACAATTAGACTATTGTTTACTCATTGTTATGCATATTAAATGATTGTATCATTTAAACATATTTAAGAATAAATCAGTTATATTATGTTAATAGACAAAGAGCTTTAAATAAGATAGAATTTAATTATAATCTCTATACTACTCTATTTAATTATATATCTGAAAATGTATGGATGATTAAAGCAAATTCAATATTCTTAAAATTTATGGATCATCTTTGATGCTTTCATGATGTTAGTCTGACTATAAAAGATCGGATTAACAACTCACCGATGTGAGGAGATTTGCTACGTGATTGTAAAAACTAGGCTCTCCAAGATGAAGATGCTAAGCGACTCATTGTGTTTGATTATTGTTGTCTCCGAAAGATTGCCGATACACAGTAACAACATGATGTTATTATTGCATAGGTATGGCAATGTGTTTTCGAGCATAGCGACCATAATTCAATTGGTGTCATCATATTAAAACACCGATTTCATTAGCTTGGATATGTATTACGAATGTCATCCCAGAGAATTTGGCCAACACTAGAACCCGTTGGAACAAGTGAAGAGATGGTCAGTTCATGTCATGGTATCGTAGTATGAAAGAAAGCTGTAAAGATCCGTGGTTTGTTGGTCCATGATAACTCCCTGGTTGGAGTCCTAAAGATGATGTAACACAGTGGCTTGAGAGGTTTAGAACTGAAGCCAGTGGAGATTCTGCTGTAACTTTCTTTTAGTTTTCTTATATAAGTGAGAGTAACTTATCAAACTGAAAAAACATTTTATGATTAAATTGTTCTTAACTGAACTTCTTATCCCATTGTTATTATTATTATTACACCCTCATACACTAATTTATACCCATTTCTGTTTCTTTTATTATTATACTTACATTCCTTTCTTTGTATCTTCACAACTTCAGTTTAATTGTTTAGCGCTCCTGTTATATCTGGAAGGCTGTTTTTCATATACCGCGTATAACGTGAGCACTAAAACGCCAGAACCCTTCCAAGTCACAATGAGAATACAGAAGACTAATGAGGGGAATATTATTCCCAGACTGTCAAATTATAGTACAAAATTGTCAGGTATTCATAGTTTTTAGTGAGAACGAAATCATCATTAAATTCCTCCAATCCGCATACAGGGGGTTATTAGCATTGTCAAATCAGGAAGTCACACGTAGGAATTCTAGAATATTCTGCCAAAAGGTGATTGAATGGAATATCTTCGGCTCCTTCTGAGCCTCCTACAACTTCCTCGAGTTCACCCGTGGTCCGTCGTCACAGCTCCCTTGTGTCAATGTTTATGTGTTTAAATCAATAAATTTTTATGATACATGAAGTTGTTTAGTTACATAACAATGAAAATAAGATATCAGTTTGCGTTGCATTTGAACCATCAATTAGGGAATAACTATTCTAGACTGAGTTGTTAAAAAGAGCTTTCATAAGATTCAATGTCATTCAAACCATAGAATATTTTGTTTCATCATTTGAACTTATAAAATTAGATGGGATTCGTAGACAATTGTTTTATTCAAGACCATCTAAGTAAGATTGAATAAATAAAGTTAAGTTCATAACCATTCAATCTTCTGAATGTAACGATGAAAATTAATATTCAGAATTCAGTTTGAAGACATACAAAATGAGTAAAATTTTCGAATAGTTTGATTCTACTTCCAAATAAAGTATACCTTAAGGTCATTTCTTACAGCAGTGTGAACTAAAGAAATATTTTCAGAAGTCTCTCATTTGAATATTATCAAAATGAGTTTTATAACTTGTGGCTATGTTACCTCTATCAATATGTAATGTAATGATACCGTCAATTAGAGAACGGTGATTTATCGACCGGACCAATGACGTGTAAATGCGCACGAGCAGTCTGGAGATTTTATCGATCCTTCTTCCTGACTAACTCTGCCTGTTAAATCCAGAACATCGATCTCAGCCTTCACGACTTGGATCATGTATTTCAAACATACTGGGTTTATATACAAACCAAATAGACCACATCGTACTATAGAATAGGAAATATACATTTGTACAAGATCTAGCCAAAAGTGACTGTGAATGTGGGAGATTGTAATTAATAAACTGGGAATATCTTAAGAATGGCAAATCGTATAACAATAGTTTGCAGGTCAAGATGAAGCCTCTAATAAGAGGAACAAGAATGTGCATAGTGTAGCTACTTAATAATTATACAATAGAAATATATGTATCATATTATACCATAAATACATCCCAACAGTAACCATTCATTATCCTCGACGAGATATAACAGTGATAAAGGCTGATTTACAAATTGTGATAAATTTTATGAAATAAATTAACATAAAACATTTCAGGAACTCAACTTTCTTTGTTATCTTTACAAACTGGCTCAGAATATAATCAAATATTCCATTGATTAATTTGAGTTCAATCAGTGATAGGTCTGTTCATGAACTCTTCTGAAGAGTGACATAGTATGATAAATTAATGATCCTATCGTTTCTAGTTCTCCTCATTTATTAAACTTAAGTCAGATGATGATCTTAAGCTACACAATTCATCTATCTATTCTGGAATAACAGACTGTATTTTAACGATGAATATGTTGATAAATCAGAGATTATTTAAATTAATTGATTACTTACTTACACCTGTTACTCCCAATGGAGTATAAGTCGCCCAACCCGCATTGTAAAACCCACTCTGTCCTGGTTCTTCCTTTCTAGTTCTATCCGATTGTTGTTCATTCGGCGAGACTATAATATATGAGCGAATCAATCACGTATAAGATAACAGGTCTCAGATACTGGTGCGAAATTCATTCATCCATTTGGATAAATAGAGTTTTGGCACTATAGTTGATGTCAATTCGTGATGAAAACCCGAAATCTAATTCCTAACCTTAATCATCAACTGTAAATTATAATTCTTATTCCTCACACAGGTTTAAAACGCTCATTTGGCCCTAGTTGTTAAGTGGACACCCTCAAGGTCAATTTGGTGTTGCTCAAAGGTCGCCCATAAATTATAGTCTCACCGTTCATTCTTCTCATATCTGTCCCCATTTCTCAGCCTAATGTGTTCCTTGTTCTTCACCTTCTTCTTTCACCTTCCAAGTGAGGGCTTGCCTTTTGACACAGTTGGGTGCTTTCCTCAATATGTGTCCTATCCACTTCCAACGCTTCTTCCTGCTTTCCTCCTCCAATGGAATCTGGTTTGTTCTCTCCCACAGTAGGTTGTTGTTGATAGTGTCTGATCAACGGATCCGAATTATTTTGCATAGATAACTGTCAGTAAACACTTATATCTTCTGAATGATAGTTTTCATAATTCTCCAAGTTTCCACCCTATACAGTAGAATGATCTTGACACTTGTATAGAAATATTGACCTTGGTGTTAGTTGATAGATAGTTGTTTTGAATTCCAGATATTCTTCAATTGTGAATATTCTGTTCATGCTTTGCCGATACGCGTCTTATATATAAGATAAAGTATCATTCCATTAAATATCATAGTTCACATATTTATCATTGAATGAAACAAAGTTTATTTTTAATCACCAGTTAATTGTCATATAAAATTCATATTTTTAATTAGAATTTATTTAAATTCTATTTATTAATCAATTCACTAATCAATGAATCAAACCATCGATCAATCAATCAATCAATCAATCGATCAATCGATCAATAACAGTGATACTTTTTTTGTATCCATGTTACTTGATTTGATTAAACTAATCGATATTTATTCACCATAATAGTTATGAGTCATTCGTTTCTTTTTTGTTGTTGTTGTTGTTGTTCTAAATAGTGATTAATCGTTTATTGATTGATTTTCAAAAAAAGTATTTAATCATGTAATTTATTCATAATGAAAATAAAATTCAAATTAGTGAGAATAATTTTAATTTACTCATTTATAAATGGTAATTAAATAAAACAAAATATTAATTGTAACGAATGTGGAATAATAAGTCGATCAATCAGTCAGTAACAACGTAGAACTTCGTACGTCAGTACGTACATCAGTTCGAGTTGTCATACCACATTAACACAAAGATGCAGTTGTCGATTCGAATCCCATAGTGGTAAAGGTAGTAAGAGTATAAGCAGTAATCGGAAAGATTAGGGTTGGGAGATGTTATTCAAGGAGTATAATCCAGTGAAATAAATTTAGAAAGAGAAAAAAAGAAACAAGGAGGGTTCATGAGATTAGAATTACTGAGAACACAAAGAGTCGATTCACCTGAGTCATTGCAAACGATTTTGAGCCATGTCATTCAGGGTCTCTAACTATCGGTTGCTATCATCTCGCGGATAACAACTGGGTAGGCTACACTTACCAACATGACTCAGTCTACTTATCAGTGACTTCATGAACTTGTGTTATGTTTTGGTCTGGCCGCCTCTAGCTTTCTTCTGATCTACTCTTATACCATGGTGGAACAATAAATGAAACACTGAATAATTTATAAGATGAAATAATATATACTTGTGATGAATGATTGATTTGAAATATTTGAAGAGAAATAATATAAAGGTTATAGGAAAGTTGTAAGATTTATATGAATGATGTAATATGTTTACAAACTAATGAGACTTTTATACTTGATTATTCGTCTATTACGAATCTCAAATATTAAAATAATCCATAGTGTCATTGAATAAGAAAAAGAGAATTTAGCGAAGAAAATTTTCTTTTCGACGAAATCATTTACTTAAGCTGTACATTCGTATAGCTAGAGAAAACGATTTGGAGCTTAGCTGTGTAGAATGTTTTATTCAATGAGTTCGAAATCCGTTTATTTAGGATTTCAGCAGCCGTGTCTTCTTTTAATTCCATATTCATAAATAGAGTTTTCTTCTCTATTGTCGATGCTTTGTCATGAATTTCGGGTGCCTAGTTGATATCAACGAATTTCGGTGATTAACCATTTTTTGATGAGGCTCTGTCGAAGATGAAATAGTTCCTCATCTGTTGTGTCATTGGAACAGATTCGCTTGATCCTCCAGGATAAAGAGTGAATTAAATTCCTTTTTCTACTTAATAGAACCCAACTATGGAAGTTCATGTATTGTCCATTCCAAGTAGGCTTTCTGTATATAGGTCTTTGTAAAAAAAACTCATCAGGCATTCCTTTTAAACGGACATCAAGAAAATGAAATTCATGGTTTACCTCTGATTCTAAGGTAAATTGAATTGATGGGTGATAATTATTGAAAATATTCAAGATTTAATTGAAGTCTATGTCTTGTTCTTCTTGTCTTCTTCTTCTTACCTTATACAAGTTTTCTTGATTATCATTCTGTTTATTATTATGACCTTTGTTGTTTTGTCGTTTTTTCTTCATATCTGTCAACTGGACTATTATCTGGCCCATAAATGTTGTTCTTCCTTACCTCTTGATTAATACATTAACCTCATTTGTTATTTATTCTCGAATCCATTTTTTGCGATACAATCCTTTCTATCCTTCTATAAACATACATTTTCCATATCTAACTATATATACGAATGTACAGCTAAAGTAAATGATTTCGTCGAAAAGAAAATCTTCTTCATTTGTGTTCATCAAGTTCTCTTTGGTTTCAATTGTACTGTTTAGGGAATTCCTAGTTAATCTGATAATTCAAATACTTCTAATCATCATTATGATAAAAAAATTGTTTTCTAAAGATTATAAGTAAAGATGGATAGTGGCTAACAATGAAATCCAAGATGAGCGTTTCGTTCCATTTAGGACTCGTCATCTGGATGTTCCTGCATCTGAGTTGATGTTCATTCTAGGACTCGAATCCATTACGGTTCGCTCCAAATGCGATCGCGCTGTCCACTTAGCTTAAGAGAAAATACATCAAAGTGAATATTCTTGGCGTGGACAATGAAATTCTACATTATAATAAACACATGGTAGTAGTTAACAGGTTGGCTGTAAGCTTAAAATAAAAGGTAAATATATAGCCAAGCCTGTTTTACGATCTCGCATTATTTACTTCCCTTCGACAATATTGTGTGCCGTTTCATACTACTTAATAATATTCAGTAAATAGTTGTATTCCTAAAACTTTCTTTGCGATTATTATAACGTAGGTTTGTCATATAATATTCTGAAATATTTACATATACCTATAATATACATTGTATTTATCATTAGAATTACTTTATCTCAATCATTGTAGCAGTTATTCGCAATTTTGTGCATTTATTCAACCCTTGTTTAAATGCAACAGTTCCCATGTTGTTTGCTCTTGGTTCGATTTTTGCTTGTTGATAGACCGTTATGAAGTTTCAATACAGCCAACGGATATCATTTTGCATTATCGAAGCCTGTTTATTTCATAGAAAAAGACGCAGAAAATTTCACAGAAACCTCACAAGTTGAGAATTGTTACTAATTTTTGTTTATTATTTAATAAAGAACCGCGATTCTACATAAATCGTCGTATTCTGAACTTTGATTTTAGGTATATCTCAGTTGGGTGATTTGGACGCTTCGATAGATTTAACACAAATAGTTTATTCACAAGACTAAACAGCTGTTCAAGGTTTTTTAGCGTTTAAATATGGCCGGGATAAAACTAGTTCATGATTTAAATTGTGAAAGTTCTATGATCTCCACAAATTTCTTTTATCAGTAATAATAATAATGACGTGGTCGCTAGTGAGAAGCTTCAAATTTTTCATTCGCTTTAAGTCTTGATACTCTTCATTTTTACACATCAGTGGATTGGAATGAACTGTTAGACTGGAGGCAGAAAAAAACTGATTTGCAACCCAAGAATTCCCGAAATAGTGGAACTTAAAGCAGGCAGAACTAGAAAGACACAGTCAGATGCATTATTTTTTTGGAATTCTTAAGAATCGTGTAGTCAACTTCAAAGGAATAATCAGTCAATGCAAATACGACAACAAAATGGAAAGAAATAAACGCAAATGATTTAAGTTGCTTCATAATGTAGCGTGGCGTCGAGTCGAAATTAACTTTGAACAACGCTATCAAGAAACACGTGCCAAAGAAATCAGAAGGCGTAGTTTGAACGTAATCAGATTTATTTCGTTGGCGATCTCGTGGTATCGAACGAGTACAAAGTTCGTGACAATAAATGGTACAAGCGAAAGCAGGAGAATGGAGTACGTGCGAACAAAGCCAAAAACCGCGGAACAATGATAGAATGTAATGGAAGCACAAAATGGCTGTAATTAGCACAGTTAAACAAACGCACATTGAAACAAGCACTAGTACAATTGGTTATAATGATTGTTTTCAATAAACCAATCGTGTTTTCGTGATAAAAGTGAGTCACTATAATACAATCCCGGCGGTATTTTCAAATGTTTATCGCAACACGTTGAGATTTTCACGACAGCTTAAGTAGATAACATTTGTGAGACTTTTTATTGTTACATCTTACCACATTCTTAACACACGAAATAGTTTAACACTGCTTGTTGGAATTATAGGAAAACAGAAGTTTTGGTCACACTGAATTTATTCACACTAGAAGCACCACAATTTAACCGTAGTCACAATCTCTCAAAACATTGATTGTTTTAGGATTCCACTTATTTGTAACTCGAAATACACTTTTTGCTTTAAGGTTTCAACACACTGGATTGATTAAACGTTCACCGGTAGCTTTACGCCTGTCACCCGACTTGGCACAGATATTCCGTTTAGTAGACGTTTTACACATACTCTGTAATAAACGTGTCAGTCGACACAATACACGAGAATTTGGGTCTGATATAAATTCCGTCTACATTGCTATCGTTCAATCAGACTGAAGCCCGCCGATTAGCAGACGCTCCATGAAGCAAACTCATACGACTATTGCCCCCCCCAAGCAACCACAACATTTATAAGTCAGTTTCTAATTCATTTCAGCACAACGCAGTGGAAGAACTAAGTTACGTTAGCAGATAGAATCTATAAATTTATAGTGCAAAGACCGACGGTGTCTGCTCGGTTGAAGACTCAACAATCCAAAAGATATGAACCTTAAAACTCAATGTAACTTCCTGATTGGTAATAATTAGGTACTGCATAGTCCACAGTTTAACGTCAGACACTTTTTTTGATAAAATTATTCAAAACTCAGTGTTTAGTTAGGAAATGATTCTAATAAAAGAGAATGTTAATTCGAATTAAATATAGTGTAGAGCAAACGATTATGTGAAATATAAACCCCATATTAATTGTTGTTGACCGGACAATTGGAAATGATATAGAAACTTCCACTTTGTGTCGCCATATTAAACCGATAGGTGAACTGAGAAATGTCGTATTAGAGACAATATATTTGCATGACAGCGTGTTACATAGAGCTAATCGAATAAAATCATCAGGTCTTGCAACCGAAAGAGTCTTTAATAAGAGGTAACATGATTTCAGTGGGTGAATGAATGCTGTTGGATAACAGCACTCAAAAGCAAACGCCAAATAACTTGAACCTTAAGCATTGTTAATCAGTCAGTTCATTAGCAAAGTAGGACACTTCCAATAATCTGAACAGACTACTTTCAGTTAAAAACAGTGATTGAGTTCAATGGTCTTGACCAGCAACAATTCGAAACTAGACAAGGAACTTGTCAGTAGTTTTATTTAAAGAAAAAGACAACATTGGTAAGATTTACTAGAATTTTGCGATAGAGGCATTTTCTAAAATAAAAATTTCAACTGAACTCAGTGATAACAATTTCATTTGTGATCGAAAAGGTAATGAAACGTGTAAATGAAAGTTTCAAAAAATAACCTCTTTAAATTAAAAAAAAGATCAGGGTTTTTTGCGATATAAAATTAGAACATTACGATTTTCACGAAGACGTACTCATTTACGTGTAGAATCAAACATAGAAGAATCTCACATCCTTCAGTTAGGGTTTAGAGACGTTCAGCTGTGATGTTTGCTAGACTTTTAGTAACCCGATGTCTGACTCCAGTTAAATTGTAAACTGGTTGTTGTCGAAACACATATGTCACAAACCCTCATATATCATTCCTGTTAGAGTATAAAGGGATGAAATAAAACAAATACGAGGATGAATTTTGAAAACGTGCATTTCATTCACTCATTGATCCAGACGAATATACAGGGAAACGACGTGACGGATACGAAGCGACAAGAAATGAATGTAAGTGTCGAGTAGAGGAGAAGGTATGTGGGCCAAATCGTTTTGATCAAGCGTAACTCAATATTTATATTCAGATGAAAAAAATTAGGAGACGCATACTGAATGAGGTTAGCAACCTAAAAACCTAAAACGTCAGAGTTACTAAGCGAAAAATTAATAAAGCCGAAATATGTTTTATCAAGAATGGCTAATTGGTCTGTCCAGAAGCTAAAATAACCAATATGTGCTTGACATAGTACCAGACACTACAAATACCCTCACAGACTTAACTATGGTGTGTACAAGAAAGCAAAGAACTGAACTTGTACTTCGTATTGCAGATGACAAATACTGAATCTCTCTATTGTATTTACGGCAAAGAACTTGATGTGTAGTATGCTGTACGTGAAACGCAAAATTTTAAAAGATACGAAACATCTGAAACTTTTCCCTCAAGAATTCTGTGAATGTTTCTATTTATTAACAATCTGGCAAAGCTTTCCCCCTAGTTTCCGACGAACCATGCCAAATGTCCCATTTAACTAAAGACGTGTGACGTGGTTTTGATGCAAATAGGCTAGTCACAAATGATTTATCAAAGATAATAGATGAAACGTGATTTAAAATATCCCTCTCTCTATGTAGTGTGGTCAATCTACTACAGTAATTTTATAATAAGTCTAGTCTAGGTGACCGGGTTCATAATACCGATTGATTGGACAGTCGACCAATATGTTATACACATTGTAGATCACGATGTCAGATGAACGGTTCTTAACCAAGAATGAAAAGCCGAAACAACTGCAGAAACTATCTTATTTCACAGAAGTGAGAGGCAGTTATTCTCAGTGAGTCCGTAGTAGTAATCAGTGAAAGGAATGGATATCACACTTAATAGTTGATTAAGTGTTTATTTGAACGTAGTCAGTGACCAATCGCATTCACTATTACTACCACACACCAGTAAGTATGTTGAAGCGTTCCCAATTTATCAATCTTTAAAAACTAGTTGAATGAGTTGTCTCGAATCACTCATAATCTCTTTCTGGAACTGATCGTAACGATTGAAAGTAATTGTTTATTAGTAAACAATCTGTAGTCATTCATATATGTGTAGCGTGGTGTCGAGTTGAGATTGACTATGAGCGCCACTACAAGGAAACGCGTACCAAGCAAATCAGAAGGCGAAGGTTGAACGTAACCAGGTTTATTTCGTTTGCGATCTCGTGGTATCAAACAAATACCAATATCGTGCCAAGAAATGGTACAAGCGAAAGCAGGAGAATGGAGTACGTGCGAACAAAGTCAAAAACCGTGGAACAATGATAGAATTTAATGGAAGCACAAAATGGCTGTAATTAGCACAGTTAAGCAAAAGCGCATTTAAACAAGCACTGGTACATTTTGTTATAATAATAATTGTTTTCATTAAACCAATCGTCTTCTCGTGATAAAAGTGAGTAACTACAAATGTGTGTTTCCAAAGTCTACTGCAAGTTGTAATTGTCTTATCCACTCATTCGACAATACAATGGGCACATTGCTTGCCCTCAATAAATAAATACTTGATAAGATGGATGCGCTACCGGATAAATTATCAACTATTATAGATTATATAGATAAAGCGAAGACAACTTATATTTTGGAGCATAACTGCACTCAGTTTTCTGCCACATTCAGTTGTATCTGGTTTTGATTCTGTGAAATAGATAGGCTAATAGTGGCCAATGTTTGATTTCTAAGAATGGTTGACCATCTACGGTATAATGGTATGATTATCGATTCTGCCGTGCGTTGAATATCTCATATTGATCTGTAAATCCTCTACAAGGAACAGAAAAACTGCTGAACTTCGGAAAACCGGTTCCACACATACTGCACTTGAATACTTAAACTTTACAATTCCTTGACTTCCAGGAAAATTTGTAAACTTTTATCCCCCAGTTCTCGTCACAGATTCTATCGCTTTCATATATAAGCTTAGAATACTGTGTATTCTCCTAGTACGAGTTCATCAGAGGGTAACTTTATGCCGTCCAACAACGTGATATAATACATGTGTCTATGCATATTCCAACTACTTAACCCAAACTCAGTCAGCTTAACAGATTTATATATATTTAAATAATAGTTTCTCAAGATTCCTTCCACGCTCAGATTTATTAGTTTTACCTTGTTCAAAAAGATTTTTGATCCATGATTTGTATATATTCCATAGATCGATCAAAATACCATATGTATGTTCTAAAATGCTTTTTTTATACCAGTGATTATTTTGTTTCAAGGCCACCTATTTGTAGCACAGTTCATATATTTTCATTAGAACGTATCTGTTTTCGAGTGTAAACTCAAGTATGTTTTGTACTCTCTTAGAAGCTTCATTTGCCCATATATGATGACGTTTTGAGAACCCTTTTACATTTTCGTCACAGATGAGGCTTTTTTGTTCTATGCATCCACACTAATCTTCATACAGTATAATATGAACAATTGACTTATAATTATAGTGTGCAGTGACGGTTTTAAGGACTTCTGCGTTGTGTGATAGCTGTTTTAAAATTTATTAGATTCATCTTGATATTCTTTAAGTTAATAAAGCACATAACTGTGATGCAACTAATAAATTCATGCATTATAATAACAGTCTTCAGTAATTAAAATAATAGGTAGGTGCATCTGTGTCAGTTCTTGCAGTTTTCCTCCAGTGAAAATCCGGTCTCTCTTTTTAAACTTATATCGATGGTGCTGTATGATAATTAGAAGTAATCGAACTAACATACGAGCTAGAAATCCCCGGAATAGCTCAATTTAAGCCAAAAGAATTATGCGAGCACAAACAAACGTATTGTATTTGGAATTCTAAACCAGATAAACGTCAAGTACAAGAGAATCATCAGTTCATACAAACGCCACATCCGCCACAGCTTAAAGTGGAATCTAAGTTTCTGCAGTCGATTGAACGTCTTTGTATGTCCGTCAGACTGTGTATTGTATACAGACTCTTTTTGATCTAGAACACGCTCATTAGTATTAAATTTTAAAAATGAAGTTGAAACGAACACACCTTGGTCCTCATAATGCCCTCAGTTTTTGTGACCATCTCTCATGTAATCTACAGATTTATGAACCTATTTCAGTAGACCTTCTATGGATAGTGGAAAAGTAGTTCTTTTACGAAGAAATTTTTGTTTAAGTAATTTATTTATTGCTTTTTAACGTTTTATCTAGTAATTTAGCTTTGAAGAACTTTTTTTGTTTTTCTCTCTGGGTCTTCCATCACTGCAGTAATAGTATCACTGACTTTTGTTTTCAGGGTTTTTACATTTCTGGCTTGCACATGAGTATGATAGGGCTTTGGAGTCACGCGTAGTTTTTCTCACTTTAATTCCGTAATTTTGAAGTTATCAAGCACATCATTGAAACCATTTCTAGAGGTCATTTAGGAGTGTTCCGTCTGAAGCATTCTTAAATTTTCTAGACGTAATGTTGACAGTTCACGTTCAGTAATTAGAAATTTACAATTTATAGTTGAAGATTTTTCATGTCTAATAAACAGACTACGACATTCTAGAATAAAAAGCTTGTGACCAATAATATTTGAAATGGAGACTTTGGTAGGTATAATTCTTGCATTGGGATTTAATGGTCTCAACTTCTCAATCGAAATGATGCACTTGATACTGCCAATGTCAACAGCAAAATCACTAAAGGCACAACTAGATAGATATGATCGTTTTTAAATATAAAGTGAATTATTTTAAGTTGTAAATAGGGACAACATATAATCATTGAAGTCACTCAAATCAATAGGATTCGAATTACAAAGTCCAGTATTACTAGCGGTGAAAGAAACAGCAGTTTTGCAGATCGATTGGATATGCTCCGGTATATCACACTTAAAGCATCTGGCACGACGAAAGACACACAAATTACGTTAATGATATTGACCTAAGAATAAACGTGAATTAAACTTGTGCTCACTGTTGTAATTTGCTTTGCAATTTTATAATAAATCACATTTCATAATTCCATGGGGATAGGAAATATTATTAAACAAACGCGATTTTAATCAACCATGAGAGTGTATTTCATCACGACGACTAGGCAAGATGTTAAAAAATTTTACCGACTGAAACCCGAGTTCATTCACCGTTTCACAATTGGTACATACAGTTCTAGCATCTTGAAAAGAACACTTTGGCATTTTTAACAACCCTCTCTCCAGATCTGATATGCTAGTTCCTGCAACAAATCAATCTCACAGCTGCACATGAAGTTGACCATCAAAATTGCACTTGGCAGCTTGTTTTTGCAATTCAAAGATAAATTCCCTAACCTTCTGCTTCGTCTGACAAATCATTTCATGAGGATTTGCTGTTTCGCGACATTAGAAACTAGTACACTTTACATGATTTAATGGTAGTTCCTTGTGAGTTGCATAAGCAACCGAAATACGTTTTTCTGGAAATGCCACATTTTTTAATAGGCAGTAGGCGTCCTTCTCAATTAGCGTGAGAAAATGAGCGATACAAGCTATAAATGTATACAGCAACTGTATTAATAATCTTTTGATGCGGTCGCTAATATAGTGAGAACAGTAAGCAGTGTAGGTAAAATGTGCTTTTTATCTTTGGTAATTACTGTTACATACAAAATGGTGTACAGAAAAATCAAGAGGGAACCTGAACATAGTTCTTGAGTGAATATTGATACTTGAATAGATAAAATGAAGTTACAGAAGTGTCCATCGTTATTTTTTTTCACTTGTTAGCTTTCGTAAATACAAATGAAAATGCTCTCTTTCATTGTTAAAAAATTCTTCAAGAATAGATCAGAGATTAAAGACTATATAAGTAGCCAAATGATTATAGAGCATAAGCTTATAAAAATCGACAATGTTATCATATACAGTTATATTAAGTAACTTAAATCCACTAAAATGAAAATAATTTTATGATGCTTAATGTTTTAAATAGAAACCAATGACAACTTTACTCCTTTTTTTTGTTGAATTATAACATTTGCTAAAATATATCAGACTATTGAAATCTAAAAACGTTTTCTTCACATTTATATTATTAGTATATTTATTTGTTTATTATTACTAGACCTAGTTCATTTATTCAGATAAAACCTACAAACCGATTAGTATAAATCTGAATCTAATTTACAAGTTCAAGGTAAATTATTGTGCGATCGATGAAAATAATATCGGTTTCATAATATTGTAAGGTAATAAATTAAGAGTGAGATTATAATTTATGGACGACCTTTGAGCAACACCACATTGATCTTGAGGGTGTTCACATAACAACTAGGGTCAAACGAGGGTTATAAACCAGTATGAAGGATTAGAAATATGATTTACAGTTGATGGTTAAGGTTAGAAATTAGATTTAGGGGTTTTCATTACGAACTGACATCAGCTATAATGTCAAAACTCTATTTATCCAAATGGATGAGTGAATTTTGTGCCAAAATCCGAAACCTGTTATCGTAAATCTGATTGGTTAGTTCATAAGTTACAGCCTCACCAAATTAAGTGGTTAAGTTTTTGTAATACTTGTTCAACATTACTTCTAGTTTCTTTCTTTTCTAATTCAATATGATGATTATTTAATGTAATATCGGTTTGATTTTTCATTGTACTATTTGAATCATTATTATATTGATCTTGTGGTTATCATTACCAAGGTTTAACTTGATAAGTTCGAATAAAATGAGAATTGGATAGGTTGATATAAATAAGATAGCATATTTGTAATATTTTTGATGTTTCGCAACTCAGTGTAGGCTACTTTTTCAAAGAATGAATAAATAAGCAAATCAAAATTAATCCAAGTTTAAATGGTACAAATGAACAACACAAGAATATTACATTGATTTATATCAATGTGATGTTTATTAAGGATAAGGTATTCTTTGTATTAAATTAACGTGATATACAACACATGATTTCTTATAATTCTGTACATTTTTTATTATTATCCAAACGATTGTAGAAATCAATATATAAATGAATGTAGTTTCGACTAAGGTCGTCTTCATGTTCTGAAGGGAAATAAATCTTCACTTGTACCAGTCTTCCTTGTCTTTACATTGTGTCGTGGAAATTGTAATGGTTGCTCGTTTTTCAAGTACATATAATAAGCAATGTGGATTTAACAGTTATATAGTCCGAATTTATGCTATATGACTGAAGCTCTATAGATATTGCTGTAAACAATAACAAATCTGGGGGATGATCGGTATCTCCAAGAAATATTGAACATTTTTTACTTCAAAAAGTTTATAGTTAGTGGTTTAGTGGATGATAACTTCTTTTTGAACAACTATATGAAACAAAAAGTCACTAACTTATAGATTTATTTAATAATTCAACTCATGAGTCAATTGATGCTAGACCACGATGGAAAACCTGAAAGCATTGGATGGCCGTTTCGTCCCAGTATGGAACTCTTCATCAGTGCGCATTCACGACCCTCCACGGGGGACTCGAACACAGGACCTCCAGTCTCGCGTGTTAACGCCCTTCCCCTAAGACCACTGAGCCGGCATCCAACGGTGTTAATGTCTAAATTTAACCAATTCACGAAATCGCACCACCGTCCACCATTGTCTTCAGTGAGTTGTTATCTCACAACAGACCTGACTGAACGCCACTGGTCACAGCTTCTCACTAGAACTCCAAGAAATAACTCTTGAAGGCAGTCATTAGCGAGCATATGATGATTATAATCACAGATGGGTTTTGTGGAGATTATAGTAATTTAATAATTGAATTCATGAGTCAATTGAGTCACTTAATGCAATGGTGGACGGTAGTGCGATTTCGTGGATTGGTTGAAGTTAGACATTAACACCGTTGGATACCGGCCCAGTAGTCTAGAGGTTAAGCGTAGGCGCGCGAGATTGATAGTTCCTAGGTCGGAATCTCGCGGGAAGCCGGATCGTGGCTGCACACTGATCAAGAGTTCCATACTAGGATGAAAAGATCATCCAGTGCTTCTAGGTTTCCCATGGTGGCCTAGCTTCATTCGATTCATAAATTCAACTATTACATTACTATAATCTCCACAAAACATCATTCTGATTATAAATTTATCCTCATAAAGATTCTTATTTTAGAAGAAATTTTAATTTAACTCACTAAATTAATGTCTATTACTGTAAAGATCTTGTTTAACCTTAAAATTTTTATTTCTTGACAGATATCACACCAATGAATAAATCAACTGAGTCAATTAAAATGGAAGGATCAATGTATAACAGTATTGTAGCAACTACACTGTTTGTGGCTTTCTTTTGGACTATAGTCACTCTGTTATCATGGTTAATAAGAAATGTATTAGTTTCGGTAACTTGACACATATTAGTATTATTTAATGACATATTATTATTTTTTTAAAAAAAGGTTCTTGTCTAACGATTTCACATTTAAAACAAATAAAATAAACTTCCTTCGATGAAACTATAATTCATGGATGACCTTTGAATGACACTAAAGTGACCTTAAAAGGTGTCTACCCTAAATGAGGGTCATAAAGCAGTTTGAAGAATAAGGATCATGATTCATAGTTGATGGTTAGTGTAAGGAATTAGATTTAGGGTTTTCATCACAAACTAGTGTCAGCTATAATGTCAAGACTCTATTTAGCCAAATGGGTGAATGAATTTCACGTGAAAATGCGAGACCTATTATCCTCAATCTGATTGGTTCATTCATATAATATGGTCTCGTCATGAGATCATTTATTCACTAATTTAAAAAGTTAAAATTATTTTATACAACTTTGAATGACACTGTAGTTTGATCAGTGCCAGTGGTATTGCTGAGATCTCTAAATTCCAATTAATTGTCATGGATTCAAAACTGACACTCAGAAGCTTGGAATTAACTGCCCAACATACTTATTTTATTGTAGTTAAGCGGCCAAGTTGAGTGTATGGCTAAATCAAAGATATTGAAGTGAGTTTTGTCTCGTGTAAGACATATCTCTATCAAAAAATCACGTCAATCAATAAACGACAGCATGTACGTATATTTATATTCATTCAATCACATGAGCTGATCACCTTATTGGGGTTACTATGGAAAGACGTAAGAAGTCTTTATATAAAATTGTGATAGTAAAAACTTTCGTCTATAAGAAACTAAAGTAATTGATTTACCACATATATGAATGGACTGCGTTGGATGTGGTAACATTTTAGATAAGAACAATGATCAAGTCATTATCATCAATGATTTCAGAGTATAAGTTGCATAGTGTAAATCTAGTCTTGTTGACCCTGATACATCTAGTTTCATTTCTTCTCATTAAGTTATTTTTTCTTTGAATTCAGTTAAATAATAACTTTTGCTTAGTTGTTTACGAGTCATGAACAAAAGAGGCAAATGTATTTGTCTGATTCTCTGAATTCATAAAAATAGCCACTTGTTATTCGAGTGATAATATACTCTGAGGTTTATCTGTTAAAATCACACAGTGATTAAGTATACATATTTCTCCTATTTTTTGAACATGATTATATGATTGATTTCAGAAGATATACTGTTATTAAGCATCATATTAGCAATTTATAATACTTTGATATGTGCTACTTATGTCGACAGATATAAGTAGTATATACATAAATCAAAAGTTAAATGTCTAATGGTAGAGAAGATGAAGAAGATCGAAGAAAAGAGAAGGAAAACAGAGAATTATTGATGTGGAAACGAAGAATCAATCAAGTCTGAGACTACTGATTGAAAATTTGAAAATAAATTGATTCTCAGATTTTACAAAGTGATTCTGTAATTTGTGTTCAAAAAAACATTTGGTTGTATCAACGGCGAGACTATAATTTATGGACGAACCAATCAGATATAAGATAACGAGTCACAAATTTGGGCGCAGAATTCACCCATACATTTGGCTAAATAGGATTTCGGCATCATAGCTGATGTCAGTTCGTGATGAAAACTCTTAAATCTAATTTTTAACCCTAACTATCAACTGTAAATGGGAATTCTAACTGCTTTATAACCCTCATTTAGTCTCACTTAGTAGTTGTTCACTCTCAGGGTCACTTCAGCGTCGCTGATGTTCTTATTCACTGTAATACCATTGATGGTTATGTTTTGACCTCTGTAATATGTTATCTATCTATCTGTTTATCTGATAAGTCTGTTTACATGATTATGTGCAGTTTGCACATATAAATTGTTCTGGGTTGTATAGGATTTACCTTGAACAATGAGTGAATCATTTAAATCTGATCTTTTAATATGAGATGTTTACATATTCAGGTTTCAATTCGTCCTTTATGAAACTCAAGTGATCAGTGTTATTCATATTTAACGACTCAATGTATTTTTTGTTGTTGCTAGAATTCATATCAGTGAAGTCGTATATGTCTCGATCCAACATCCTTTGGCATGCATTAAGTTGCTTTATGAAATATGTAGCTCGTTACACCACCATACTATTGAAAGAAATATATTTTACTATTTAGAATCATCTGATCTTTATACATATTTAACAATGAAATAAAATTAATTACTACTGACTTTTATGTTTCTATTTCAGTTATTCAACTCTGTCCCTTCCTCCTCTCAAACGACTCAGGAATCCAGAAAGAGTTTCATTAGCTTAAATGTAATATCAAAGCTGCTTGCTAAATCTCCATTTGTAAATTTCAGTAATCCAATAGACAATCATTTTTATTCAAAGCCAAAGTTATTGTTGGCCATATTAGATGCTGTGGCTACAATTGAACTTTGTGCATGCAGTTTAGAATGTTGGATTGTTCGTGAAGTTTTCGGTTATTGGGGTCTTTTGGTTGCTATCGCTTTAAATTGTATTCGTTCAAGCTTGTTTGTTTCATTTGATACTTATGGAAATCCTTGTAGTCCATGGTACAGGTGATAATATTTATGCTCAACTCTGTTAAATAAATAACTTTAATCATTATGTAGGATTGATTACTGATCGATTCAATCCAAAAAGTAATAGATAGTTAAATTGTGTACGTTTGGACGTTTTCAGTAGTATCACAATTGTTGGAAAATCTTGAAATCATGAGCTTGTTACTTGAAGAATTCTTTAGTGTGCTCTCAGATAATGTAATTTCAATTCGATATCATACATAACTGTTTTTCCTTGGATATAGATCTTCTTAAGTTAGTACATATGATATTCGGTTGTAGACTAATTTCCTTAATTAATGTATGTGATACACAAAAGTACAAACTATAGATTTTAAAAAATCAATCTTACTACATGAAACGATACCATCAGAGTAGAATGCTACTGGAGATTGTTCATTTGGAAGTAACTCACGTTATGAATGGATGAATGGATGGAATTAGATGATGGTCACGTGATATTCTGAAATGCTTCATTTTACGTGGCCTACTGATGAAGAGTTTAAACTGGAACAAAATAGTTGCCTAGAACACTTAAATATTAGAATATTTCATTGAAGTGTAACTATAGATTGGTTTGACTTTTACTCCCTTGTAAATATGTAGTTCCTAGAACACCAGTTAAGTAGGACCTGAAACTTTAGATCGGTCAATAAGGATAACAACTGTTGGTCTGAGACATGTTTCTAGATGCAAACTACGTGATTAAAGTCCATGCAATAATGTCGAACAGTGATTGGAAACGTTGGGTGACATCATTCAGAATCATTCACAACGCTGTAGCTCTATTTGCTCCTTATCTTCCTATAGATCTTCAATTACAATATTATTTTATACATATGCTTCTTCATGTCATCTCAAGTCATATTCTTGATGCTCATTATTTCTGGCTATCATTGTTACTACATTCATTTGATTCATCTGTTTAATTTCATCTCATTTTACGATTATATTATGGAAAGTTATGTTAACACATTTATGTTCATAAGTGACTGAAATGTTTACAGATAGAACAACTCATTGTGGTACTCAAACCTATAGAGTTTTTAAACCAAAGAAAACCTTTTAGCTACTGGGTGACACATAATTAATCGAAAAAACTGAACATTTACTTATCTAAAAGGAATGATAACTAAAATTATCAACTTGATGATGAGCTGTTTTGTAATGTAGTTGAATTTTGTGTCAAACTTATTCTTGGAAGCTTCTTGATACTTTTTACTATAGGATATTGTAAAGATTGTTGAATATGAAGTTTTAAGTCATGGACTAGCTGTGGTCAATTAAACATTAAAAGGTAGAATTCATTAGACACCTGTTTCATCCAATTATGGTATTTTTCAGTAGTGTATGTCCACGACCTCATAAAGTATCAAACTCATGATCTAGTTACTCAACTTCTCTTACTTACTTACGCCTGCTACTCTTTGTGAAGAAGCATAGGCCGCTCACCAGCATTCTCCATCCAACCCTGTCCTGGACAATCCTTTCCAGTTCCTATTCATCCTTTTCATATCTGATTCTATTTCCCGACGTAATGTGTTCTTAGGCCTTCCTCTTTTAAGTTTCCCTTCAGGATTCCAAGTTAGGGCTTGTGATGCAGTTTAATGATTTGCGTCATGTATGTCCTATCCATTTCCATCGTCTTTTCCTAATTTCTTCTTCAGCTGGAAGTTGGTTTGTTCTCTCCCACAGAAGGCTATTGCTGATGGTATCCGGCCAATGGATGTTGAGTATCTTGCGTAGACAACTATTTATAAATACTTGTACCTTCTTGATGGTTGTTGTTGTAGTTCTCCAAGTTTCAGCTCCATACAGTAGAACTGCCTTGACGTTGGTATTGAAGATTCTCACTTTGATATTGGTTGAAAGTTGTTTTGAGTTCCATATGTTCTTCAAATATAGGAATGCGACCCTTGCTTTGCCAATCCTTGCCTTTACGTCTGCATCTGAACCTCCTTGTTCATCGATGATGCTTCCCAGGTATGTGAAGGACTCTACATTTTCCAGAGTTTCGCCATCAAGAGTGATTGGGTTGTTGTTTTCCGCTTTGAATTTGAGGACTTTGGTTTTCCCTTTGTGTATGCTGAGGCCTACTGATGCAGAGACTGCTGCTACACTGGCTGTCTTCATCTGCATCTGTTCATGTGTACGTGATAGGAGGGCTAGGTCATCTGCGAAGTCCAAATCGTCTAATTGATTCTGAGCTGTCCATTGAATTCCGTGTTTTCCTTCCGATGTCGAGGTCTTCATAATCCAGTCGACCACCAGAAGAAAGAGGAAGGGAGAGAGTAAACAGCCTTGTCTTACTCCGGTCCTTACTTGGAATGCATCTGTCAGCTGTCCTCCATGCACGACTTTGCATTGTAGTCCGTCGTATGAGTTCCGGATAATACTGTCAATCTTCTCAGGAACTCCGTAGTGTCGTAGAAATTTCCATAACATTCTCCTATCCACACTGTCAAATGCCTTTTCATAATTAATGAACTCAACTTCTCTAACTAATAAAAATTAAGAACATAAAATATCGAACATCAACTAAGTGATCTGATGTTTAGGCGCTTGTCATGTGATCTAAAGGTTCTAGGTTCAGTCATTGAAGTAGTTCTGAATGGATCTAATAGAGAATTCAACTACTAGAACAAAGTAACTGAATGATAATTCTTGATCTTCAGTGATTTACTAACTTAAATTAGTTTATCATGATAATTTGTATCTTTTTTCTCGATATTCAAGATTTTTACTTGGTCAAACACAACCAATATGGATGATTTTCACATGGACATTACAATTTCTATCTGCATTGATAGCACTTAAATTATGTATATACTGGTGGTCATTACAATTAACTGTGTATCATTCAGCACGTTATAAATTAGCATTAAAAATGTTAAATTCTCAATTATTAATGAATTATAATTCAGATTTACAAGTTGTAATAAGTATTGGATTCTTATGTGAAGGGATTGTAACTTTTATGGATTTATATTTGAATAGTTTATTTACATGTATATTAGAACATTGGAATTTACATTGTCTTCAATATAATACTTCACAAACAACATCTTCTACAAATGACAGTGAAATGAAAATGACAATGTCTCAAATGTCGAATGTTTGTGAATTAACATGGAAACAATTTCTTATGTCTTATATTATCAGATTATTGATTATTCTTACATTAATAGCTTATGGTAAGTTGTATCTTACAATCTAATGAATTTACACATTTATTATTCTTTCATGATAAAATTACCCATATGTAACCTCTCACATTATGAAGCTGAATGATGCGGCTGAGAATCCTACAGAAAGTGCCGGTTTCTTTAATGATTTCAAATATGCCTTGCTGGTGAATTTTAATGAGCTGTTAATCTAGACGAATCAAAGCTTCTTTTCGACTAAGCTTAGCTATTTGATATTCTTCAAATGATTTGTCATATCATCTTTTCCTGACAGATTATATTGGTAAATAAAACTTGATGTGAAGTAATAACTTTTGTTCAATGATGTTGAAAATATAGCGTACTCTCATTGAATCCTTGTTTATTCAAAGGGTTAAGAAACCAGTTATTATCTATTGAAATTCAAAATCATTACTACAATGGACTGAATCTTTTGTTAGTTACAATGGTCATGTTTATACTTCAGTTAGTGGACGAATGTTATTCAGATAACTACTGAAAGCCAGAAAACACTAAACGGCAGTTCGTTCCTAATATCAAAGCCCTTAATGGTGCGTATCCATGGTCCAATCAGGGGTCGAATGCGGGACCTTCGTTTGTCTCAGTGAATGCTTAAACTTCAGAACATTTGGCTGACAACAAGTGGTTTACTTGTTTAACCTCGACTAATTCTATATATTCGCCGGTCATCATTCATTTTAATTTCTGATATTCGTCTCTAACCCGACACACAGATGGTCTTGAACTCAATCCTCAATGGGGTTAGGGATGAGAACCGTTGAAAAGTCTCATACTTGAACAAAACAACTATCCAATACTTCTTGACTTTGAATGTTTGTTTAGATAAGATCAATCAGTTATATGAAATATGGAATTTAATAATTTAAATGACGCTCAATAATAAGTTTTTTGATCTATGACATTTTTCAATTGAAGCATTTCCTTAATTTACGTTTATTGGGCTTTGAAGCCTGGTAACAATGATAATAAGATATATTTGGTTTTTAAATGAGTGGGAAATTGAATTCCTAAAGTTTGACAGAGATGAATTTCACTTGACTTTCATCAATCAATAACTTCAATTAAGTATCTTGAAGTATAGTTGTGTTGCTTTTCTAAAACACAAATGTCACTTATGAAGCAGATATCTCATCTCTATCAAAGTATTGTTACTCTTCGGTAAATTTTTGTCTAAACTAAATGAACAGAAGGGTTTTTTGTGATTTTAAAAATTTTACTGATTGAAATAATGAGTCAATCGAAGCTAGAGCACCATGGTGGCGCAACTTCGTGGATTGGTTGAAGTAAGACATTAACACCGTTGGATGCCGGTCACTCAGTGGTCTAGTTGGTCAAGTGCCTGGCACGAGACTCATAGGCCCTAGGTTCGAATCTCACGGGATGCGGGATTGTGGATGCGCATTTGTGAGAAGTCCTATACTAGGATGAGACGGCCGTCCAGTGCTTTCAGGTTTTCCATGGTGTTCTAGCTTCAATTGACTCATGACTTCAATCAGTAAACTGAATGACTCAAAAACTTGAAATTACGAAAGGTTAACTTGAATTCTATACGTGTTTGTATGTACATACTCTAAATAGTAGAACTTGGCATTTGACGATATCAGACAAGACTGTGAAATAACAGTGATAATGAACAATGTATCTGATGCTTTTTGAGTTTATTCAACTGCAAGCGTAACAGCTGGAGACATAGTGAGACAACTGATGTATTGTTTAGTACGAAACTACACAGTGTTCTTGTCAAATATGAAAATCATACATTAAATACATCATTTACATAGTTTCTTTGAGTTATCCTTTACATACTCCATTATTTGTCCAATTCTGTTGTTATTTCAAATGCTGATTTCTTGTTTACTAAGAACTATAAGTACATGACAGTTTGGTACTATAATTGACACTGTTTGGAATAGCATTCCTTTCACTTGTCTTCTGTTTTCTCATTTGCTACGTGGGTGTGCTTTGGTGGCCTGTCATTTAATTTTTTCCTCATTTAGATCGGATGATGTTCGTTGAAGGGCTCACCATTTTAGTGTCCCGTGGATCTGACTCCTATTTAGATCGTATAAATGTTTGTTATCGCCTATTCTCGTATATAAACGTCGACTTTAATCACGTTATCGAATAATGGAATTAAATAAGTCGAATAACGAGAATTGATTTGTGAATACATATATTTTTGTATATGAAGCGAATGAAACAGAGCAAAACAAAATGACACGCAGGGAAGATGGCTGGGAAGCCAACTCCATTTTAGTCAAGCGTTACTCAATATTTATAGTCAGACAAAATAAAGCTACAGACATGTGATTAATGGGATAAGAAGGGCACACACATATACGCTCATATAAAAACAGTCTAGATTCATAAGCGAATAAACAACAAGTTCAAAGTATGGCTCAAGTAAAATGAATAGGATGGGATGTCCGAAAGCTAGAATAAGATATATGGACTTAGCATAATAACTGCCACTACAGTGTTCTAGCGTTCGAGTGCTCAAGTTATACGCGGTATATTAAGAATCTAAGCTCTAGATATAAATTTTTTCTAATATCAGTGATAAATATATCATATTGACGAACTTTAGTGGATCGGACCCGTCATGGAGCATTGATTTCCTCACCTTATATCTCAACACAGTACACGCTATGTTGAATCACTCAGAAAAGTAGCCAAATCGCTGTTCAATAGATGAAATTCAAACATCACTTATAAAGAGTTGAAATACATGACACTCGTCATTACACAATGGTAAACCAACTGTAATAAAGCTGTATAGTGTAGTAAAAATTTCACCTACATAGTAGGATGTCATACATACGGTAAGCTCGATGTCTTTAACATCTGTAATAGTAACCTTAGAAGATGCGTATGCATATCATCCAAGTTTAGTTTGGTTTTTCTTTAACACGTAAAGGCTTGTAGTTATTTGTTAACTGATAAAAATGTTGTGCTGAAGGAGAACACAGGTGAAGACAACGGATTACATTACTTGATGAAATAGAAAAGCCATTGTAGTGAACAAGAACACGGATGGGGACAATCGAATGTGTTTAACACAAAATTACACGTTTTGTTAATAAAATCTAACAATCATAAAGTAAATGCTTAATTTGCGAAATGTCAATCATTTGTTTCATAATGACTCACACTTCATTGTTCTTACATTTTCATACAAATTGCATTCTGTTTCTATTCTTTACTGTTCGATCCTCTTGTCTCTCTGCTGCCAGACCTTCTGTTCACCATTAACATCATATACTACTTATGTCAACATAAGAAGCACACACCACACCATTATTATTATTATCATCAGCTTTATTCAATATCATGTATTTTTGGTACAATATAGAATTCTCAGCGAAAAGTATTTCAAAAAGTTTCCGTTTCTTTCTTCTTGGTCGGTCCTGGCGATAAATATTGAGTGATCGCCAGTTAGATGTTAGCAGTTCACTGAATGAACATCTGAATAATGTACATTCTTTTCGTTGTATATTGCCAGCAACCACATTGTCTCTTATTGAGTCTTTTTTTTGTAACTTTGACAACGAAAGGTTGCACACTTTTCAGAAACGCAGCAAAATAGGTTATGCGATTAATAAACATAATGATATATTAAGACAAAAAAAAATAGATAACTTGTTGAAATATCTAGATGGCAGGAACAGATAGCCCAGATGCTCAAGGAGGCCACCATACTCCAATACTTCATTTGCAAAATTTTCATCAATTGTTTAAGACTTCATTGTCCCTGCATTTCAATACCAATCGCTTTCTCTTCCTGTTCTTTCCTTCTCAGTCTTCTTAATCTTTTAATGCCAGACATTCTATTCCTAACTAGCGTTGTATACTACTTATATTGATATAAGTAGCACACATTGCAATGTCATATAATCAATAGGGTCATTGATGGTATATATATATTGTTGATTAACACATAGAAACAAAGTATATCTTTTCTCAATTATACTAATATTTACTTGTTTATCTTATTTATTTCAGGTCTTGAATGGACAGGAATGTATTTAAATCCAGCTAATGCATTTATTCAATCATGGGGTGTTGGTAATATTAAACCAATGAATCATATTATTGTATATTGGTTTGGACCAATGTTTGGTGTTTGGTTATATACTAAAACTATAAAATGGTCATGTATATTTATATCTAAAATTATGATTACATCATAATTATTGGTTAACATGGAAATTATCTTTCATTACCATGTAAATTATTTGAATTGTATAGTGAAATTGTTAAAATGAAATACATTATGGTCAATTGATCATATCAGATTCATGTGATCATTGTTGATAATAAACTTTGTTGTATATTGAAATGTGATTTATTTTTATACATTGACATTGTTGTTTCTTCCTTAGTTTATATTTTAAGTGGGTTTTTTTTGCCTCAGTAAACCACATGTAGTATGGTATATGCTATTGATGTTGATAGATATAAGTAGTATGTATCATCAATCGGTAGGGAAATACCTGATGATAGAAGGTTAAAAAGATCTAAGATAAGGCAACAAGAACAGTGATTGATTAATGTAGAAATGAAAGAACAATGAAGTCTGAGACAATTGATTAGCATTTTGTAAATGAAGTGTTGTCTATGATTCTCAGATTTTACTAAGAAACTCTGTAATTTTGTGTTCAAAAACATTTGATTGTCCTCACTTGATGTTCTCTCAACCGTTGTTGCTACCTTGACGTAGTGACCGGGCTTGCCTATCGTGATGGAGCAACAGAGTTGAGGAATCATCATAGATTGGGTCAAGTACGCTAGACAGAGGTTGACTGCGTTAAACATTCTCTTCACTGGTTACATCTCAATTGAATTACAACTTCAGGAAGAGAGGTTTCTTACTAGCCGTTAATGTCATCACACTATCAATTTGTACTCACTCATTTACTATGTTCATTTATGTAATCTATTCCACTGTTATCATCACTGATCGATAAACTTCCTTGATTAGTTTAATTAATTTCGTATATACATAATAAATACATGACTGTGAATAAGAGTAAAGCCTAATGAGGATCTAATCGATATCAATATTGTTCACTTATATATGCTGTTCTAATAATGCTCAACTCTTGTATAGGTTATAACCAAGATCACTTCAATATTGTGTTCTTTGTAAATTAATGAAAGGTCACAACTGATTGATTGATTGATTGATCGATTTATTACAATTCACATCAACAAATGATGATAATGTTGTTTTTCGTTATTATTTTTGTATAATTTAAGATGATCCTCACATTTTGATCCCTTTAGAAAATGAAATAAGATCTTTATCTATATCTAAACAATTCTACATTAGAAGGGGTTTTGTGAAAAGTTTTAGAAATTTCATTGATTGAAATCATGAGTCAGTTAAAGCTAGACCACTACTTCTCAGTAGTGCGAATCCACGAGTCCCATATTAGGACGAAATGGCCGTCTAGTGCTTTCAGGTTTTCCATCGTGGTCTAGATTCAAATGACTCATGATCTCAATCAAAAAATTAACAATCTCCACAACCCCTAAACTGATAATTACTATGTGATCACTGGTGACTAGCTTCGAGAGAAAATTTTCACAGTTCTGGTGAGAAGCCGTGACCAGTGGAGTGAATCCGTGTCAGGTAGAAACAGGTGTCTACTTCAGTACAATGAAAGATGGTCGCGAAATTTCGTGGATTGGTTGAAGTTAAACATTAACACCATTGTATGCGGGCTCAGTGGTCTAGTTGGTTAAGCGCCTGGCGCGAGACTGATAGGTTCTGGTTTTGAATCTCGCGGGGTGCGGGATTGTGGATGCACACTACTGAGGAGTTTCGTACTAGGACGAAATGGCCTTCTAGTGCTTTCAGGTTTTCCATGGTGTTCTAGCTTCGACTGACTCATGATTTCAATCAGTGAAAATTCTACATCAGTTATTAATTAGAATATAATAAATAATAAAACCTCTCTTTTAGCCCTTAAATCAGCTGTTCAAATATTTTTTTACCTGTGAAATACTTCCAAACGATTTGTGTGTGTTTCTATGCAGTTGAATTTGTGTTTCTATATGAAATATGAATTACAAAACTAAATAAAATTCCTTGCAATTACTTGAAGAATATTTTCTTGATAATTTTGATTTGGATGATTATCCTGAAGAATTCTAGGCAAGTTTGCTGGACGAAACGTTTGAAATTCTTATAATATAAACTTCACAAATAATGTTTTTACTATACTGCTTGGAGCACAATTTTCGTCAAACTATTTGGTCTAATTCATTGTTGTATTGGTTGTTTGAATCTTCTTATTGATATTTAGGACTGTAAATGATCAGTCTTGGATAATTCTAAGATCAGTCCTGGTGTGAACATCAACTCTGGGATGCATCTACATTGAGTTGGCGAGTCCCAAACAGGACGAAATATGCGTCCTTGATTACAGCGTTAACCACCATCATCTCTGCTTATTCGTTCTAATATTACAGAATATTCTTACTTAAAGGTTTATTACTTACTTACTTCTGTCATTTCTCGTGGAGGAGCATAGGTCACCCATCAGCACCCTCCATTCAAACCTGTCCTGGCAAACCTTTTGGGCTGTTTCCAGTTGCTATTCATTCTTTTGATGTCTGCTTTCAATTCTCGACAAAGTGTGTTCTTCGGCCTTTCTCGTTCTTGTTTCCCTTCAGGGTTTCAAGTGCGCGCTTGCCTCGTGATGTAGTTTAGTGATTTTCGTAATGTATGACTTATCCATTTCCATCGTCTTTTCCTAATTTTTTATTCAGCTGGAAGCTGGTTTATTCTTTCTTACAGTAGACTGTTGCTAATGGTCTCCGGGCAATGGATGTTGAGTATCTTGCGTAAACAACTATTTATAAATATTTGCACCTTCTTGATGATGGTTGTAGTAATTCGCTAGGTTTCAGCTCCGTTCATTAGGCCTTTTTTGACATTCGTATTGAAAATGCTGACTTTGATATTGTTTGACAGTTGTTTTCAGTTCCATATGTTCATCAACTGTAAGAATGAGGTCCTTGCTTTGTGAATCCTCGCCTTTACGTTTGCATCTGATCCTTCTTGTTCATCGATGAAGCTTCCTAGGTATTTGAAGGATTCCACATCTTCCAGAGTCTCACTATCAAGTGTAACTGGGTTGGTGTTCTCCGTGTTGTGTATGAGGATCTTGCTTTTTCTTAAGTATATATTGAGGTCTACTGATGTAAAAGCCGCTGCTACACTAGTCGCTTTCATCTGCATTTATTATTGTGTATGGAATAGGAGGGCTATCACTATACATCAACTTCATTGATTATGAAAAGGCATTTGACAGTGTGGACAGGAGGACGTTATGGAAACTTCTTCGACACTACGGAGTTCCTGAGAAGATTGTCAACATTATCCGGAACTCATACGACGGACTACAGTGCAAAGTCGTGCATGGAGGACAGCTGACAGATGCATTTCAAGTAAGGACCGGAGTCAGACAAGGCTGTTTACTCTCTCCCTTCCTCTTTCTTCTGGTGGTCGACTGGATTATGAAGACCTCGACATCTGAAGGAAAACACGGATTACAATGGACAGCTCAGAATCAATTAGACGATTTGGACTTCGCAGATGACCTAGCCCTCCTATCACGTACACACGAACAGATGCAGATGAAGACAGCCAGTGTAGCAGCAGTCTCTGCATCAGTAGGCCTCAGCATACACAAAGGGAAAACCAAAGTCCTCAAATTCAAAGCGAAAAACAACAATCCAATCACTCGTGAGGGCGAAACTCTGGAAAATGTAGAGTCCTTCACATACCTGGGAAGCATAATCGATGAACAAGGAGGTTCGGATGCAGACGTAAAGGCAAGGATTGGCAAAGCAAGGACAGCATTCCTATATTTGAAGAACATATGGAACTCAAAACAACTTTCAACCAATATCAAAGTGAGAATCTTCAATACCAACGTCAAGGCAGTTCTACTGTATGGAGCTGAAACTTGGAGAACTACAACAACAACCATCAAGAAGGTACAAGTATTTATAAATAGTTTTCTACGCAAGATACTCAACATCCATTGGCCGGATACCATCAGCAGTAGCCTTCTGTGGGAGAGAACAAACCAGCTTCCAGCTGAAGAAAAAATCAGGAAAAGACGATGGAAATGGATAGGACATACATTACGCAAATTGTCAAACTGCATCACGAGGCAAGCCCTAACTTGGAATCCTGAAGGGAAGCGAACAAGAGGAAGGCCAAAGAACACATTGCGTCGGATAATAGGAGCAGATATGAAAACGATGAATTACAACTGGACACAGCTAGAAAGGATTGCCCAGGACAGGGTTGGATGGAGAATGCTGGTGAGCGGCCTATGCTCCTTCACGAGAAGTAACAGGCGTAAGTAAGTAAGTAATAGGAGGGCTTGGTCATCTGCAAAGTCCAAACCGTCTAGTTGTATCCAAGCTGTGCATTGCATTCCGTCTTTACCTCGAAATGTTAAGAAAAAAAAGAAGGAGAAGAGAAGATAGTCTTGTTTGACTCCACCTGTAGCTCTTCTTGAGTTACTGCCAGTCTCAAGCCCAGAGGAGGGTTGGGTATAAGGTCGGTAACCACATCCCATAGAAGAAAATCTTGCTTAAAAATCGCTAACCAGATTAACTTTTGATTTGTGTTTAATAGTTGGTTAGTTCCCGTTAAATTAACTTTTGTAACTATGAGGCTACTAAGTATTTTGGAACAGGGAAACACCATTGTGATTTACATTAGGTTAATAAGAAGACAATAAACTTAACGCCAATTTATTTCACAATATAAAACACTTTGATCTTAACAAAGATAAAAACTCGTTTATCTGTGGATTTCGCAAACACTTAAAATAATTATTAGTAGGAGGATTTATGAAGATTGTGATATTTTTAACAGTTCAATTCACAAGTTGATCTAATCTGAACCCCCTCCTAAAAACATGAAAGCACTGAACGATCGTTTCGTCCTAGAGGTTAAGTGTTCGCGTGCGAGACTGAAGGTCCTATGCTCGAGTCACACATGTGAGATCGTGGATTCCCACATCTGAGGACTTCTATGTCAGGACGAAACGGATGTCCAATGATTCCAGGCTTTCAATGGTAGTCTTGTTTAGACTGACTCGTGAATTCAACTTAATAATTAATTAAGAAAACATCACAAATCGTGAATTTATTTACCTAAATACATGGAAATCAGTACAAAAGTACACCAAAATAAATACATAAATCAATGAGAGCAGTTTTGTTACTACCTAAATGAATCTTTTCAGTTAAAGAAGTTTCATTTCAACAAAAAAAATGACGAACAATGCAGTAGGAGTGCAAGTGGGGCACTGTTTCTAGCACTCCAACCAGGGAATCGTAAATTGCCGACAAATAACAGTCCTATACAACCTCCTTTCAAAGTACGACACTATATCGTACATTGACCAACATTCCACTTTTTTTAATCAATCAAAGTGCCGGGAAAATATGAAATTCGTTGAGACATTTGACGTACATGTTCCATTCAATGAAGCCAGTGTTTTTAATTGATGACTCCAATTGATTTATCGTCACTGTGCTCAGACATACGTTACTGAACCTCCACGCTGCTAACATGATATTTTGATACAGAAACTTCAATATGTTATTAAACTTCTCAGGCATACCCAACGTTCGTTGGTCTGTAATAACTACGAAGGTGTTCTAATATTATACAAAGGGTGTAGATATGGTCAGTAATTTGAACGCGATCCGAAATAGACTTATCTTCCTATAGTTGCGGCATAGGTGACGTAGACCGTTTCCAAAGATAGTGACGAATGTAATCTCATTACAAGGCGTTGGAACAGTCGCTAATTGACAAACATCTGCAAACAACTTAGTCATTACCCTGGTCAGAAGTTATTCACCATTCTTAAAATGGCCAAGGAGCAAGTCACCTAGGCCTGTGGGTTTATCACTTCTTACGAGTTGGACTTCCGTGAGAACCAGTCGCCACTGACTATGGAGGGTAAGATAATCTGATAGATGTTGGTGGGATAGCATATCAGTTGAACTGTTTCTCCACAAAACCGCCCATTTTACAAAACTACGGCGGATGTTAGTGTTTGAAGTGCTAACAGCTTTGCAGAATCGTCCACTCATACAAGACTCATATTGTCATTGGCTTAGAGTTGAAGGAGCTTCTGACAATCTCCAGGTTCAGCTGTTGCTTCTGACTCTTTAACACTCTCTGACCACAGGAATTCTCGGACATTACTCAATGTTGGACAAAAACTCACTGTACATAGCGAATTTATTACGAGAGAAAATGCGTGAAATATGGAAAGAACACTTTTCTCCGAGATTAGTGTATGTAGAGAAAATTTTGAGCTTCTGGAAGGTTCCATAACCCTACTAAACATAGTAGCAGGATAGGTAATCATACAATCAGAAGTATGACATATGCCCAGTCTATTAATTACAGTCGCCTACATTCACGGCCACTTTTGGCTAGATCTTGTACAAATGTGTATTTCCTATTTCATTGTCTGATGTGGTCTGTATGATCTGTATAAAAACGCAGTATGCCTGAAAAACATGATCCAAATAATCGAGGCTGAGATTGATGTTTTACACTTAACAGGCAGGGCTAGGTAGGAAGAAAGACCGATAAAGACTCTAGACTGCTTGTACGGGTTTTATGCGTCATTGATCCGGTCGATAATTTACTGTTCTCTAATTGATGGTATCATTACGTTATATATTAATAGGGCACAAGGCCACTAGAGAATTTTCAGAAGCCTGGCAATCAGGTCAATCAGCAATCAACAAGCACATTGAAATCGATCCAATTTATCAACCAATCAGTAAAATTATGCACAAACAGGAATCAAAATCAAACCAATGGGAGACAACCAAAACAAAGAAGTAAACAATGACAAATTTAAGGTTAATAAGAACCAATCAACGTCGAGCTGTACAGAACAAGCTGTGAAACGCATATGTAGTAATTCGAACACTTCAATTCTATCTGAAGTTTGTGCTGATGATGTTGTTGAGAAGAAAGATGAAAACTCCACGACCAAACCATCCAGTTCAGAGAACAAAACTCCACCACCAATATATTATCTTCACACCTTCACATTATGCTCACTAATTTTTTGTAAATCGTTATACTACTTGTAAATTTATCAGTAGCTTACAGTTGTTGTAATACATTTGTTCAATACTACAGGGTCTTGAAAATTCTATTCGAATATTTTCCAGGTGTGTTAGAATGAACAATACAAAAATTCATATTTGGTTCTTTTTTTATTTATATAGAGGTTCATTACCTTTTTGCTTAAACAAAGTAACACAATTTCTATCCAGTTTAACGTGAAATGGAAAAAAATACTTACAAGATGGCCGTGGGACGTAATCAACAGAAAACCCTGGTGAATAACTCCAACCACCATCTCATCTCAACATAACACACATAATGTCGAGTCATCTAAACCATTGGCCATATTATAACTTGATTGATAGGATTCGATCTGCATTAAGAAGGACTGGACATACATGACATTGATCACATACCCAGTGATCAATTAATTGTAAAAACAAAAATACTTATTTTTCTCATCTTTGATAGAGATGTAACTTTGGAAAATGCATTTAGTAAATTTTCGTCTTGTAATTTGTTCTTTAGTAAAACCATGGACAAGTGGATACTTTTATATCTTTACTTCTTTCTGGCTTATTGTCTTGACAACTCATTATCTTGTTTGTAGATCTGGATCACTTGTTAATAAAGTGAATAATATTATTACGATTTGAAGTATAATCAATAACTCGGTGAATTTCTCTATGATCTGTTCTAATATGATTTGACAATATTGTTATTGATTGAGATCATGAACCGATTGATGATAGACCATCACAATTGAAAACCTGAAAGCACTGGATGGCCGTTTCGTCCTATTGTGGGACTCCTCAGCAGTGCGCATCCACGATCCCGCTCGCGCAATTTCGTGGATTGGTTGATGTTAGAAATTATCACCATTGAATGCCAGCTCAGTGGTCCAGTTGGTTAAGCGTTCGCGCGCGAGACAGAAGGCCCTGGGTTCGAATCCCGTGAGCGGGATCGTGGATGCGCACTGCTGAGGAGTCCCACAATAGGACGAAACGGCCGTCCAGTGCTTCCAGGTTTTCAATTGTGATAGTCTAACATCAATCGGTTCATGATATCAATCAAAAACTTAATAATCTCCACAACCCCTATACTAATATTGTTATTATTATTATTAATATTTGTTAAACATCATTATTAATCTCCTCAATACCTAATTCATCCCACCTTATTATGTCTTACCAGTAATACTTTACATTATGAATAAGATTTTTATTTATTTATTTATTTGAACATATTGATACAAGGAGGCACCAAACAGCCACATAAGTCATTCAATTAATGTGAGTGCTTGGATACTACCCGGGTGCCTAAACCGAAGCAGGTAGTTTTCTTAATGGACCACAACCCGAGCCTTTGACCTAAAGGTCTAATACACAAGGCAGTGGAGAAACGTAAGGGGATACAGTCCCATGGTAGACGGTGATCAATAATTGCTTCATACGCCATTTGTTTTTTTAGGATCCTGGAGCCTATGTACACTATTGACTTGGAATGCAGGTTTTCCAACTCCTCCCCTCAGTGGGTCCTATCAACCCGTATTAAGCGCCAGGCATTCACTTTTCGTCCTCTCAATTTCGTAAACAAAACCCGTGGTGTGGGAAGCCTGTGAGTAAGACTTCCGTGGTAGTTGTTGTATGCAAGTGGCCACTTGAGAGCATTTGGAGAGGGAGAGCTGACTCTCCCCACTCTCGGTCGTACCATGGTATTTGAGGCCTTAATTATACATATATATAATGAATAATATACACCGTTGTAATTGTAAAACAGAAGATACAATTTACAATGAATTTATATCGTTGTTTTTGTAGCAAGATACCTAGACAATCAATACAGTAATTTACGTTATTTAGAGAAATGCTAATTAACACATTCATGTCAGTTAAGTGCTAATCTGTTTATGTGGTATTACTAACAATCAGATAGAGTATGCAAACTCGTACAGTCATATATATGTATTCTAGAATTTAGTTAAACAAGTCTAAACATACTTACAAATGAAAAAAATCCGTGTCAAACAAAGGATAGTACTGGGTGATCCGAGATCGAATCCGCCAGGGAGCACCAGTTCCCTCAAGACTACAGGTGCACCTTGCTGACGAGTGCCAAGTAGCACGAAACCTGGGTCCAGGGTTTCCTGTTGACTACCTCCAACCACCATCTAAAATACAATCTATTCTAAGGATTAGATAAACATGATAGCGATCACTATTACTCAATGATTAATTAATGTAATGTTACTGGTTGAATGTTTGAAGGCAGAAACGAATACCTTTGATAAATTTATCAACGATCTATATATCGTATGTCTCATCAAATTCATCAACTTTATCCAAAGTTTGCATGGCAAAATATAGACAAATGTCCATGTAACTTTGTCAAAGACTCTTTTAAAGGAATATTTATCTTTTGATTTTCCAGGAAACCCCAAAATATTTGTCTATAATCTTGTGGTGTGAGCTACTTATATTGATATAAGTAGTATGTAACGTGCGTTAAAAAAACGTAATGTCTGGCAGCAGAAGATGGCGAAGATCAAGAAAGGTAGAGCGAGAACACAGTGGAATTTGTAAGAAAATGCATGAACAATGGAATGGGAGACAACGGATTGGTGTTTGCAACAGAAACAGTCCAGTTTGGTTTGATGCATGAATATTTTGCAAATTGACGCTTGACTATATGGTATTCAGATTTTGTTGAGATAGACTGTAATTGTTGTGCTAAATACATCCGTTTGTCCCCACCCGTGTTCTCGTTCACTACAATCTATCAATAGTAAAGTTAAATCAGATAGAAACAGGAGTTTTGTCACTTGAATTTAAATTTTATATCCCTAAAACACAGGCTGATAGAATTGACATAGAAACTTAAGTAAAGAATTTATTTGAATCAAATTCAAGAGTTGCATCCAGTTAGTGAAGAGTAGATAGGATGGTTTAAATCTAAACTAGTTGATATCACAAACCAATATCTTGTTTCCTCTAAACCACAGTCTAAGCTTTTATCCAAAGATCATCTAACACCATTACAAAATATTCAGTGAAATGATGATATAATGATATTACGGTCAGATAATGGTTCAAGTGTTGTTCTAATGAACACAACGGATTATGAGTCCATTTTGAGTGACCATATGAGATTAAAATTAGATAAAAGTAACAAAGATTTAACTGATTCCAATAAGAATAGAAGAAACACGAAAGTACTCAGAGATCTCCTGAAGATGAATAAGATGATCGATAATTCTACTTACAATAACCTCTGCACCAATCCTCGTTGTCGAACTCTTTAATGTAAATTAATTTTACTATCTTGAGGCTTCTAGGTAAGTGAAATAATATAATTGATAGTTCGTACTTTACGAACTCAATACAATGTGATCATCGACCACTGTTCAACATATCTATTAAGATTATGTGTATTCTATGGTTGATACTTATATACTTACTTACATACGTCTATTACTCTTAATGGAGCATAGGCCGCCGAATAGCATTCTTCAACACACTCTGTTCTAGGCCTTCCTTTGTTGTTCTATCCAATTGTTCTTCATTCTTCTCATATCTGTCTCCATTTCTCGGCGTAATATGTTTTTTGGTTTTCCTCTTCTCCTTTCAACTTCCAAGTGAGGGCTTGCCTTGTGACGCAGTTGGGTGCTTTCCTCAATGTTTGTTCTATCCACTTCCAGCGCTTCTTAATGATTTCTTCTTAACAATGGAATCTGGTTTGTTCTCCTGCACGGTAGGTTGTTGCTGATATTGTCTGGCCAACGGATTCGAAGTATTTTGCATAGACAACTGCTAATAAACACTTGTATCTTCTGAATGATGGATTTCGTAGTTCTTCAAGTTTCCGCTCCATACAATAGAACTGTTTTGATATGTGTATTGAAAATTCTGACCTTGGTGTTGTTTGACAGACAGTTGTTTTGAGTTCCAGATGTTCTTCACTTATAAATATACTGTTCTTGCTTTGCTGATCCTCACCCTCACACCTGCATCCAATCCACCGTGTTCATCAATAATGCTACCCAGATATGTAAAGCTTTTTACATCTTCCAAATCTTCTCCGTCAATTATGATTGGATTGTTGCATGCTGTGTTGTATCGGAGAATCTTACTTTTTCTTTTGTGTATGTTATTCTATGGTTGATAATCATTACTTTTCAAGTAGACTACTTTGAAATATAAACCCTTTTTGTGTAATGTAATGAATCTTTAGCGGAAATCATGAACTACGAGCTGATAACGCTGTTGATTTATATGCTAACGACCAATAACTCACGTGAAATTACTACTGGTTCCCAGGTTACCAATCAGAAAGTCATGAAGATCAGTTCAACACTTTGTTAGTATAGAACGCTGTCGTAATTGTTCAACATGAAAAGTAATTTTCAGAGTTTCTAGTCATAAACTAAAATCACTGCAGTTCAACCCCTGCTGAAAGTGGAATAAATCATCCAAATGCTATTGAATAACATTTGCGTAATGTCACAGAAGGACTGAAATCATAAGTATATAAACTATTAAATTCCAACTCAGTAGTCTAAGAATTAACTGCTCAAAGAAAGACCTATTTAAGTTATGAGTGTACATTGTTGATAAGCCTAATAGTAGAAAGAAATAACTGTTCACTATTTGTTGAAATACAATAATTCCTCAATTGAAATCAATCGGTGATGTGAAAATTGAAATACTTTGGATTATTCTATACGATTTAGAATTACGAATTGATGTTCCTCGTCGGTGGCCTATGTTTAACAAAGGGTAACAGTCGTAAGCAAGCAAATAAAGAAGTCATATAAATGTAAGATATTATGTGTAAAACCATTACTTGCTTCCTTACGTCTTTTACTTCTCGTGGAGGAGCATAGGCCGCCCATCAGAATACTCCATCCAATCCTGTCCTGGGCAATCCTTTCCAGTTCTTTCCAGTTGTTATTCATCTTTTTCATATCTGCTTCTATTTCCCGACGTAATGTGTTCTTTGGCCTTCCTCTTTTCCGCTTTGCTTCAGGATTCCAAGTCAGTAGTCGCCTCGAGAAGTAGTTTGTTGCCTCCGTAGCGCAAATGGTTAGCGCGTTAACAGAAATGATGTGAGACTGTAACACATCGTAAATAGTGTATCATAATAAGTAATAAACCAGAGTATATATGATACAAAGTCTAATTAATAGATTTACATTTGTGTACTTATCAATTTTTCAAAGAATAGTTCTCAGAATTCCACATCAAAACGGATCCATCTCTTTGTCGTATTTGTTTTCATGATATAAATGATATTTGTAAAAAAGATATGAAGAATTATCGAAATGTAGTAAAATTGATATTCAATGACACAGAAGGAGAAATATGCATTCACCAGTTGTCCAAATACTAAAAACTACAATGCAAAGAAAAGAAAAAAATACTTGAAGTGACCAAGATGATGATGATGATGATGATGATGATGATGATGATGATGATGATGATGATGATGATGATGATGATGATGATGATGATGATGATGATGATGATGATGATGATGATGATGATGATGATGATGATGATGATGATGATGATGATGATGATGATGATGATGATGATGATGATGATGATGATGATGATGATGATGATGATGATGATGATGATGATGATGATGATGATGATGATGATGATGATGATGATGATGATGATGATGATGATGATGATGATGATGATGATGATGATGATGATGATGATGATGATGATGATGATGATGATGATGATGATGATGATGATGATGATGATGATGATGATGATGATGATGATGATGATGATGATGATGATGATGATGATGATGATGATGATGATGATGATGATGATGATGATGATGATGATGATGATGATGATGATGATGATGATGATGATGATGATGATGATGATGATGATGATGATGATGATGATGATGATGATGATGATGATGATGATGATGATGATGATGATGATGATGATGATGATGATGATGATGATGATGATGATGATGATGATGATGATGATGATGATGATGATGATGATGATGATGATGATGATGATGATGATGATGATGATGATGATGATGATGATGATGATGATGATGATGATGATGATGATGATGATGATGATGATGATGATGATGATGATGATGATGATGATGATGATGATGATGATGATGATGATGATGATGATGATGATGATGATGATGATGATGATGATGATGATGATGATGATGATGATGATGATGATGATGATGATGATGATGATGATGATGATGATGATGATGATGATGATGATGATGATGATGATGATGATGATGATGATGATGATGATGATGATGATGATGATGATGATGATGATGATGATGATGATGATGATGATGATGATGATGATGATGATGATGATGATGATGATGATGATGATGATGATGATGATGATGATGATGATGATGATGATGATGATGATGATGATGATGATGATGATGATGATGATGATGATGATGATGATGATGATGATGATGATGATGATGATGATGATGATGATGATGATGATGATGATGATGATGATGATGATGATGATGATGATGATGATGATGATGATGATGATGATGATGATGATGATGATGATGATGATGATGATGATGATGATGATGATGATGATGATGATGATGATGATGATGATGATGATGATGATGATGATGATGATGATGATGATGATGATGATGATGATGATGATGATGATGATGATGATGATGATGATGATGATGATGATGATGATGATGATGATGATGATGATGATGATGATGATGATGATGATGATGATGATGATGATGATGATGATGATGATGATGATGATGATGATGATGATGATGATGATGATGATGATGATGATGATGATGATGATGATGATGATGATGATGATGATGATGATGATGATGATGATGATGATGATGATGATGATGATGATGATGATGATGATGATGATGATGATGATGATGATGATGATGATGATGATGATGATGATGATGATGATGATGATGATGATGATGATGATGATGATGATGATGATGATGATGATGATGATGATGATGATGATGATGATGATGATGATGATGATGATGATGATACATGTTTCCTAATAAAGTACATTAATTTCATTTTATTTGCATTATGGTTTGTTGATGATAAACATTTTAAAGGATAATGTGGAAATCCATTCACACATTTGTGTTTTGTTTAAACAATAAACTTTTTCTCATATAGAATCTGTGTTAAATGCTTTTAATGAAAATAAATTCATTTTCTTAGGTCATTCCATTCACAGAAACTTACACATTTATGAACAGTATTCATACAGGATACATTATTGTACACTTGTTGAAGAAAGAGCATATGATCAGGATTGATTATGATCCATCCAAGTACTAAGTAGTCTCGTACACACACACACACATGCTAATACTGTTTTTCTCATAAACCCCTAAAAGGAACCTTTTTTTTATTCAACAAAAATTAAATCAATACTCTATTCAAACATACAGTTTTCATGTACTATTCAGTTACTTAATGTGTAAACAACACATGTTAAAGTAGTTTTCATAAAATAAAGTACAGTGTTCATATAATTCTGTATTTTCATATTTGTATATTACTATAGGGTTATGGAGATTGTTGAGTTTTAATTGAGTTCATGAAGAGATTAATGTTACACCATCATTGAAAAACTAGAAGCATTAAATAACCGTTTTGTCTTAATATGACATTCTTCAGATGAATATATTTGTACTTGTATTTGGTGCCTCTGAATATACTTGTACCCCACAGTGTTACTGTTCACTATGGAACTCGGACCCAGTATTGTTCTCGTCAAATACTATTGCGTTATAACTATTGATAGTTTCATTATATTGATTTAAAGTTAAATGTCTTTGTACTTAGGATGCATATCAGTTATTCAAATCCAGTGAATAGATTGATTTCATCGATAATAATTTGAACAGTAAAACATCTTACATATTACAATGACAATGTCGACTGTGAAATGCAAAATCATCGAAATGATTAGTATCATCTATGATTATTGAGTTTAGTTTATTAAAACATATACCTCTTTATACATAAATCTCTAAATATTATTAAAGTTTGATTAAAATCACAGAATTTAGGAAACAGAATGTCATTTACTGATCACTTTGATATTCATTTTCCGAATGTTGGATCCAATATATTTTGTCAAACTGTAGCATTTGTGATAAGGCACAACTGGTAACTGAAGAAGAATTTAGGAAAAGACATTGGAAGTGGATAAGACATACATTAAGGAAATCATGAGGCAAGCCCTAACTTGGAATCATGAAGGGAAGCGGAAAATAGGAAGGTTAAAGAACACACTACATCGAGAAATGGGAGCTGATATGGAAAGGATGAATAACGACTAGAAAGAGCTGGAAAGAACTGCCTAGGACAGGGTTGGATGGAGAGTGCTGGTGAGCGACCTATGCTCCTCCACGAAGAGTAACAGGCATAAATAAATAAATAAGTAAGTGTGGAAGTAAGTAAGTAAGTAAGTAAGTAAGTAAGTAAGTAAGTAAGTAAGCGGATCTCGTAAAACCAGTTTTTATTGAATAAACAGAGTGTGGAAACGAGCACGCAACACATCAAAATTTTTTTACTAACACAGAAGTAGCTTACATTAAGTCACAATTTTTCTATTCATTGAGATTTAACAAAAACAACATATTTATTTTATAGATCTATTCATATGTCAATCAAATATAGACAACTCTAGATGGACATTGTTGACGAGTCCTACAACAGGACAAAACAGCCGTCCAGTGCTTCCTGGTTTTCTATATTGGTCTAGCTTCAATTAACTTATGATTTCAACTATTGAAATTGCCATAATATTCATAAAAACCCTTCTGAAATGAAATTATCCTCATCGAGTAGATACATCCATACGTAACAGTAATATAATGACATATCGATTATAAATTAACACTGAGTAATTGAAAGAAAGAGAATTAATAATAACCAAGGTAATTATTCAAAATGCCCGTAGTTGCTACGTTGCATATTATATAAAAGAAGGAGATGGAACTAATAAAAAAAATGTTTTGATGAATGGTCAGTAGTATAATAGTTATGTAAGAATCAAGAGATGAATGTTGAGAATATGTAATATACAAAACAAAAAATGGGAGAAATACGAAAATAGTTTATCAACGTTCTGTTACAAACTCCCCTATATTGATGGTCAAGTTAATGAGAATGGTCGTATAAACTTCTTTTGGATGCAAATGGTTAGATTTTTGAATATAGATTGCAATGACTTCAGTAATATGTAAAAGACGAACTTGTTAAACGATGTGGCAAATTTGATTGAATATAGTGGATAAACTTAAAAGTGTTATTCAAATCAACTTGATGACTTGTGTTCATCAAATGAGCAAGAATAGAATTCTTAATCGGTCTTACATGTTCTTTGCTCAACCACGACGGATGGTGTTCTGTTATACAAGGACGAATTTGTACACCCTATATAACTGGCTCCGCAGGAGTAGTTGAATTGGTAAATACACATGGATGTGGCGAATTCAAACAATCTGTCTTTATTAGCAGTTCTTATTATGAGGTGGTTGTGGAAGATAGCACTTAGTCTGGCTGCATTAAATGTTTTTTTGTAATGCTACCTTTCTTAACCTCTGAGTCACGATTTCTCCAGTCGGATCATTTAGGAATTATAATTTTAAGAACAATAATTTCTTTAGAACGGTAGATCCCCCGGTCTTTCTTTTCATCTCCTTCATGTTTCTTCTAATTTAAAATCAACATGTCATTATGTAATTACTACGTATCTATTCGATGAGTATTATTTCATTTCAGAAGGGTTTTTGTGGAGATTTTAGTAATTTCAATTGTTGAGATCATAAGTTGATTGAAGCTAGGCCACCATGGAAAATCTGGTAGTATTGTACGGCCGTTTCGTTCTGTTATGGAACTCTTCAGCAGTGCGCATCCGTGTTCCCGCCCAAGGGATTCGGATCTTGGTACCTATCGTTGCATGGTTGTTTTTAAAGTTTGCAATAAGTCATCATGACATGAATCTCACATTGTAATAACAACTATGTTTTCATTAATAGAAAGAAATATAATTAGTAGAGTTCGACCATCTTTGAAAAAGATAACTAACACCGATGGCACTTGATTATAACACATCTATTCGAAGCTAAGCAAAACAGTTTGAGTAAACAATAATTGAAATTTAAAAGTTCGTCTTAAGTTAGTCAACATCTGAATAACACTTTTCAATTTGTGTAATTCATAAACAAACAAGAAGGTGGGGACAAACGGATGTATTTAACACAACAATTACAGTCTATCTCAACAAAATCTGAATATCATATAGTCAATCGTCAATTTGCAAAATATTCATGCATCAAACCAAACTGGATTGTTTCTGTTGCAAACACCAATCCATTGTCTCCCATTCCATTGTTCATGCATTTTCTTACAAATTCTATAGTGTTCTCGCTCTACCTTTCTTGATCTTCGCCATCTTCCGCTGCCAAACATCACGTTCCTTTAACGCACGTTATATACTACTTATATGAATATAAGTAGCTCACACCACAGTATCACTGAATAAATTTGTTATAACTTGTAAACCTGTGTGCCCTGTTTATTGTATAACGCAACGTTACCAGTGTAAGTAAGTCAGTAAGTATTTATAAATAGCTGTCTACTCAATATACTCAACATCCATTGGCCGGTTACCATCAGCAGCACAATTCTATAGGAGAGAACAAATCAGCTTCCAGCTGAAGAGGAAAGTAGGAAAAGACGATGGAAATGAATAAGACATGCATTACGTAGATCATCAAACTGCTTTACGAGGCGAACCCTAACTTGGAATTCTGAAGGGAAGAGGAAAAAGGGAAAGTTAAAGAACACATTACGTCGGGAAATAGAAACATATATGAAAAGGATGAATAACAACTGGAAAGAACTGGAAAGGATTGCCCATGACAGGGTTGGGTGGAGTGTGCTTGTGGGCGGCCTATGCTTCTGCACGAGAAATAATAGGCGTAGGTAAGTAAGTAAGTAAGCAACGATACAGCAAATTAAGTAGCAGCGAATTATCGATCGAACCAGTGATGCATAAAACACGTGTGAGCAGCCTCAAGTCCTGAATGGTCCTGCTTTCCGTTAAATCCAGCCTGTTAAGTCCAGAACACCAATCTCAGCCTCTGCACTATGAATCATTTATTTCAAACATACTGGGTTTATATACACACCGAACAGACCAAATTGTACTATAAAATAGGAAACAATATTTGTACAAGATCTAGCCATATATGGCTGTGAATGTGGGAGATAGTAATCAATAGACAGGGAATAATTCAAGAATGGTAAATCATATAATATTAGTTCATAGGTTAAAATAAAGCTTATGATAGGAGGCATATGAATATGAATAGGTTAGTTGTTTAACAATTATACGATAAGAATATACTCAAAGTATTGGTCCATAAATGGATCCCGAAAGTTACCATTCATTATTCTTATTGGGATATAACAAAATTAGATTGTTATGTACTAAAACGATGTAACTTCAATAATCTATTATCGTAGACATGTTTACTAGATATGTTCTATAACAGCTTACCCTTATGGATTAACTATAGTTTACTATTGAATGAACTGCATTACATACCTTCTCATCAAGGTTTAACATCATTTTGATACAGTATAATCGATTTTCTTCTGAAATACTTTATAAAATCTTGACTATGGAAAGTTGATGAGTCTCATTAATCCGTATCCCACTAATGATTTATGCTAAGTAATATATTCTACCTTTTATTGAGGATAATGAAAACCAGTGGCAAATTGAATAACTCGATGCACCCAAATAGTTCAAATAAACACTTATGACACAAGTTCATGTAGAATAGATAGAATATGGTTAGTAGTAGAATCCAGGAAACGGGTTTTGTCCGATTTAAAAGTCATCAGCTCAGTAGCTAAGTGGACAATTTGGTGGCGTTCAAAGCAAATAGTAAAGGATTCGAGTCTCATAATGAATATCAATTCTAGGGTACAGGTATATCTAGCTAAATATGAGTTCCAAACAGAATGAAACACTCGTCATTTATTTTGTTGCTAGCCAAACAAATAATTGTTAGCTATTAATAAATTAGAAGATAATCAAGAATGCTGATCATAAGAACACTGCGTTTATCAAAGATGTCGTCATAAAACATGAAGTTAATGATAAGTTCTCAATACAAATCGATTGATCATCAGATACATTACTTGACAAGTAATTCAACTGAATACAATACATATCAAGCTATTTGTATCGTTTGATGTTTGAACCTTAAATATGGTGAAACGAAGTTTAAACACTTCATTAGCAATAATTCGAACTACAGAATTCTCTGGAACGGCCATCGATTTCTTACAAAGTATTATTTCGCTCAAAACTCAAATACGAATAACAACAATAAGTAAGTTTATAGCATCCCCTTACTTCCTTCAAACTACCTACTGTCACATACAACAAATCGGATTAATTAGATTAATAATCACTCAAATACACTCACACACACACAACAAGGAATCGATAGAATTGTGTATGTGAAACTATTCACTAAACAATTACTGAACTGTGCAAACAAATCAGATGCAATGAGTGAAATAACTAGTCGATAAGTAGAATAGAACAAATAACACCAACAATGACAAGAATCTAAGATTATCATATGGCGAAGTTTTCACTTAAAGCCCAACACAATTATCATTTATACAGTTATCAACTCATATATTTTTTTTCTCAAATGAACAACTAATTTACATCATACACTGAACATCATTGTTCTTCACATAGAGAATAGTTTTGTTTACCATTTGTTTCTATCGTCGACATGACAACAATAACTAAGTTTGGTGTGAACTTCTATGCATAGGCATAGGTCATGTTTGAATTTAAAGCAAATTTATTCTTATTGTTTATGAGACACACAGAGAGTGAAGTTCTAGAAACATTGAAAATTTACAAGGACACATGATTAACCAAATAAATTTGTATATCCATTAGATTTTATGACGTTTGTCCTCAATATCCCCATTGTTATTTCACTAGTATAAACCATCTTTGGTTGCATTTCAGTATATATAGTCAATTAGCAAAACGTACAGTTAGTTGCCGTGACTCCATTCAAATTAATACTTAATGAATTCCGAAAATTGTGCCGTTATGTATGGATTCGTTTTCCACTCTCAAAGTAGCATGTTCGTCAGTGTAGCGGTAAATAAATCCTCAAAATAAATAGCTCTGTATGTCTCCAACATTTGATGATGGCCGCATTAGTTTCACTGTATGCACCTAGCTGAAGGTGCTCGGTCACGCTTCGAAACCAGATAACGACTGGGTATACCGTGCTACACATCCCTAGCATCTACCAGCCAACTCAGATCAGATGCGTCACGGACTGGCCTACGCGGTGTTGGTCGCATTCTCTTACTCGTAAATACTCTTACTAATGTATTTCTGTATTAACATAATTCGTATCATTAGATCATCAAACAACTACTGACACCACATACTACTTATGTCAACAGATATAAGTAGCATACTACACCACTAGATAGATACTATTACACAATGGTTTAGGTGAATTTCAGCATTCAACTTTTAATATATATATATATATATATATATATATATATATATATATATATATATATATATATATATATCACTTAAATCATATTACATAATATGATGTCAGCCAATCAATAATTCATAACATACTCTCCAATTCATTCTGTCCTGAATTAGTTCACTTCATCATTACTGGTTACATGAATGTTCTGTTCTTATTCAACATTTTCTGCATAATTCAAATACCTGAAATGATAATCTAAAGTGAATATCGACTAGATTTGGGTATACAGTGTCATTATCATACTGTACTCTGATTGACATGAAAGATCATCACTGGTTCGGTTACCATTCTGGTTAAACAAGGCAAGTGTAATGACCTTGACGGTAGTAGTAGTTGTCGGTATCAATCAATGAGAAGATCGATAAATTCAATTGATTTTCATATGTATCATAGTGACAATGATTAATTGATTGATCGATCGACCGATCGATCATATCGACTAATTGATGTGCTCAACAAAGATAATACTAAACTATTTGTGTGTATACATGTACCATCTATTGTGATTGTATGTGCTTCTTTCTAATAATATTGAAATGAACTACACAATGAAGAATTTGTTTCCAAGAGAATTTCGTGAAAACATAATTCTGTATGACTATTGAATTTTATGAAATGATCGACCATATTACTTACGGTGTATAGTCGTGGTTACAATTATGTGAATAATGGTGAGCAAATTTTAATTATCAATCACTTAATTTCGCCTGTTACTCCTCGTGAAGAAGCATAGGCCGCTCCCCACCCTGTGCTGGGCAAATTATCAATAAACCATGTTAAATAGATAAATTATTAAGGTTGGTTGGAAACTGTACGGAATCGTAGTAGTAGTAGTAGTAGTAATGACATGTGGAAAGCACAGGATAATCTTCTTCAATAGTTCAGTAGTGGTGATGACTTCTGGACTGGATTGAATTTACGTTGTGTGTTGCTGTCCAATCCAGTTATTAACATACACTTCTATACTTAACCAACCTAACTATACAGAGTAATAGAAGACAGAAAACTAGGTGGGAACATTGTGTTACTATCTATTACAGCATTGATGCATATAAGTAAATACAACTCTGTCATTTATCATAGCCTGACTGTATTCGCCTATCACTGACAGAATGTTAGATGTCCGCACTTGCCCTACTTATAGAACACATTCTGATATTAATATACATTCGAAGAATGGAACTTCTCATGTATAAAGATAATAGTGATATAGCTAAATTCTATGAAACTGTGAGAAAAATTAAACCACCTCGAGACTGGTTCATAAGTGATTACTACAAACAAATAGATCATAATGGACGGAATCGGTTGTTAAATGGCGGAAAAATACACATTTGGTCAGTAGCAAATGTCAAGGATGAATAAATGTCTCGTAGATAATAAAATGTATTAATACATCAAAAAAGAAAACTGTATCTAAGATGCACCGAAAACGTGGCGTTTAAATTCGACCTACTACAAGTTTGTACACTTCATTTCCTACTATTTAAACACTCCATGCTTTACAATGACCTGTTATTCAAGTAATCCAAAGTCTATCTACTATTAATTAACCACACTATTATTGATCAATTCTCGATTGACCAAAGTTCATCGGATCTTTGTGCCGAAAAATACGAAGACAACATACTGTGCATGAATGTCACATAATTGATAGTCCGTTAGCTGAGTTCCTGTTTGTCCATCCTCATTGACCAGTCACATTGGCTTTCAATAGCACACATAGGGAAGAGACAATATAGATGACTATGAACGGCTTACAACACTTAATTGAATACCGGTTATAGTCGGTAAATCAACAAGCCACTTACAGAATATCAGAGGAAAAAATAAACATCGTTGAGACTCATGTTAAACTGCACTTCCTTACACAACTACACTGATGTTGATAGAAATTAGTTGCACAAAATGTTTCCGGTCAATCACAAAAGAACAACATCAAGTTACTTCAGGATCGTATACGTCACAATGAATTTTAAGGGATCACATGAAACTTTTATAAAATACAAGGCCATAGTTTTCTACGTCAAGTGTCTCATTTGTGTGTGATAATCAACTAATTATAAATCACATGTGACAAATGCATAGGAGGAAATCAACGTATATCTGTGAGAACCTGCCCAGGTTTCTAGAAGGAAAAGACATCAGTAAATAATAGTAGATCAATCTGTGAATAATTTGTGAAACCAAAGATGTTTTCTTGAACGAACAGTAAGTTTTCAAATCTCAGTGGGTTCCTGTTTCCAGAAATTCACACAGCTTGTGATTTTACTATCAATAACTGACAATCATCACATAACTAGACTGCATCAATCTATAAAGTGAGTGATTCAAGTTCAGTTGTGTCAGGGAATAGAATTTCACCCTTTTGGAGTCAACGGAACCATAGCATTCATTAGATATTTCTTACATGATTCAGAAATGTTGCAACTACGACTCTCCAGTAACACAAATACTCATAAGTAGACTATTCACGGTAGGCACTAGAAAGATGAGTTCCCGCTGAAATGCAAAACGCAAAAACACTGAATTGTCTCATTATCTACATAATGTAAGTTCAACAAATGCAAGTCAATTGCTTTTTCATACCACAATGGAAACTTCACGTCGTTAACCATACACATCAACAGTAAGATTTATTTTTATTCTTTAGGCAGATGATTACCTTCAATGATTACTCTAACAGAAATATTAAAGAACCACTTTGCAAAAGTCTAAACACCCTCCAAACAGTTGTTGAATAATCCACTTTTATTACAAATCGACAAATATATTGCAGAATCTCCATATCAAGAAGACTAGTTCGCGATTTCTACGTGCTTCAGTGTCAGTTAGTTAGTTATTCGTTACAAATGAACACATGTGTCATAACTAAGTCAATATTCATATAGATTTTGATGACTGCGATTCCCTAATAACTGACAGTTTGATGTCAGTCAGTCAGCTACAACGTAGGACCACGCACATAAATGAATCGGTCCAGGTTGCCATACCTCATTAGCACAGAAAGATGAACACCGGATTCATAGTAGTTAAGTCGATGGTGGTAATATATAAAAGAAAGATTGTGTATAAGGATATAATACAGGAAGAAAGAATTAGTTCATAGAAAAAAATATATAAAGCAATTTTAATCACGTAGTTTAAGGGAAGACAATTAGCGTATACACCTACACCACTGTGATCGATTCTGAGCCATGTCACCAAGAGTCTTCAACCATTGGTTACGATAGTCACGCGGACCCCAACCAAGTAGTCTGCATCTAACAACATGGTTAGGGATAGAAGTTAGTGACTTCAAGCACTGATGCCACGTTGTGGTTTGGCCGCTACTAACTTTCTTCCAACCATCCTTAACAACGGTAACAATGGTAATCGGTGTTCAGGCATACGTAACACGTGCCCAACCATGTCGGTCGATGGAGATTCACAACCTCACCAACTGATTTACCATCATTCCATAATAGCCTCCGTCTAACCTCTCTGTTACTTACCCAGTGATCCTAACAGACGCCAGCAATATTTCTTAGGCATCTGTGGTCAAATACTAGTAGCTTACGGGTGTCTTCTACTCTTAAAGGCCATGTTTCGCAGCAGTAAATTAAAACACAACGAACTACCGCATAGTATACTCGTTCCTTAATTGATAGACGAATATCTCGCCTTCGCCAAAGGTGACGTAAGTTGGCAAAAGCCAAACGAGCTTTTCGAATCCGTGCTGAGATTTCGTCAGACACCAACCCACTAAGGCTGATCAGACTTCCCTCTGACCTTTGTTGCTACATTGACGTGGTGGTCGGGGTTGTCGATTGTGATGGAGCAACCGAGCTATACTGGTTGGAACAACCGTTCATCAAGGTCTTACCATCCTAGACAGGTTGATTGAAGAACGGTTGGACTAAAAGCAACAAACCCAAGGTTCGAAGGCGAAGTCGTACTGCTGAATGTACAGAGGTGTGACAGCAGTAAGGTGTTTCCTTCAGACAACCAGCATGACAGCGATGCTGCCTTCCCACAAGGAGGGGTGGGATTAGAAAAGGTCGACCCTAAAAATGCACACCACGCCTTATCCCACGGATATCCTTCTCCGGCGGTAAGGTCTCAATAAGTACGGAGCTAACACAAAAATTACCGACAAAAAGGTCGTGTGTGGCCGACTTCAAGCAGTTGTTCCTTGGGCACTGCGGTCACGCCCTCAGGTCACTAAGACCACCTTTAATCCAATTTCCTTTTCAGGTACATCCAGAAGAACCCTTCCACGGTGTGGGCAACCGGGAAGTGATAACCGCCCTCATACGTCTAACAGCACCCAAGACCACTGTTTTCATAATCAACCTCCCTCTTCAATTCCTATTATTCCTCCTACATAGACTTTCAACTGTAAATTTCCTCTCTCGGCTTCCTTCTCAAGTGTCACCATATCCAACGATTCTAGTGCTCAAAACACTGTCCCAAGTCTACTGAAACCTCGCTCCACACTACACATTGGAGCCTTCAATGTACGCACCCTATGTCAAATCGGTCAGCAGGCTTCCTTGGATAAAACCCTAGAATCTCGTACCATTGATGTATGCTGTGTCTCCGAAACACGCATACAGGATCCCAGTGTGGTCATTCACTTGACCTCACCTCGGCAAAACGGAGAACCAACGAAATACACCCTCTTGTATCTGGCGACCCGATGGCCAGTTCTCGTGGACTGACAGGTATAGGCATAGCACTAAGCATGAGGGTCGAACAAGCACTGCTAGAGTGGATCCCCGTCAACAGTCGTCTATGTGCTGTTCGGCTAAACGGCTCTCTAAGAGCTCGGAAAGATAGGGACACACTTCGTCGCCTTTTTGTCGTTTCTGCCTAAGCTCCCACTAACTGCAGCTCAGATGAAGTGAAAGATGAATTTTACAGAAAGCTGTCCGAACTTATTCAGAAAGCTAAACGCTCAGACATAGTACTCTTAGCAGGTGACTTTAATGCCCAGATAGGTAGTTTAAACCAAACAGAAAGGCATTTAGATGGATATTTTAGTATTCCGACACAGCGAACAGATAATGGTGATCGTCTGCTGCAACTATGCTCAGACAATCGTTTATTTTTAGCAAACACAAATTTTAAGCATAAGGAGAGACACCGTCTAACATGGCGACCCCCTACACCAAATCAACGATGGACTCAAATAGACCATATTGCCATCAGTCATCGTTGGAAAGGGTTGGTACAAGATTGTCACTCATTCTGGAGTACCTGCTTGGACTCCGACCATGCCCTAATACGGGCACGCATCTGCTTGCGCCTCACTGAACGCAAACAAGCCACAGTAAAAAAAGACCCATTAGAACTGAGTTGAGTAGCGAGAAAACCAAAAGTAAGTTCCAGGAACAACTGAGGTCACACTTAGGTAGTTCTGAAAACGAGGCTGACTCAGATGTTGCTTGGAAAAATATACAAACAGCTGTGGAAACAGCAATGAAATCTATTAGTGACTTAAACCACAGTGTTACAAAGAACCAGTGGATTTCTTCAAAGTCTATCACACTGATGAATTCTCGCAAACTCGTCCCATCAGGTTCTGAACATGATGAAGAGCGACAACAAGTCAGATCTAAGTTAAGAAAAAGTCTAAGAAACGACCGTGAGCAGTGGTAGGCAACAAAAGCAAAAGAGATGGAAAAGGCGGCGGCTATAGGGAACACAAGACAGCTCTACAGACTAATAAAAGAAACTGGAACTAATAAGTCAAGTGTAAATGAGTTTATTTCGGAAAAAGACGATATTCTCATCTACTCCCAGTCCAGACGTTTAGAACGATGGGCGGAACACTTTAGGGAACAGTTCAGCTGGCCTTCAGCTACTCTACAACTACCCTCCATTCCCAGACAGTGTGAATGGAACATTGAAGTAGGTCCCCCAACTCTAGCAGAAGTTCAAAAGGATATAGTTTAATCTGAAACGAGGAAGGGCAGCTGGTCCAGATGGATTGGCTTTAGAAGTCTTTAAGGATAGTGGTCCAATTTTAGCGGTTAGGTTGACTAATATTTTAGCTAAGATCTGGGAGTTAGATGTTATTCCATCTGACTGGTCGCAATCACCCATCGTCCCAATATATAAGAAGGGGTCAAAATCATCCTGTGACAACCACAGAGGGATTAGTTTAACAAATATAGTATCTAAAATACTAGCCTCGATAATTATCAGACGCCTAACTAAGACTCATGAACTGCAAACACGAGAGGACCAAGCTGGCTTCAGACCTGGTCGTGGCTGCATCGACCACATATTCACCATTCGTCAGGTTCTAGAATATAGGCATACTTATCGGCGTCCGACAATGGTGGTCTTTCTTGACTTAAAAGCAGCATTGGACTCGGTAGACCGCGAGATTCTGTGGCAGTGTCTGTCATTGAAAGGCTTACCTCAGAAGTACATAAACCTTGTGAAGGCTCTTTACTCGGACACTACTAGTCGAGTCAAAGCTTATGGCGAACTTCCATCTGATTTTACAACCTCAAGTGGTGTCCGTCAAGGCTGTCCACTCTCTCCATTTTTGTTTAACTTCATCATAGACCTATTGATAGAAATAACGCTCTCGTCGACTGAATTCTCGGGCATTGGTCTCCTTCCAGGAGGTCCACTTATCGAATTAGAATACGCAGATGACATAGTCCTATTTGGGGAAGACGCTGACAAAATACAGAGTCTTCTGGCAGCACTAAGCAACAATGCCAGAATGTTTGGAATGCGCTTCTCTCCCTCTAAATACAAGTTGTTGCTTCAGGACTGCCCTACGTCAACACCTGAACATTGGTCAACCTAGTTGCTAAAACTGGACCACCATCCTTAAACAACTCTAAAGCCAATCCATCTGGACCAGCTGCTCTTCCTCCTCTCACATTAGTTATAGTTTTTCGAACTTTATTTTAAGTCGGATGGCTTACACCAGTGTTCCTTTCAGGCCGTTTGGGAATGGTGGGTAGCTCAAGGACAGTTCAACGTCTTTCTCAACTTTTGCATTCTGATTGAGATAATGAACCGAATGATGTTAGACCACAATTGCATACATAGAATCAGTGGATGGCCGTTTCATCCTGTTGTGGGACTCCACAGCAGTGTGCTTGCAATTATGCAAATCAGGGGAACAAGCAGTACAACACACCCTTCCTTTGTGCGAAGGCAGCATCGTTGATATGCTGGTTGTCTAAGGGAAACACTCTACTGCCGTAACACCTCCGTGCAGTCAACAGTACGACTTTACCCTCGGACCTTGCTGCTTTTAGACTTACCGCTCTTCAACCGACCTCTCTGGCATAGTAGGACCTTGAGGGATGATCGTCTCAGCCAGTATAACTCGGTTGGTCCATTACGATAGGAAAGTACAACCAAAACGTAAAGGTAGCAAAACCGTCAGAAATGTGGCATCAATACACCGAGTTATTGACTGTCGAACAGAGCTGTATCGGTAGATGCAGACTAACGGACTTCAGTCATCGTGATAAACACGACCAGTGGTCGCACACTTCGGGTGATATGACTCAGAATTGGCAACAATCATCATGACGTATTCACCCTGTCTTCCCTGAGGTCTTCAATTTCAAAATCATTTTATACTATCTTATCAAACCGATCGATGCATTTGTCGCCACTCATTCTCCATACTTCACTTTCACAATTACCATTGATACTAACACCATTTCTGTCAATCTGATTTCTTGCTATACTCATAAAATGTGACAACTTCGACCAATACAAAATCGTGTTATATCCTTCTGTGCGCATGACTCACTAACACTATCAAAAGAACATTATGCACATCCACTTCCCGTGTTTAACACTGCACAGTTATCTAATGAAATCATAGGCAGCAACAGCACCACAACGAAACACCTAAAATGAATTTCACACTAGCATGAATCGTGTGGTTCTTCCTTAGTCTGCTTACTAACATCGTATTGCCGAAAACTTCTATCCTACAGCATGACAACATCAAAAACTACAAAACACACCAACTTTAGGTAGAAAAATCATTTTATGTTGATAAGAAGAGAAAAATTAGTTCATTAGCAAACACAGTTCACATCATAATATATATAATACAAATTTGTTTGTTTAGAAGAGATAAAACTGGAAAAATTGACTTTCTACTGAAGATCCAGTTCCTTCTCATCTATTACTAGTATTTTCATTAAAAATATCATGTGTCAGCTTAGTTATCATCTGGCATAGTTCAATAACAATACAGTTAGTATAAAATGAAATTCACAGCAAGGAGAAACACAGTTTACAGCGTCATACAAAACAATGTATTCTGCACACATTAACAAAACAAACAAGAATTCATTTCGTAAAAATACAATAGTCATAGACAATGAACAAAATAATAGTGCCGTGAAAATGTGTGCACTTGTATAAGTCAGTATGCATGTGCATGTCATCATCAGTTTGAATTATTCTTGTTAATAGATACTATACAGTTCACTAGAAAGTTATCAATTAAGTAATGAACTGGGAAAAACACAACTGTACACATACACAAACAATAAATTGTAGTGATGATGATGATGATTGCAATGTCATTGTAGTGTAGTCTCCCACTAAGCTCATTAACAACTTACTCAATCATCATCATTCGTGACTGTATCAAATCACTTCTCTCATATGAGATACACACAACAAAGATTCAGTGTTCACTTTGCTCATTCACATTTTACACTGGTGTAAAATAAGTTAAAACTGCTGGGAAGGAAAGCATTTCAAACACTGCTCCATTACTACTACTACGACAACAACAACTCGCCTTCACTTCTTCATTCTCTCCTTCGAATTCACAAACACACACACAAGCGAACACGTGAAAAGTGAAAATGTGCACAAAACAAAAGTCAATGCATATGATTTCATCCACACAAAATAAATAATGAATAAGTAGAGATAGTGGCGACCGAATCAGTAATCGTTAACGTCCAAAACAAGAAAGACAACAGCAACCACCATTAATTTACAATTATCATAAACATTCTATCCATCGATTTGTTGTTGATTTACTGATATCAATCAATCAATTTATTAACAATAATAGTTTACAGAAAAATAATTAATCAATTCTTTTCATACAAAATGAAAACAAATTGTTGTTTGATTATTCCCTCGTTTCTAACTACAACACCGTCGTCCACTGTTTGAATTGTCTGTGTTCGGTGAAACGATCGGTTGATTATGATATGGAGACATTTTCATGTCGACATTACTCACTGGAGGATGTGAACGGACAGCTTCGAAAATGGCTGGACATAATGTAAATGATAAGAAGAACAGTAAGGCTACAAATCAAATGTTTGGCATTTTTACAGAAAATTCAATGAGCGACTATTGCACACTTGATTGGTAGAATTCAAACAGTAGCACAAAAAGACCAGACAAACACAACATTGGTTACTGCTACTACTCCATTGATCAATCATTTGTAAACAACTGATTCCTACAAGAAGTCGGTTATGGTTCGAATAGCTCGGTGATAACCTCTTATATTGTGACGGTGGGCAGCGCAAATCAGTTTCAATCAACTGGGAAACATCAGTTACCTCTCACGGTCACAAGTACACATTAATGACGAGTATCAACTAGCAACATCTAGGGTTTCAACTTCTAATGAAGATGTTTATTACCTGTATGGAGGGTGCTACATTAGCATTGAAGTGGTGAAACAGTATAACCCACATTCGATTATTGATACGTCAGAATACTAACCTTTATGCCACGGAGAACTGGAAACAATCAAATCATGATAAACCTCCATCAGCATATCAGCACTCCTTGGTCATCATAGAATCTCTTATACATTCAAAACTCTCATCTTTGTGTTCTTTCCATATTCATAGAAACAATCCGCTCTGGGAGACAGTAAGAACGACTCATTCATATTAACAAAATGCTAGCATTAATATACTTATCCCTTAACCACTGTAGAGAAGTTGGGCTAGACTAATGTGCCTAGGTAGTACTTTATCGACAAATACATGGATGGAAAAGTATTCATATTCAACTTTGTTTAAGTTTTAAACCGATGGGTTCACCAACACTAACCGAATGTCCACGTAATTAATTTAAAACAATTACATTTATTCAAATACATACTTAGAATTAAACCGTACATCGCAATACCGTGTGATGGCTTTTCATTTACTAATTCTTACCATTCAATGTTTACTTCATCACACATTTGTACGGTGCATATCTCGTACATGTAACTGAAGGCACAGATATGAAAACATTTTTGTGTCTAAATATGTCCATAAACCGTAAACATCAAGTCGCTACATCATCATATTAACAAAGTTAGAGGTGTGACGGATAATAACACTGACATTTACCCTGACGTAGTATAGTGTCACACTCAATCTTTTATCAAGTCACAAAAACCAATAACAATCAAGTAAGTTAGCCTTATATTTTTAAATCACTCACCGGATGCGTAGACACGACACACTAAGTGTGAAGATTAATGATGCTACACAGTCGCTTAAACCAAAGTAAGTTGAGCGAGGTCTGAAATTACGATTTGGTGGCTGGAAGTCGAACACCTTGACCATTGAGCCACAGCTCCATAAGTAAACACTCACTTCCTACTTTTATTGTTACAGACGCAGTGAATATGCTTACACAGTAAAGCATAGTTTGCCAACATGAAATTCACTAAGAAACGAAGACAGACCATCTTGCAACCAGATTCATACTATACTTTGATGGGGTAACAAACATGAAGCATTATCATCCTAGGAAAATATTTGTCCTCAAACGTAGTCTTTTGATGCGAACCAACGAGCTTCCTTAAATATTAAAGCTTTAAAGATTCACAGTTGAGTGGTGAGCCAATGTAATCTATGCAAATGATAAACCAAACAGCATCGAAACAACAAAATCTATTTTACCAAGTTAACTTCATCTTTTCAATCAAAACTTAAATCATATGACTTAAAATATAAAACTAACTTTTAAGAATGTAATAGAAAGCATTCTCAACGCCGGTGGATTCCAGTGCTGACGTTTCCATAAAGAATAGTCCTTGCCTTTCAGCCCAAAGCTTCGCATCTTCCGTTAATACAGTTCGAAGATGCCTAAGGTCACACTTATTACCAACCAACATAACAACCATATCTAGTTCTACGTTGTTTCGTAACTCGAGTAACCAGTGTTCCAAATTGTTGAAAGTCTCTCTTTTCGTGATATCGTAAACCAACAGAGCACCAACAGCACCGCGGTAATAGCTTCAAGAGAAAACGTCAAAATATGTCATAGGATACGTCTGAGGATACTGAGTGGAATTATTACTACATAGAAGTTAAACAACAAGAGTTAGCCAAGCTTGTCTTTGCCCCCAAATGCCCTGGTACGGCCGAGAGTGGGGAGAGTCCGCTCTCCCTCTCGAAATGCTCTCACATGGCCACGCGTATATAGCCTCTGCCAGGGAAGTCCTACTCACTGCTTTCTCGTGACGGGGGTGTTGTTTACCAAAATGAGAGGACGAGAAGCGAATGTGCGGTGCTTTAACCGCATTCCAAATCAGTGCTGCACATGGGCTCCAGTATCCTAAAAGAACAAATGGCGTATGAACCAATTCTCGGTCACCGGCTACCATGGGACTGCATCTCCTTACGATGCTCCACTGCCCTGTGGATCAGACCTTCAGGTCGAAGGCTCGGGGAGTGGCCCCCTAAGAAAATCACCTGCTTCGGTTTGGGCACCCGGAGAGTATCACAGCCTTCACACATACGGAATGAGATTTGTGTGGCGCATATGTATTTGGTGCCTTTTTGTACCTATATCTATGTCTTAAAATAAATAAATAAAGCTTGTCTTTATACTGTCCCACTCACAATAGTTTGTTTAATCCAGGTTTAGAGTAGCCTGCTTTTCAGCAATACCACCAGCGAACACGAGTGACTCAACACAACAACTTCTTTATGTAGGCAGCAACTAGGTTTAATTCAATCCGTGTTGTCTTCTCGCATGACTACCTGGACTCAATAATTCAGTAAACAACGCGTTGGCGTTTGAAGCGAATGGTACAGGATTGCAGTCTCATCAACAAAACGAAACGCCATTCTAGCATTCCACTGATAACCATTACCCATCTTTATTAACATCCTGACGTCTTGCTTTCAAAACATGAACTTTAAATATCAGGGTTCTACACATGAAAATACATGGGATGACTGTCCACTTGCTTGTCCAAATTGTTTTAAATTCAAGATGACTGTTTTCATTTTTCAGGTTAATTAAAATAAGTGAATATAATGACCCAAATCTTTGAATACCCATGAACTTTAAGACTACCAAACAATGAATAACGTCGAGACGCTTTGATAGAATGCTACATTTAGCAATCGGTGCACAACTGCGTTTTTGCCAGGCGAAACCATCTTTACAACGGATTGCGTGCAATCATTAAGTAAAGCAGATACTATCACAACAATAACTCGAAAATGAAAAGACCATATTTGCCAGTTTCTTAGATCTAGCACTGAAATCTCTACATAAAAAGTTGTAAACTCACGCGGCTGTTATAGCTCGATAACGTTCCTGACCAGCAGTATCCCAGATCTGTGCCTTTATAGTCCTTCCATCAATTTCCACACTCCTAAATCCCACAATAAATATTTCCCACAGACTCACTTTGTAGCGAACTCAACACCGATCGTACTTTTACTTTCCAAATTAAACTCATTTCTTGTGAAACGTGAGAGTAAGTTACTTTTCCCGACACCCGAATCTCCGATTAGTACAACTTTTCAACTGAAATAAATTGCTAGATCTTTTATTACCTTTAAACAGATAATCGTACTCATCATCTTTACCAGACATAGAACCTCCATACATTATCAACTCTCGAAAACCTGATAGTGTAAATTGTACCAGTAAATTAAAGTAGTGAAGCATTAAAAGACAGTGTCCAATGTTTCACCGTACCACTTATCCAAAATGGTTCAAATGGTTGTGGGCGAAATAGAATAAGCTTTTGCTTCATGGGCTTTCGTGTCCAGTAGCAGGAGATCACCAATACCTCCTAGCAGGAACCTGGGTATATCAACTATAATATATTTATAATAAAAAGGAAATTGGTAACTCATAGTAAGATGTTATCCTAAGTCCTTAAGAATAGGTCAAGTTTTTCTTAAAGGACTCCTGGGAAGTTGTTTAGACTAGTTCAGTCGGCAGCGAATCCCAGCATTTGACAACTCTAAAGGAGTAGAAGTTGTGTCTACATTCCGTTCTGCTATGTTGTATCTCCAATTTCTGGGTGTTACCCCTTAGGTTTGTGTTGGAGCTAAACTTGAGTAGGTGTTTAAGGAAACGTCCAGAAGTGTTAAGGATACTGTAAGCCATTAGAAAGTCACCTCTAAGACGCCTATACTGTAATGGGTATAGGTTAAGTGATTTGCGGCGCTCTTCATAAGGTTTGAATTCGAATCCCCGAACTGATTTCGTGGCTCGCCGTTGGATGCGCTCCAGAGTGTCCTTATGCTTTTGGAGTGAGAGAGGAAACACTATGTTTCCATACTCCAAATGGGGACGAATAAAACTGTTGAAGATTATGTGGAAAGTTCTTCCGTCAAACTGACCGAAAATGAGTTTCAATGTTATCAGTGCAAGGTTTGCTCGAAAGGCATTTTGTCACAGTTAGCGTACGACTTTAAGTCGTATGACACCAGGATTTCTAAATCTTTTTCGACTCAGGATACTACTAGAGAGGAGTTTCTTAGGTTGCAACTGTAGTCTGCGATATGTCGCAGATGGACAACTTTTCACTCTGAAGTGTTAAAGATAAATCCGTTATCGTCTGCCCAACTTTGAAGTCGAGTCAGATCCACTTGAAGTGCCTGTATATCCTTTTGGTTGCATATCTGTCTCCAATGTTTCACGTTATCAGCAAAAAGTAATTAGTCCGACGACACCTGTTGTGGAAAATCACTTATATAAATCAAGAAGAGAAGAGGTCCTAGTACTGAGCCCTGGGGACCCCACTAGGACATTCCATAGCCTGGGATAAAGTGAAGTTAATCCTGATCTTAAAAATGTCAATTTTTCAGATATGAAATAAGCCAATCAATTAGTGGTGGTCTAATACCCAATCGTTTGAGCTTATTGATAAGACGTATATGATTGACCTTATCAAAAGCTTTTGATAAATCAAGGTAAATGATATCAACCTTCCCCTTGAAATCAAGGATGCCTGTCCATCTATCCACCATAGTCAGCAGGTTGGTTATACAAGAGTAACACTTCCTGAAACCACGCTGTTGGGGTGAGAAGAAATTTAGGGACAGTAAATAGTCATGTGTACCATCGCATATCAGGGACTCCATGATTTTTGAAGGTATGGAGAGAATAGCCACCGATCGGTAACCTGAAGGTTCGCTGCCTCGGCCTCCTTTGAAAATTGGTGTGATGTGAGCCAGCTTCCAATTATCCGGTAGTTTGCCCCGGCTTTGCGTGTGTGAGAATATCACGCTAAGTGGTGTTGCTAGGTTTTGGGCTGCTTCTCTCAGTATAGCAGAATGAACTATAGATAGGAATAAGCTGTTGATACATGGTAGTGATGATGGCAGTTAGGTCTGCATATATATATATATATATATATATATATATATATATATATATATATATATATATATATATATCAATTACGGACAGACCAAGTAGGAGTTGGTAATCCATGTATGAGTCCATATTTATCAGGTCTCTTCGTGCAGCTTTCGATTGAGGGGCCTGTGTTCACTTAGTTGGGTAGAGCATTTCAAATGAGGACAATACTTCTAGAGACAAAGTGAGGACGTAGCTGGGCAATCACTCAGTGATGTCCAATTTTCCATTATTTACCTCTGAAGAAACCACAGGCATTCGGAGATTCACAATGCCATTGCACACAACACTTTTATAATCCGGGTATACCAACCCAATCAAATCAGAATTCAGAAATAAAGTGGTCCGATGATATATTTGTAATGTGTTACACTGACTCCCAAACTAAATGGAGAAATGCTTGGGAATGCTGAATCCCACAAATGTTCTGAACACAGGAACAGGATGGACTTCCTAGCTCACATGATGTGTGTCATTAATGGATCATCTAACAATCTCCTATTACCCAATGAGAATGCTTCCGAGTGTTGGAGTCTTTGTAAGATTTGTTTATCAGCCTTGAACCCTACTTGTTTGCTCATCTCCGTACTTGGTTTAAGAGATTTGTCTCTTTAGAAGTAAGGAGAGCAGCAATGTTGTGCACTTTGAAGTGAAGCTATGAATAATATTAAAAATTGCAGGTAAAAGTCTGCCTTCGTATAAAGTAAATAATTGAATTTAATTAGATGACATCCCTACTGTGGTTCGAACTGGTATCATAACTCCCTCTAGCTTATAGTTCGAGACCGTGATCTGAGACGATTGAGATCAGATTATCATAGGGAATGTGAATCGTTTATATCCAATCGTTTGTTCCAACGTCCATCTCACGTTCATCAACTGTTGTTTAGTTCTTCAGGAGCTCAAATACATAACATTAGTATTATTAAACCCTCTAAATCATGACACCTTCAACATAGTGTGTTGCAGCCTTCATCAGCTTCTTTAATCCAATATAAACAAGCATACGGGATACAAATCAGTGACATCTGTTTACAAAAATCTTATTCAAGATGTTGATGGTTTCATCTAAATCGACTTCTCGTGGATGTTTAGGGAGGATATAACTTCCGTACGTTTGGTACTCATTGGGACCAAGTTTCTGTAACAGCAACCGGACTTTCTTAACTTCGTCTATAGTGGCGAATTCTACTCGGAAAATATCTTCGGTTTTCCCAAACCATGTTTCAAAATTATGACCACTTTCTGCACTATAAACGAATTCCGAGATAGTATTGAGATATAACTCGATATCTTTGTGGTTTGGAATATCTGATTGAACGAAAAGTCCCACAAACCGGCCTCAGGGTTTGCTGTCGAGAAGCCAACACCTACTGCTGCTGTAACAGTTACTGAAGTTTTTCAGAAGTGTGCCATTTTTCATTGTTATTCACTATTATTACTATTATTATTATTAACATCTTCTAACCACGAAAATCTTCTGCAATTATTGTGACTTGTTTTTACAAATCATTTAATAACAACTATGTACTCAGATATTATATCAGCTTAACGAGCCCTCTACTCACCCAGTTTCAAGTCATGGCAAACTACTCCAGTGAATGAGAAATTCCACCAAGTCCCAGGCCAAATAATAGATTGAGATTTGTTACCCCTATGACTGACGATTCAGTACCTGACAATGTCGAACCTTTATCTACTGAACAATATACGTCTTATCCACAAATATCACTAACATTACCAGATTCTCCATGTTACAACCCCTCTATCTCTGCATACAGTAGGCGAACGGTAAGACTGTTTGACATACAAGGCACAACATACACGTGCACCGAAAAGTCAGCACAGTCTACCAGACAGCATATTTTACGAAGGCCTACACCCTATCTACATTCACAATTGTAATTACTCTCACAAAGAAAACTTTGCACATCCTTTAGTACCAACCCATCACACAAAAACGCCCCCCCATGTATATAAACAGTCGTAACCACTTCCAGTTACGTACAGAAGACCCTCCTCACGCCCACACTAACGTAAATAGATAAAACAGAGGCTAAGAGCTTAACCATCAGGACTATTTTGCAAATAACAGTACATCTCACAGTCGACCCGTACCAGATTTTTTTGAAGTACGACCCCTGGTGGAACCTCTGTTGAAACATATAAGCCAAGTCATTTCAAACCACATACAGAACATAAACTTGCTTCATCCATACAGTCTCCATCAGAGAGTACTCCTTCCCTTCCAACTTGTGTAAACTCCTTAATCAACTTCACTAGCTCATTTGATACATCTAGCACTAACTCTAGTTATCAAACTACCGGGCTATTGTAGAACATTCAATCACTCACTTTAAACGCATATCACACCTTCGAGGGTTACAACAACTTTATTCCAGGTACTCTTACCCATTTAAACCTAATACGCTATTTGTTTAGCATGTGTCTTATCAATACTAGGTCGAGCTGCAATAAAAAGACGAATTTAGACCTGTTTGTATCCAATAATAAACAATCACTTATAATGATATCCAAACCATGGACTAGCAGTAATATTTCAGAACTAAGTATATCTCTTGAAAACTATTTTCTATATAGAACTGATAGATAGAAAGGACGAGGCGGAGAATGTTTTATTTACGCTTACCCTAGCCTAAATTTACTATTATGTGATATGCCTTAACTAAACAATCTAAAGGATTCGGTGTAGATTGACTTAAAGGTATCAAATTCCGTTACCTTACTGTTCGGTTGTGCCTACCATCAACCTAACGCATCAATAGGTGAAATAGCAGTATTATCGGAGGTATTCACACTAGCATCGTTCCTTCCATTCACAGGCAATCTTATTTGTGGTGAATTCAACCTGCGCGAACATTCTTGGTTCCCAGTCAAGGCGCCGAAACTTTATGAATCATTTACTGAATGGCTGGAATACTACACATATCATTCCCAAAGTTAAAATAAGACCTGAAACAAATGTTGAAAATTACCGGCCCATAAACATAACTTCAGTGGTATCTAAATAGATGGAAAAAGTAGTTCAACACCTACTACTACTACTAATAAATTATTATTAATTTCGTCTCGGCCTCCCGGCGTAGTTTTTTTAGGTCCAAATCGTGCGATACATGCCTAGTAGACTACCTGAATGATATAACTCGGAAACGAGACAACGGACTCCTTGTATCAGTTCTATTCATAGATAAAGTCCCACACTAAAGGCTTTTCGTAAAACTACAGTCCTTTGGAATGAACAACCCACTATAATCATAGTTTGTTTCGTTTTTAACAGAACATAAACAGATGGTAAAGTACGATGACTGTCTATTATCGCCTAGACCAATAACTAGTGTAGTCATCTAGAGAAGAATATTAGGTCTATTCTCGTTTCTTATGTGTATAAACGATATATGTAACATCATAAAATTTGAGAAACCATACTTATATGCTGATGATCTCAGAATAGTATACAGCTATAAACCTGAGACTCTAAGTGAAAGTGTTTCCCTATTTTAAAATGACCTTAATAACCTAACTATCTGGAGAGAGAAATGGCAATTTCCATTTAAGTTCAACAAGTGCGCGATCATGCACTGTGGAAAGCATCCCTATGAACTGGAACTTTACTTAAATAAAAGTAGAGTCCAGACCCTGAAATCAGTACACGATCTAGGAATTAATTACACGGGAAGCCTGAATTCAGAAGAACATACTTCCTCTATTATTTCTAAATCTAGACGGTTAATTGACCTCATAACAAAAAATTTCTTCATAACAGTGGCTAAGCTTACCTTCTACAACATATGTGAACGAACTTCCCTCGAATACTGCTCTTTTATCTTCTCTAATATGAATACCACAAACGAGATAAAAGTAGATGTTCAAAGACGCTTCACTCGCCAACTGCTAGGATGTGAATCCACTCTCGATTACATAAATGGATGTAGCACCTCCCTTTAGAACCTTCATGGCACCATAATATAAAGAATAATCTAATATTTCTCCACAAAGCAATATATGGACTCTCATTTCTAACCTCGTGTTCGACTATGATCCATGACCCAGCCTATAGACTAAGAAACATCGCATATACACTACTTAGCATAGAACACCAAAAACAAATGCGTCGTAAGTTTTTTATAGTGCGGTATAGTTTATTGTGGAACAGGTTGCCAGTACCTGTCCGTAACTGTGACATTCACACCGAATTCAAAGGGCTAATAACCCTGTTACTAAACTCTAAAGAGCTTCAACTATTCCATTAAATCCGCATCTAACAACATGGTTAGGGCTAGAAGTTAGTGACTTCAAGCAGTGATGCCACGTTGTGGTTCGGCCGCCCCTAACTTTCTTCCGACTATCTCCAACACCGGCTGGCATTGCACGTCGTGATAATCGGTGTTCAAGCATACGTAACACGTGCTCAACCATCTCAGTCGATGAAGATTCATAACCTCATCAACTGATTTACCATCATTCCCTAATACCCTGCGTTTAACCTCACTATTACTTACCCGGTGATCTCAACAGACGCCAGCAATATTTCTAAGGCATCTGTGGTCAAATACTAGTAGCTTACGGGTGTCTTCTACTCTTAAAGGCCATGTTTCGCTGCCGTAAATTAAAACATAACGGACTGCCACGCAGTATACTTGTTCTTTTATTGATAGACGGATATCTCGCCTTCGCCAAAGATGATGTAAGTTGGCAAAAGCCAAACGAGCTTTTCGAATCCGTGCTGAGATTTCGTCCGATACCAACCCATTAGGGCTGATCAGACTTCCAAGATAAGTGAAGTTGTCAACGCGTTCGACTACTTCACTCCCTATCCTTAGTTCAGGTGTTACCGCAGACCAGTCCTGAAGCAACAACTTGCATTTAGAGGGAGAGAAGCGCATTCCAAACATTCTGGCATTGTCGCTTAGTGCTGCCAGAAGACTGCATTTTGTCAGCGTCTTCCCCAAACAGGACTATGTCATCTGCGTATTCTAATTCGATAAGTGGACCTCCTGGAAGGAGACCAATGCCCGAGAATTCAGTCGACGAGAGCGTTATTTCTATCAATAGGTCTATGATGAAGTTAAACAAAAATGGAGAGAGTGGACAGCCTTGACGGACACCACTTGAGGTTGTAAAATCAGATGGAAGTTCGCCATAAGCTTTGACTCGACTAGTAGTGTCCGAGTAAAGAGCCTTCACAAGGTTTATGTACTTCTGGGGTACGCCTTTCAATGACAGACACTGCCACAGAATCTCGCGGTCTACCGAGTCCAATGCTGCTTTTAAGTCAAGAAAGACCACCATTGTCGGACGCCGATAAGTATGCCTATATTTTAGAACCTGACGAATGGTGAATATGTGGTCGATGCATCCACGACCAGGTCTGAAGCCAGATTGGTCCTCTCGTGTTTGCAGTTCACGAGTCTTAGTTAGGCGTCTGATAATTATCGAGGCTAGTATTTTAGATGCTATATTTGTTAAACTAATCCCTCTGTGGTTGTCACAGGATGATTTTGATCCTTTCTTATATATTGGGACGATAGGTGATTGCGACCAGTCAGATGGGATAAAGTCTAACTCCCAGATCTTAGCTCACAATGTCCTAAATTCTTGTGAGTTACTCAATGTTTTATTTTTTCTACCTTGAAATGTTTACATCTTAAACTCTTTCATAACCATTGATTTGCTATTAGTCCTTAACATCTTCAAACCACATATAATCTTATCTGTTTTTTTAACTTTTACCATCAGTTATTTTCGTAGAAGTGTGATATGCCAAATGGATATCTAACCCACAACACAAATGTCTAAGCTATCTGATTTGCTTGCAACATGTAACTAGCAGGAACTGTGTGTTCCAACTGTGGGCTTTAATTGAAGCAATATCCATACTTACTACAAACGTAAGAGAGCCCAACATCACAAGTGAAGGGAGAGAGATGTTAATGACCAACAAACATGATGATGGAGAGATAACTTCAGTTCACCCACGTCTGTAGGGAAGAACATTTTGTTTAATTACGGCTCCTTATGATATAGTGGAATATCACGAACCAATGGTATTGATGCTGATTTATTATGCAAAATGCCTCTTTAAATCGTGTTTAGAACGTTGAATTGGTTTCACTTCCTACCCAGTAATCTTATTACAAGCGAACTAGACAATTCGCTAAACCCGAAGCCTGCTCAAGACCCTATAAAGTCTACAAAAAATGGGCTCATTTAGCTACAACAAAAAAGGAAGATAGCCATTTGTGTATCAGAATTTTGTTTTCAGCACTATATTTTATAACTACACACAATCTCATACCTCCAGCTTTTTCCTGAACTACCTCTATTTAAACAGTTTTTTATCTACTCAGGGTGGCGTTACTGACCAGCAAACATGAAGGTGGGGAGATAACTTCAATCCACCCATGTCTGTAGGGCAGAACATTTTGTTTAATTACGGCTCCTTATGGTTTAGTGGGATGCCACGAACTTATGGTATTGAAGCTGATCTATTCACGCAAAATACCTCTTTAAGTCGTGTTACGAACGTTGAATTGGTTTCACTTCCTACCTAGAAATCCTATTACAAGCAAACTAGACAATTCGCTAATATACGAAGCCTAATCAAGACCCTATAATAACTGGGGGGAAAATATTTAAAAAAACAAAAACGAAAGAGGCTCTAATAGCTTCGATATTAAAGGGAAGACAGCCAAATGTATATCACAATACTGTTTCTAGCACTATATTTTATTTTATAATCACACATAATCTTATACTCTCAGCTCTTTTCCGAATCGCCCCCATTTGTCAGTTGTATGTCCAATCACACCTTGTCAACACTTATTTTCTTTAACCTATTAAAATGCTCTTTCTTAACAAATACCTTAATAAAGGAAAATTAGACTGAGTAATCATACCTTAAGCATTATTTCATGAATATTGGCTACTCTGCCTCTCGTGTTTTCTTTTACTTGCTCCCTCTTTCAGCCCCCTTGAGATATGGAACTGGTGACTTCATCCTGCACCATCCTTAAAGCCTTGGATATCCCAGAAGGAAATAAGGTTGCGATTTTTAGAAGCCCATACCTTCAATGGACCTATTCTTGACCATCAGTCGCACATTCGCAACGCGACTTTCATGAAGCGCGCCAACTGTAGTACTGATTTAAACCATCGACATTCATATCTTATAAATTATCAACCCAGCTATGTAATTTATTGCAGTGTATATTGTATCATTTGTATCAATTTGATCTTGCCTGTAAACTGGCATGCCTCATGTAACAAACTGTTATTTGAGAATAAATTATTATTATTATTATTATTATATCTTTGTAGTGACCGACTTTTATCAAGAGAACACAATTGATATAACGGAGACGATCATTATTATAAACAAATGTACCAGCGATTATTTTACCGTACTTGTTTGTTTAACTGTACTAAAAAAATACATTCTTCCGCTGTGACCTTGCACGCTCTTGGTTACCCTCAGTAGTTCCACTTGAACATTTTGTTTAATTACGGCTCCTTATGGTTTAGTGAGATGTCACGAACTTAAGGTTTTAATGCTGATTTATCATGCAAAATACCTCATTAAATCGTGTTACGAACGTTGAATTGGTTTCACTTCCTACCCAGTAATCCTATTACAAGCAAACTAGACAATTCGCTAATATACGAAGCCTACTCAAGACCCTATGATACCTGAAAAAAGGTAGTACAAAAAATGAAAAGGGATCTAATAGCTTCGATAAAAAAGGAAGATAGCCAATTGTATATCACAATACTGTTTCTAGCACTATATTTTATTTTACAACCACACATAATCTCATACTCTCAGCTCCTTTCTGAATCGCTTCCATTTGCAGTTGTATGTCCACTCACACCTTGTTAACACTTATTTTCTTTAACCTATTAAAATGCTCTTTCTTGACAAATACCTTAATAAAAGAAAATTAAACTGAGTAATCATACCTTAAACATTCCTTCATGAATATTGGCTACTCTGCCTCTCGTCCTTTCTTTTACTTGCCCCCTCTTTCACCATCCTTGTGATATAGAACGAAAGATTTCATCCTGCACCATCCTCTAAGCCTTAGACATTCCAAATGGACAATTGATAGCGACATTTAGAAGCTCCCACCTTCAATGGACTTATCCTTGACCATCAGTTGCACATTTGCAACGCAACTTTCATGAAGCGCGCAAACCGTGGTACTGGTTAAAACCATGTACATTCATATTTTATAAATTATCAACCCAGCTATGTAATTTACTACAGTGGATATCGTATCATTTGTATCAATTTGATCTTGCCTGTAAACTGGCATGCCTCATGTAACAAACTGTTATTTGAGAATAAATTATTATTAATATTATTACTCGGTATTATTTCGTTACCAAGAAAATGCCAACAAATATATCTTACTACAACCGTCAACTGCCTTCTGGTTTTCGGCCTACGTAGGAATATAACCTAATAACTAGCATGTGGTCTCAGTGTAGTGGTGATCTTAGTCAACCGAAACTCAACGCCACGCTACAACGCTACACCTTGTTTACACTTGTTTTCTCTAAAATATTAAAATGCTCTTGCTTAATAAGTATCTTAATAAAGGGAAGTTAGACTGAGTAGTCATACCTTAACTATTCCTTCATGAATACTGTCTTATCTGCTTCTTGTCCTTTCTTTTTCTTGCACCCTGTTTTCGCCTCCTTGAGATATGCCACCGAGAGCAGATATGGAACGGGTAACTTCGTCCTTCACCATCATCAAAGTCTGAGGTATTTCAGGGGGATATAATGTTGCGGTTTCCAGAAGGTCCCAACTTCACATATATCTATTCTCGACCATCTGTCGCACGTCGCAACGCAATCTTCATAAAGCGCGCAAACTGTGATACTGACAATACGATTCATAGTAAAACCATCTACATTCATATCTTATAAAATATCAACCCAGCTGAGTAACTTACTACAGTGAAAATTTTATATTTTGTTACAATTTGATCTTGCCTGTAAACTGGCATACCTTATGTAACAAACTTTTATTTGAGAATAAATTATTATTATTATTAAATAATTCCTATCAGTTACCATCCATCTCTTTTGCTAGAATATAAAAACAACAACAGTCATGAATGTAGCAGATAGTTCGGAATTTAAATGGCCTTGTATATGACTCTGGCTGAATCAAATGATTATTATTGTCGAAACATACATACATACATCATAATACGTCTCACCATCGTGTAGTAAGGTGTGAATGTTGTGATCCGCATTCTTTCTTATGCGTTTTGCAAGGAGATGACATACGTTTTGGACTTAAGATGCAGAAGTGATCGCAGTACATTCATCTGCCTGTTTATGTTTGTCGTGTCGACTTTGCACTCCCTCAAGTACATAGTATATCTGGTGCAGTGCACAGAAGTCTTTTGATGTATAGTGCGTTGTTTTTCGTTCTTTCAGCTTAAAGCTAGTCTTTCGGCTGATATAGGGAGTATTTATTTTTAAAGGGAATAGTAGTGTCTAGTGCAGATTTGGTGATAGTATTGAATATTTCTAATGTTTCCAAGAGATTATCACTGGTAAAGAAACAGCTCCAGACAGAGCGCTTTGTCAGAAGTCGAAATTTTTCCGGGTCAGCGGTTTCATAGTCTCTATATTGGAAGCGCGTACTAAATGTCTTCGATTTGTTGCATTGGCAAGATAGGTTTGAGCGCAATGAGATGTCTTTCGGCTTACCGTAGAATCGAGGGAGTACTGGTCCACTGCGATTCATTCACCATTGATCTTGCTCTGGTATTTATCGTGCTTTGACAAGCTTATTCAAATTCATTGAGATTTAGTTGTCTGACGTTTTTGTTGGATTTGTGCCTATTAATTTATATACAATTTTACCCTCAGTTATTTTCTCGACTTTCCTTATATATTCGTCCTTACCCATTATTACAGTACTGCGTCATTTGTCTGCCAGAACTATGACGATATTCTTTCCAGTTCTGAGTTTCTTTGAGGTCTTTTATCTTTGTGAAGTCAGTTGAGTGTTGAATTACTTCCTTCAAATCAGCGGCACAATGATCTGACTAATTTCTTGTTCAGTTTCCTCATTTATTCTGGCATTTCCAAGTGATGACTCTAGTAAAGGATCCTAATTCTGAAACGTCACTTGTACTTTTGTTGAATTTGTTATGGAAATGTTATTCTATGTTCGTCAGAGGTTGCCTCAACACGTCGTTGTTTGTGTTATTTCCGGGGTTGGTTGTGAAATCTTGTTTGGTTTTTTCCTAAAGGTATTTTTTCTTTATTTTCTGTGTCATCCATTCGATATCTCGATCACAGGTGTCGAAATTCGCCCTAGTTTCCTATTTTGGTCATCCTTAACATATTAGTATTCCCACGATTGACACAGACAGTTGGTACGACATGGTTTGATCTATTTATCCCTTGCTCGTTTCATAGTTAAGGGAATTATGTCGCATTAGATGAACGTCTAGGATTATTATCTGAGTTAATGTTGATGCAACTAATTATGGTCAGTAGATCTTAATCAAAATATTGAGAAGAAGGAACATCCTTTGGACCAAAGTCATTTACCTCTGAGTTATGAAGTTCAAGAGTCACTGACGAGTCCCTCAATAGCTGTATGTTAATCAAGCCAAAAGATTTTTCTAGAATCAACTTCGCTTTAATAAGATTTACGATTCGGACACGTATAATGCTTTGGTGCTAGTAGTCTTTTACTAATTCTTCCTGCTTTATTCTAGCACAGTGCTCCATATACCAATAGCAAATTATGCCGTAATCCCACAGTAACAGATAAAAAAATGAAACTCACGGAGATGCACGAGATATGCAGTATCGTGAAGAATATGTAAAAGTGCAGGAAATATGCGAACCATTTATCGGCTTTAGGATCAGAAGGACAACTGTGTTTAATGTATGAAGAATGGAAAGTCTCATATAACTTGGATTATCGTGAACAAACGTAACCGTCTGATCACTAAAGACTGGGTAATTAGCAAATATTTTAAGTATAAAGGCCTTCGAAAAGAAAACATATACTGTGTATACCAAATCTACCCGGAGTTTTTCGTTTTTTAAATGGGATGATCAAAATTGGTTGATTGCGTGAGGTATATTAGTTAATTATTTACTTCGTGTCAAGGATTTGTAAGATGAGACTGACCAGTGTTCAAAGTATAATAACGTCTGTAATCGTACAAAGGCAGTGTTAGGTGTGGTATGAAAACCAAAAATATAGGTAAAAAATTGAACAAAACATACTAGAACAATATTCTCTTATACAGGACAGACCACATAATGCTTTGAGTGATGATTTGATAACTCCAAAACTAAGTTTCTTTAAAGTCGGGGGCAAAATTCAACACGAAATGGGCTGATACCGAAATGTTCTAACGAGTTTCGAGAAAAAACGGTCATTGCTCGAAACCCTTTTTATTCCTCGCATGTGGAAAAACATAGGTTCTCTCTACAAAATAAAGTAACTAGCAACATACAGAAAGGTATCGGCCAAGCATATGGTTTTCAATATGGCCAGTGACAACATTTCAAAAAATGTTACGTTAAATACGACTGAGTGATCAAAACCATTAAAATATCATAGGGTTGGCCACTCTTTAGAAGTCGTAAATAATAAAGTGATTATAAACATAAACAAACTTAAGGGGTAACAAAATGTGTATAGATGAAGCGACGACAGAAAAAATGATACAAAACAGAGGAAAACAAAAGACGTTTATTAAGGAAAGACATGAATGTGGGAAGTTTCTTATCTATCTGTACAAACACATGGAAACAAATTCTGAATCAAATTCTCTAACCTAACCAGGAACAGAAAAGTATGAAACACTTTTCAACAAAAGTGCTAATGACGGCCTGAAACACATTCATTAAAATGAAGAAAAATATCTAAATGTTATCTTCCAAAACAACAACCACTCAATCAAATTCGACAAAAAATATCGACCGAACAAATCAACCGAAACACCATCGAATACAAGAACCGAAAACGAACAATCCTACCACATATAAAATACATTAAAAATACAACGATATTATTGAAACTGTTTGGAATAGTTGTGGTGCAGAAACCAGCAGAATCACAAAAATCACACCCATAAAAACATGAGGAAGAGAATACAAAAGACGAAATCTGGAACATAGTCAACAAAAAGAACTCTACAACTGCGAGTAACAATGCATTGGAGAAGCGAGGAGATTCTATGATGACCAAGAATTGCCAATATGCTGACTATCACAATGCGTAATGCGGAAAACTTTTGTAGACTGATTGAGGGAAGTTAAGGGCGGCTTAGCTAAAACTTGGCATCAGTCCATAAGCCCACTGACGTCTCGTGTGAGCCATGTTGGCAGATGCAGATGCATTCGAGTCCGTGAGACTATCGTAACCGATGGTTGGAAACTCCCCCCCCTGTATAGTAAAAACAGAGAATTAGTTAACATTGGCTTCAAAACTACCTCTATCATCAAGTCTCAGGTTGCTCGAACTATGAACGCTCATTAGTATAAAGATTAAAAATTTTATCTGCTTTATTGATTTACAAAGTTTCAGATCTCACAGCGTTGTAACCTCATTGAACAAACACAAAATTCCCATAGCAATTGTATTTCGAAACCATCATGAAAATGGCTGGTTAATAAAGATTATTTGAAAACGTAATGTGTTTTAAATGTAATTGTAGATGTTCGAGAGGAAACCCTAACTCATGGCAGTTGATAATCGTCATTAATGTGTACTTGTGACCGTGAGAAGTACCTGATGTTTCCCAGTGGATTGAAACTGATTTGCGCTGCCGAACGTCACAATATAAGTGGTTATCACCGAGCTATTCGAACCATAACCGACTTCTTGTAGGAATCAGTTGTTTACAAATGATTGATCAATGGAGTAGTAGCAGTGACCGACGTTGTGTTTGTCTGGTCTTTTTGTGCTACTGTTTGAATTCTACCAATCAAGTGTGCAATAGTCGCTCATTGAATTTTCTGTAAAAATGCCAAACATTTGATTTGTAGCCTTACTGTTCTTTTTATCATTTACATTATGTCCAGCCATTTTCGAAGCTGTCCGTTCACATCCTCCAGTAAGTAATGTCGACATGAAAATGTCTCCATATCATAATCAACCGATCGTTTCACCGAACACAGACAATTCAAACAGTGGACGACGGTGTTGTAGTTAGAAATGAGGGAATAATCAAACAACAATTTGTTTTCATTTTGTATGAAAAGAATTGATTAATTATTTTTCTGTAAACTATTATTGTTAATAAATTGATTGATTGATTGATATCAGTAAATCAACAACAAATCGATGGATAGAATGTTTATGATAATTGTAAATTAGTGGTGGTTGCTGTTGTCTTTCTTGTTTTGGACGTTAACGATTACTGATTCGGTCGCCACTATCTCTACTTATTCATTATTTATTTTGTGTGGATGAATTCATTTGCATTGACTTTTGTTTTGTGCACATTTTCACGTGTTCGCTTGTGTGTGTGTGTTTGTGAATTCGAAGGAGAGAATGAAGAAGTGAAGGCGAGTTGTTGTTGTCGTAGTAGTAGTAGTAATGGAGCAGTGTTTGAAATGCTTTCCTTCCCTGCCCCTTCCATAGCAGTTTTAACTTATTTTACACTAGTGGAAAATGTGAATGAGCAAAGTGAACACTGAATCTTTGTTGTGTGTATCTCATATGAGAGAAGTGATTTGATAGTCACGAATGATGACGATTGAGTAAGTTGTTAATGAACTTAGTGGGAGACTACACTACAATGACATTGCAATCATCATCATCATCATCACTACAATTTATTGTTTGTGTATGTGTACAGTTGTGTTTTTCCCAGTTCATTACTCAATTGATAACTTTCTAGTGAACTGTATAGTATCTATTAACAAGAATAATTCAAACTGATGATGACATGCACATGCATACTGACTTATACAAGTGCACACATTTTCACGGCACTATTATTTTGTCCATTGTCTATGACTATTGTATTTTTACGAAATGAATTCTTGTTTGTTTTGTTAATGTGTGCAGAATACATTGTTTTGTATGACGCTGTAAACTGTGTTTCTCCTTGCTGTGAATTTCATTTTATACTAACTGTATTGTTATTGAACTATGCCAGATGATAACTAAGCTGACACATGATATTTTTAATGAAAATACTAGTAATAGATGAGAAGGAACTGGATCTTCAGTAGAAAGTCAATTTTTCCAGTTTTATCTCTTCTAAACAAACAAATTTGTATTATATATATTATGATGTGAACTGTGTTTGCTAATGAACTAATTTTTCTCTTCTTATCAACATAAAATGATTTTTCTACCTAAAGTTGGTGTGTTTTGTAGTTTTTGATGTTGTCATGCTGTAGGATAGAAGTTTTCGGCAATACGATTCATGCTAGTGTGAAATTCATTTTAGGTTTTTCTTTGTGGTGCTGTTGCTGCCTATGATTTCATTAGATAACTGTGCAGTGTTAAACACGGGAAGTGAACGTGCATAATGTTCTTTTGATAGTGTTAGTGAGTCATGCGCACAGAAGGATGTAACACGATTGTGTATTGGTCGAAGTTGTCACATCTCATGAGTTTGGCGAGAAATCAGACTGACAGAAATGGTGTTAGTATCAATGGTAATTATGAAAGTGAAGTATGGAGAATGAGTGACGACAAATGCATCGATCAGTTGGATAAGATAGTATAAAATAATTTTGAAATTGAGGACCTCAGGGAAGACAGGGTGAATACGTCAGCATGATTGCTGCCAATTCTGAGTCATATCACCCGAAGTGTGTGACCACTGGTCGTGGTTGTCACGATGACTGAAGGCCGTTAGTCTACGTCTACCGATACAGCTCTGTTCGACAGTCAATAACTCGGTGTATTGATGCTACATTTCTGACTGTTGTTGCTGCCTTGACGTTCTGGTTGTACTTTCCTATCGTAATGGACCAAACGAGTTATACAGGCTGAGACGATCACCACTCAAGGTCCTACCATGCCAGAGAGGTCGGTTGATGAGCGGTAAGTCTAAAAGCAGCAAGGTCCGAGGGTAAAGTCGTACTGTTGACTGCACGGAGGTGTTACGGCAGTAGAGTGTTTCCCTTAGACAACCAGCATATCAACGATGCTGCCTTCGCCCAACGGAAGGGTGTGTTGTACTGCTTGTTCCCCTGATTTTCATGTCTTGTGCGTCGCTGTGCTTTCATGTTTTATTTATGGTGATATCTATTAATTCCATGGATTTGCTTCCGTGATTTGGAATGTTGTCTCGAAAATGGTTTTCATTTGGACACTGAGGTAGCTCGCCTGGATTGAACAATAGATATGTTTGCCTGTAATGATGCCAGCTTATTTGACGATTAGGTCTGATGCAGATGTAAAGGCGGGAATTAACAAAACATGAACAGTATTCCTACAATTAAAGAACATATGGAACTCACAACAACTGCCAACCAATATCAAAGTCAAAATCTTTAATACAAACGTCAAAACAGTTTAATTGTACGGAGCTGAAACGTGGAGAACTACTTAAACCGTCATCAAGTAGGTAAAAATTATATATAAACAGATGTCTATTCAAGATAATCAATATCCGTTGACCTGATACCATTAGCAACAATCTACTGTGACAGATAACAAGCCAGCTTCTATTTGAAGAGGAAATTATTAAATGATACTGAAAGTGGATAGGAAACACACTGGAGAAATCATCAAACTGCATCATGAAGCAAGCACTCATATAGAATCCTGAAGGGAAGAGGAAAAGAGAAAGGTCAAAGAACATACTATGTCGAGAACTGGAAGCAGATATTAAGGGAATGAACAGCAAGTGAAAATAACTGGAAACGATGGCCCAGGACAGGGTTGGATGAAGATTGCTGGTGGATGGCTGATGCTCCCTCAAGAGGAACAATAGGCAGGAGTAAGTAAGTCTGATGTCGTAACAACAGGTAATTGAAAACAAGAGGCATATGTGTGCATCAATATATTTGTGAGCGACATTCCGTGTGTCATGCGAAACCGGAAGATCCTGAGATTTAAAGCAACTACATAACAGTCACTCGTAGAAAATGTGCCAATTACGATAATCAATGAAAGAAATGCGAAAACTAGTTGCAAAATAAGTCGGTCCTAACTATCTCCAAGCGCTTAACGATATATCAGTAAATTTCAAAATATATATCCGAACCACTTTATTTCTGAATTTTGATTTGATTGGGTTGGTATACCCGGATTATAAAAGTGTTGTGTGCAATGGCATTGTGAATCTCCGAATGCCTGTGGTATCTTCAGAGGTAAAGAAGCATGAAAAAATGGCGCTCATCCGAACAACTTCAGTAACTGTTACAGCAGCAGCAGGTGTTGGCTTCTCGACAGCAAACCCTGAGGCCGGTTTGTGGGACTTTTCGTTCAATCAGATATTCCAAACCACAAAGATATCGAGTTATATCTCAATACTATCTCGGAATTCGTTCATAGTGCAGAAAGTGGTCGTAATTTTGAAACATGGTTTGGGAAAACCGAAGATATTTTCCGAGTAGAATTCGCTACTATAGACGAAGCTAAGAAAGTCCGGTTGCTGTTACAGAAACTTGGTTCCAATGAGTACTAAACGTACGGAAGTTATATCCTCCCTAAACATCCACAAGAAGTCGATTTAGATGAAACCATCAACATCTTGAATAAGATTTTTGTGAACAGATGTCACTGATTTGTATCCCGTATGCTTGTTTATATTGGATTAAAGAAGCTGATGAAGGCTGCAACACACTATGTTGAAGGTGTCATGATTTAGAGGGTTTAATAATACTAATGTTATGTATTTGAGCTCCTGAAGAACTAAACAACAGTTGATGAAAGTGAGACGGACGTTGGAACAAACGATTGGATATAAACGATTCACATTCCCTATGATAATCTGATCTCAATCGTCTCACATCACGGTCTGGAACTATAAGCTAGAGGGAGTTATGATACCAGTTTGAACCACAGTAGGGATGTCATCTAATTAAATTCAATTATTTACTTTATACGAAGGCAGACTTTTACCTGCAATTTTTTATATTATTCATAGCTTCACTTCAAAGTGCACAACATTGCTGCTCTCCTTACTTCTAAAGAGACAAATCTCTTAAACCAAGTACGGAGATGAGCAAACAAGTAGGGTTCAAGGCTGATAAACAAATCTTACAAAGACTCCAACACTCGGAAGCATTCTCATTGGGTAATAGGAGATTGTTAGATGATCCATTAATGACACACATCATGTGAGCTAGGAAGTCCATCCTGTTCCTGTGTTCAGAACATTTGTGGGATTCAGCATTCTCAAGCATTTCTCCATTTAGTTTGGGAGTCAGTGTTACACATTACAAATATATCTTCGGACCACTTTATTTCTGAATTCTGATTTGATTGGGCTGGTATACCCGGGTTATAAAAGTGTTGTGTGCAATGGCGTTGTGAATCTCCGAATGCTTGTGGTTTCTTCAGAGTTAAAGAACGGAAAAATGGACATCACTGAGCGTTTGCCCAGGTACGTCCTCATTTTGTCTCTAGAAGTATTGTCCTCATTTGAAATGCTCTACCCAACTAAGTGAACACAAGCCACTCAGTCAAAAGCTGCACGAAGAGACCTGATAAATATGGACTCATACATGGATTACCAACTCCTACTTGGTCTGTCCGTAATTGATATATATATATATATATATATATATATATATATATATATGCAGACCTAACTGCCATCATCACTACCATGTATCAACAGCTTATTCCTATCTATGGTTCATTCTGCTATACTGAGAGAAGCAGCCCAAATCCTAGCAACAACACTTAGCGTGATATTCTCACACTCGCTAAGCCGGGGCAAACTACCGGATAATCGGAAGCTGGCTCACATCACACCAATTTCCAAAGGAGGCTGAGGCAGCGAACCTTCAGGTTACCGATCGGTGGCTATTCTCTCCATACCTTCAAAAATCATTGAGTCCCTGATATGCGATGGTACATATGACTATTTACTGTCCCTAAATTTCTTCTCACCCCAACAGCGTGGTTTCCGAAAGTGTTACTCTTGTATAACCAACCTGCTGACTGTGGTGGATAGATGGACAGGCATCCTTGATTTCAAGGGGAAGGTTGATATCATTTACCTTGATTTATCAAAAGCTTTTGATAAGGTCAATCATATACGTCTTATCAATAAGCTCAAACAATTGGGTATTAGACCACCACTAATTGATTGGCTAATTTCATATCTGAAAAATCGACATTTTTAAGGTCAGGATTAACTTCACTTTATCCCAGGCTATGGAATGTCCTAGTGGGGTCCCCAGGGCTCAGTACTAGGACCTCTTCTTTTCTTGATTTATATAAATGATTTTCCACAACAGGTGTCGTCGGACTAATTACTTTTTGCTGATAACGTGAAACATTGGAGAGAGATATGCAACCAAAAGGATATACAAGCACTTCAAGTGGATCTGACTCGACTTCAAAGTTGGGCAGACGATAACGGATTTATCTTTAACACTTCAAAGTGCAAAGTTGCCCATCTGCGACATATCGCAGACTACAGTTGCAACCTAAGAAACTCCTCTCTAGTAGTATCCCGAGTCGAAAAAGATTTAGAAGTCCTGGTGTCATACGACTTGAAGTCGTACGCTAACTGTGACAAAATGCCTTTCGAGCAAACCTTGCACTGATAACATTGAAACGCATTTCCGGTCAGTTTGACGGAAGAACTTTCCACATAATCTTCAACAGTTTTATTCGTCCTCATTTGGAGTATGGAAACATAGTGTTTCCTCTCTCACTCCAAAAGCATAAGGACACTCTGGAGCTCATTCAACGGCGAGCCACGAAATCAGTTCGGGGATTCGAATTCAAACCTTATGAAGAGCGCCGCAAATCACTTAACCTATACCCATTACAGTATAGGCGCCTTAGAGGTGACTTTCTAATGGCTTACAGTATCCTTAAAACTTCTGGACGTTTCCTCAAACACGTACTCAAGTTTAGCTCCAACACAAACCTAAGGGGTAACACCCAGAAATTGGAGATACAACATAGCAGAACGGACTGTAGACACAACTTCTACTCCTTAAGAGTTGTCAAATGCTGGGATTCGCTGCCGACTGAACTAGTCTAAACAACTTCCCAGGAGTCCTTTAAGAAAAACTTGACCTATTCTTAAGGACTTAGGATAACATCTTATTATGAGTTACCAATTTCCTTTTTATTATAAATATATTATAGTTGATATACCTAGGTTCCTGCTAGGAGGTATTGGTGATCTCCTGCTACTGGACACGAAAGCCCATGAAGCAAAAGCTTATTCTAATTTGCCCACAACCGTTTGAACCATTTTGGATAAGTGGTACGGTGAAACATTGGACACTGTCTTTTAATGCTTCACTACTTTAATTTACTGGTACAATTTACACTATCAGGTTTTCGAGAGTTGATAATGTATGGAGGTTCTATGTCTGGTAAAGATGATGAGTACGATTATCTGTTTAAAGGTAATAAAAGATCTAGCAATTTATTTCAGTTGAAAAGTTGTACTAATCGGAGATTCGGGTGTCGGGAAAAGTAACTTACTCTCACGTTTCACAAGAAATGAGTTTAATTTGGAAAGTAAAAGTACGATCGGTGTTGAGTTCGCTACAAAGTGAGTCTGTGGGAAATATTTATTGTGGGATTTAGGAGTGTGGAAATTGATGGAAGGACTATAAAGGCACAGATCTGGGATACTGCTGGTCAGGAACGTTATCGAGCTATAACAGCCGCGTGAGTTTACAACTTTTTATGTAGAGATTTCAGTGCTAGATCTAAGAAACTGGCAAATATGGTCTTTTCATTTTCGAGTTACTGTTGTGATAGTACTTGCTCTTAATGATTGCACGCAATCCGTTGTAAAGATGGTTGCGCCTGGCAAAAACGCAGTTGTGCACCGACTGCTAAATGTAGCGTTCTATCAAAGCGTCTCGACGTTATTCATTGTTTGGTAGTCTTAAAGTGCATGGGTATTCAAAGATTCGGGTCATTATATTCACTTATTTTAATTAACCTGAAAAATGAAAACAGTCATCTTGAATTTAAAACAATTTGGACAAGCAAGTGGACAGTCATCCCATGTATTTTCATGTGTAGAACCCTGATATTTAAAGTTCATGTTTTGAAAGCAAGACGTCAGGATGTTAATAAAGATGGGTAATGGTTATCAGTGGAATGCTAGAATGGCGTTTCGTTTTGTTGATGAGACTGCAATCCTGTACCATTCGCTTCAAACGCCAACGCTTTGTTTACTGAATTATTGAGTCCAGGTAGTCATGCGAGAAGACAACACGGATTGAATTAAACCTAGTTGCTGCCTACATAAAGAAGTTGTTGTGTTGAGTCACTCGTGTTCGCTGGTGGTATTGCTGAAAAGCAGGCTACTCTAAACCTATTTTCAGCAGGAGGCGTAAGTCAGTGTTCTATAACCTTGAAGTGGTCTTAATCACATGAGTGGCTTTATTTCAGTTTTTAATCAAGCACTTGATAAGAGAAGTTTCTGGACCTTGTAGCGCTGCCAAATTACGACTTGCTTCGTATCTTGAGACTTATTTTTCATATCAGCGTTTGGTAGCTGTTCCACTTAGTGTCTTAGTCGCCCTAAATCTTCAGTGAGTTTTATTTTCTGTCCATAAGCTAGGTTAGCTTATATCTAGACAAATATCCTGCTTGACTGTATAGACTTAAGTTGATATTCCTGTGCGTCCTGGATCTGCTTAAAGTTTGGAAGTCTGTGAAATGGTAAGTGTAATACGACTTGAGCGTTTATCCACTTGGTGTCGGTTTTTAACTAAAGATGCCGCTCTATCTGATTTGGTATAGTGGACAAAAGCAGTCATAGAGAGTTTCAAAATAGTTTTCGTAAGTGAATAACTCGAAATGATTTAGTTTGGCTTAGTAACCATACTTGGGTCTGAAAACTTCCAGTCGTGATTTTTGTGAGAACCATTGATACTACTGGATAGAACAAACTATAGTGAGTGGAACAGCGTTGAAACACGCGATTTAGATGATAGGAGCTGAATATTTCAACTAATAAATTAGTCACCAGATATTTGTCATAATATAATTACTAATAGATGGTTACTTAGACCTTACATGTAAACATCTCTTTCATAATGTTCGCTCTGATAAAGTGTCAAACCGGTTTTATTAGATTCTCTAATTGTTGTCAACTTCGTCCAGTGTCCGCATAGTTCCTTAGTTTCATAGCCCTTTAAATAAATAAATGTAAATATTCATGTATATTAGAGTAAAGCCTGGTGACGATCTAATCGAAAACAATTATTTGCTTACATGTGTTGTTCCAAACTGGTTTTTATTGGATTCTCTTATTTTTGTCAATTTCGTCTAGCGTCCGCATAGGTCCTTAGTTTTATGCCCCTTTAGTGTGCTTAAACTCGGTGGTCAGAGAGTGACATTATGATTTTTTACTGATCATCAGTTAACATTACGAAACTTGATGCCAGTAGAAACGAGTTGTCATTATGAGGATGAAAATCCTGGTCTTCATTTCTTTCCAGCATTCTAGTCACATCACTCCATCTGGCTAAGTAATTTCATACATACCATTAACCAAGCTACTTTTACATATTGTAGTATTCAAGAGGTTATTTGGCATAGTATGTTCGAGACTGTTGACTCCGTTTTGGCTCACTCTCGTTGATTTACTTAGAAGTAATAATATCACTAGGCCTCATCAGATGTAAACAATGACGTATTTCAACGTTTTCTCTCGAAGCTATTACCGTGGTGCTGTCGGTGCGCTATTGGTTTACGATATCACGAAAAGAGAGACTTTCAATAATCTGGAACACTGGTTACTGGAGTTACGAGGCCATGCAGAACCAGATATTGTTATTATGTTGGTTGGTAACAAGTGTGACCTTAGGCATCTTCGAACTATATTGACGGAAGATGCGAAGCTTTGGGCTGAAAGGCATGGATTATTTTTTATGGAAACATCGGCACTGGAATCCACCGGCGTTGAGAATGCTTTTTACTCGATTCTTAAAAGTTAGTTTTATATTTTAAGTCATATGATTTAAGTTTTGATTGAAAAGATGAAGTTAACTTGGTAAAATAGATTTTGTTGTTTCGATGCTGTTTGGTTTATCATTTGCATAGATTACATTGGCTCACCACTCAACTGTGAATCTTTAAGGCTTTAATATTTAAGGAAGCTCGTTGGTTCGCATCAACAGACTACGTTTGAGGACAAATATTTTCCTAGGATGATAATGCCTCATGTTTGTTACCCCATCAAAGTATAGTATGAATCTGGTTACAAGATGGTCTGTCTTCGTTTCTTAGTGAATTTCATGTTGGCAAACTCTGCTTTACTGTGTAAGCATATTCACTGCGTCTGTAACAATAAAAGTAGGAAGTGAGTGTTTACTTATGGAGCTGTGGCTCCAATGGTCAAGGTGTTCGACTTCCATCCACTAAGTCTTAATTTCAGACCTCGCTCAACTTACTTTGGTTTAAGCGACTGTGTAGCATCATTAATCTTTACACTTAGTGTGTCGTGTCCACGCATCCGGTGAGTGATTTAAAAATATAAGGCTAACTTACTTGATTGTTATTGGTTTTTGTGACATCTTCATTAGAAGTTGAAACCCTAGTTGTTGCTAGTTGATACTTGTTGCTAATGGGTGCATGCAACTTTGTGAGGGAACTGATGTTTCCCAGTGGATTGAAACTGATTTGCGCTGCCCAACGTCACAATATAAGAGGTTATCACCGAGCTATTCGAACCATAACCGACTTCTTGTAGGAATCAGTTGTTTACAAATGATTGATCAATGGAGTAGTAGCAGTGACCGACGTTGTGTTTGTCTGGTCTTTTTGTGCTACTGTTTGAATTCTACCAATCAAGTGTGCAATAGTCGCTCATTGAATTTTCTGTAAAAATGCCAAACATTTGATTTGTAGCCTTACTGTTCTTTTTATCATTTACATTATGTCCAGCCATTTTCGAAGCTGTCCGTTCACATCCTCCAGTGAGTAATGTCGATATGAAAATGTCTCCATATAATCAACCGATTGTTTCATCGAACACAGACAATTCAAACAGTGGACGACGGTGTTGTAGTTAGAAATGAGGGAATAATCAAACAACAATTTGTTTTCATTTTGTATGAAAAGAATTGATTAATTATTTTTCTGTAAACTATTATTGTTAATAAATTGATTGATTGATTGATATCAGTAAATCAACAACAAATCAATGGATAGAATGTTTATGATAATTGTAAATTAGTGGTGGTTGCTGTTGTCTTTCTTGTTTTGGACGTTAACGATTACTGATTCGGTCGCCACTATCTCTACTTATTCATTATTTATTTTGTGTGGATGAAATCATTTGCATTGACTTTTGTTTTGTGCACATTTTCACTTTTCACGTGTTCGCTTGTGTGTGTGTGTTTGTGAATTCGAAAGAGAGAATGAAGAAGTGAAGGCGAGTTGTTGTTGTCGTAGTAGTAGTAGTAATGGAGCAGTGTTTGAAATGCTTTCCTTCCCTGCCCCTTCCATAGCAGTTTTAACTTATTTTACACCAGTGTAAAATGTGAATGAGCAAAGTGAACACTGAATCTTTGTTGTGTGTATCTCATATGAGAGAAGTGATTTGATAGTCACGAATGATGACGATTGAGTAAGTTGTTAATGAGCTTAGTGGGAGACTACACTACAATGACATTGCAATCATCATCATCATCACTACAATTTATTGTTTGTGTATGTGTACAGTTGTGTTTTTCCCAGTTCATTACTTAATTGATAACTTTCTAGTGAACTGTATAGTATCTATTAACAAGAATAATTCAAACTGATGATGACATGCACATGCATACTGACTTATACAAGTGCACACATTTTCACGGCACTATTATTTTGTCCATTGTCTATGACTATTGTATTTTTACGAAATGAATTCTTGTTTGTTTTGTTAATGTGTGCAGAATACATTGTTTTGTATGACGCTGTAAACTGTGTTTCTCCTTGCTGTGAATTTCATTTTATACTAACTGTATTGTTATTGAACTATGCCAGATGATAACTAAGCTGACACATGATATTTTTAATGAAAATACTAGTAATAGATGAGAAGGAACTGGATCTTCAGTAGAAAGTCAATTTTTCCAGTTTTATCTCTTCTAAACAAACAAATTTGTATTATATGTATTATGATGTGAACTGTGTTTGCTAATGAACTAATTTTTCTCTTCTTATCAACATAAAATGATTTTTCTACCTAAAGTTGGTGTGTTTTGTAGTTTTTGATGTTGTCATGCTGTAGGATAGAAGTTTTCGGCAATACGATTCATGCTAGTGTGAAATTCATTTTAGGTGTTTCTTTGTGGTGCTGTTGCTGCCTATGAATTCATTAGATAACTGTGCAGTGTTAAACACGGGAAGTGGATGTGCATAATGTTCTTTTGATAGTGTTAGTGAGTCATGCGCACAGAAGGATGTAACACGATTTTGTATTGGTCGAAGTTGTCACATTTCATGAGTTTGGCGAGAAATCAGATTGACAGAAATGGTGTTAGTATCAATGGTGATTGTGAAAGTGAAGTATGGAGAATGAGTGGCGACAAATGCATCGGTCAGTTGGATAAGATAGTATAAAATAATTTTGAAATTGAGGACCTCAGTGAAGACAGGGTGAATACGACATGATTGCTGCCAATTCTGAGTCATATCACCCGAAGTGTGCGACCACTGGTCGTGTTTATCACGATGACTGAAGGCCGTTAGTCTGCGTCTACCGATACAGCTCTGTTCGACAGTCAATAACTCGGTGTATTGATGCCACATTTCTGACGGTTGTTGCTACCTTTACGTTCTGGTTGTACTTTCCTATCGTAATGGACCAACCGAGTTATACTGGCTGAGACGATCATCCCTCAAGGTCCTACCATGCCAGAAAGGTCGGTTGAAGAGCGGTAAGTCTAAAAGCAGCAAGGTCCGAGGGTGAAGTTGTACTGTTGACTGTACAAAGTTGTTAGGCCACGTGTTACGTATGCCTGAACACCGATTATCACTACGTGCAATGCTAACCATTCCTATGAATCCGGTGTTCATCTTGCCGTGCTAATGAGGTATGGCAACCTGAACCGATGCACATATGTGCCTGGTCCTACGTTGTAGCTGACTGAGAAAGGTGTTACGGCAGTAGTGTTTCCATTAGACAACCAGCATATCAACGATGCTGCCTTCGCAAAAAGGAAGGGTGGGGTTAGAAATGGCCGAGCCTAAAGGTGCTCACCTCATCTTATCATGTATTTCCTTCGCAGACGGTTAAGTCCCAAGAAGTATCGAGCTAACACGAAAATTACCCACCGAAATGACTAGTGTGAGCGACATCAATCACATATCCCTTGAGCATTGTGGTTGCGCTCTAAGGTCATTCCTGATCATTTCCTCAGGGTAGGGTTGGATGGAGAGCGGACTATGCTTCTTCACGAGGAGTAACAGGCGTAAGTAATATGGTTGGTCACTTCATAAAATTCAATAGTCATACATAATTATGTTTTCACGAAATTCTCTTGGAAACAAATTCATTGTGTAGTTCATTTCAATATTATTAGAAAGAAGCACATACAATCACAATAGATGGTACATGTATACACACAAATAGTTTAGTATTATCTTTGTTGAGCACATCAATTAATCGATATGATCGATCGATCAATCAATTAATCATTGTCACTATGATACATATGAAAATCAATTGAATTTATCGATCTTCTCATTGATTGGTACCGACAACTACTACTATTACCATCAAGGTCATTACACTTGCCTTGTTTAATCAGAATGGTAACCGAACCAGTGATGATCTTTCATGTCAATCAGAGTACAGTATGATAACGACACTGTATACCCAAATCTAGTCGATATTCATTTTAGATCATCATTTCAGGTATTTGAATTATGCAGAAAATGTTGAATAAGAACAGAATATTCATGTAACCAGTAATGATGAAGTGAACTAATTCAGGACAGAATGAATTGGAGAGTATTTCATGAATTATTGATTGGTTGACATCATATTATGTAATATGACTTAAGTGATATATGTATATTAAAAGTTGAATGCTGAAATTCACCTAAACCATTGTGTAATAGTATCTACCTAGTGGTGTAGTATGCTACTTATATCTGTTGACATAAGTAGTATGTGGTGTCAGTGGTTGTTTGATGATCTAATGATACGAATTATGTTAATACAGAAATATATTAGTAAGAGTATTTACGAGTAAGAGAATGCGACCACCACCACGTAGGCCAGTCCGTGACGCATCTGGTCTGAGTTGGCTAGCAGATGCTAGGGATGTGTAGCACGGTATACCCAGTCGTTATCTGGTTTCGAAGCGTGACCGAGCACCCTCAGCTAGGTGCGTACAGTGAAACTAATGCGGCCATCATCAAATGTTGGAGACATACAGAGCTATTTATTTTGAGCATTTATTTACCGCTACACTGACGAACATGCTACTTTGAGAGTGGAAAACGAATCCAAACATAACGGCACAAGTCTCGGAATTCATTAAGTATTAATTTGAATGGAGTCACGGCAACTAACTGTACGTTTTGCTAATTGACTATATATACTGAAATGCAACCAAAGATGGTTTATACTAGTGAAATAACAATGGGGATATTGAGGACAAACGTCATAAAATCTAATGGATATACAAATTTATTTGGTTAATCATGTGTCCTTGTAAATTTTCAATGTTTCTAGAACTTCACTCTCTGTGTGTCTCATAAACAATAAGAATAAATTTGCTTTAAATTCAAACATGACCTATGCCAATGCATAGAAGTTCACACCAAACTTAGTTATTGTTGTCATGTCGACAATAGAAACAAATGGTAAACAAAACTATTCTCTATGTGAAGAACAATGATGTTCAGTGTATGATGTAAATTGGTTGTTCATTTGAGAAAAAATATATGAGTTGATAACTGTATAAAGGACATTTGTGATGAGCTTTAAGTGAAAACTTCGCCATATGATAATCTTAGATTCTTGTCATTGTTGGTGTTATTTGTGCTATTCTACTTATCGACTAGTTATTTCACTCATTTCATCTGATTTGTTTGCACCGTTCAGTATTTATTTAGTGAACAGTTTAACGGCCACGCGTATGTAACCTCTGCCAAGGAAGTCCTACTAACTGCCTTCTTGCGGCGGGGGTGTTTACGAAATCGAGAGGACTAAAAGAGAATGTCCGGCGCTTTGGTTTAACTGGATTCCAAAACAATGGTGCACATGAGCTCCAGTATCCTGTGGGAACAAACGGCGTATGAATTAATAGGTGGTCACCGGCTACCATGGGACTACATCTCCTCACGATGCTCCATTGCCTTGTGGGTCAGACCTTAAGGTCAAAGGCTCGGGGTGTGACCTCTTACGAACACCACCTGCTTCGGTTTGGGCACCCGGGAAGTATCACAGCCCACACACAAATTTAATGAAACGACAATACTTACGGAAAATACTATACTTGCTTCGATTAACAGTCGAACGATTCACGTTATTATTATTATTATTATTATTATTATTATTATTATTATTATTATTATTATTATTATTATTATTATTATTATTATTATTATTATTATTTTACTACATCATTTACTCACTCTTTTTTATCCCCACTTTATGTATCCTTATTTTTCGACTTATACAGCAGCTCGCCTATGGTGAAAATTCGACTCTATCTAAACATTCTCGAGTCACTGCCTGGTTGGAAATTGTATGCTACCACCAAATACGAATACTGAATTAGTTTTTCTGAAACCACGTTCGCACACTTATGCAGGTCGGACAACAGATAGTGCCGGCTATGTCTTTGGGAAGTCTTAATATCGACGTTTGTTGGGGGAATTGTTGGTCGCAGGACAGATAACGGGGACCGTCTACTGCAACTGTACACAGACCACAGCCTGTTTCTGGCTAGCACTAACTTTCGGCACAGTCGTAGCCGATATGCCACCTGGCGTCCTTTCTCTGTATCTCAAGCCTGGACTCAGATTGACCACATTGCAATCAGCTACCACTGGCGTGGTTGTGTACAAGACTGCTACTCCTTTTGGAGTACCCATCTGAACTCTGATTATGCCCTGGTCTACGCCATTATCACCTTACTTTTCAGTGACCAACGAAGTGACCGCCATCAACGGATTGATATTAGCAAGCTGGTTGCAACTTCTGTTGCTAGTAAGTATCCAACCGCGCTAGCCTCTAGGCTAGCTACCATTCCACTGAAAAGTATAGATGAGCATTGGTTGCAATTGCATGACGCCATAAAAATGGCGGGTACAGTCAGTTGTGGGTTCGCGAAACGCCCCACTTATAAGCACTGGATTTCTTCTGGCTCCTTACAACTCATTGAAGCCCGTCGGTCTACTCCGGGTGACCGTGAGTTTGACTACAAACGAAGGATGTTACGTAAGGAAATTGGGCAAAGCTTGCGTAAGGACCGAGAAACCTGGTGGTCGGAGCGTGCTAATGAGCTGGAAGCAGCAGCTGCATCTGGTAATTACCGGAAGGTCTTCCAACTCATCCGAGCCACTGGCAGCAAAACGTCTGCTGTGAGCGAAACAATCTGCGAGGATGACGGGATGCCAATCACTAACATCTGTCGACGTCTTGGACGATAGGAAGAATTCTTCGACGGGCATTTCAACTGGCCTGCTGCCCCGGTAACATCGGTCAGACTGTCCTGCCCACCATGGCCCGCGATGACTGATCCACCAAATGAAGCGGAAGTCCACAAGAAACCCCAACTCTCGAAACGCCACAAACAACCGGGCACAGATGGCTTACCTCCGACCCTTTTTTAAAGATGGTGGTGACTTTCTGACTAAGGAACTGACGACGTTGTTTACAAAGGTCTGGGAGCTAGAGAGTGTACCAACATCAAGAAATGAGTCGATAGTTGTCTCTATCTTTAAAAAGGGTTCACGTCGTTCCTGTAACAACTATCGGGGGATAAATCTACTTACGATTGCGTTCAAGCGATTGGCTTCCGTCATACTTCGTAGGTTGTTCAAAACTCGGGAAAGATTGACTCGCGAGGAGCAGGCTGCGTTTCGTTCCGGTCGAGGATGTATTGATTATATTTTCACCCCCCACCAAATGTCAGAACACCGTCATACTTATTAAAGGCCAACAATCGTAGTGTTTCTTGACATTGGGGCTGCCTTCGGTTCGCTGGACAGGACTGTTCTCTGGGATTGTCTATTGAAGAAGGGTGTGCCTGAGAAGTTTATTAACAACCTAAAGGCCCTATATACAAACACCTCAGGCAGAGTGAGGGCATACAACCACCTCTCTCCATTGTTCCATTCGAGCAGTGGGGTTAGGCAGGGTTGCCCAATCTCACCATTCCTCTTCAACTTTGCCATCGATGACATTCTGGAAACAGCTCTGATGGATGTAAATAATGGTGGCGTAGATCTGTTACCTGGAGAAGGACTTCTCGACCTTGAGTATGAGGATGATATTGTCTTACTGTGTGATAATACCCAAGCATGCAATCCGTACTTAATCACTTGACCAATCTGGGCCATCTTTGGCGCCTTCGTGATGTTAGTCTGGCTGTAAAAGGTCGGATCTACAACGCGTCTGTGAGAGCAGTTTTGCTATGTGCTTGTGAAACCTGGCCTCCGAATTGAGGACGTTAGACGACCGTGTTTGATCATCGTTGTCTCCGAAGGATTGCTGACATTCAGCGGCAACACCATGTCAGTAATGCAGAGGTTCGGCATCGTGTGTTTGGGCACAGAGATGATAATTCAATTGGTGTCACCATCTTGAAACACCGACTTCGGTGGCTTGGACATGTTCTACGAATGCCGTCCCAGAGAATTCCACGTCGTGCATTATTTGTCGACTCTGGGACTGGTTGGAAAAAGCGGAGAGGTGGTCAGTGTATGACATGGTGTCGTGGGATGAAAGAAAGCTGCAAAGGACTGGCTTCTGTTGGTCCTTCACGATTTCCTGGCTGTGATCCTAAAGATGGTGCTACACAGTGGCTAGAGATGTCTTCAGATATGGCTCAGAATAGAAGCCAGTGGCGATCCTGCTGTAACCTTATTTTACTTTCTTCATAAAAAGTGGTTGTCTCCCTTACCTAAAAGATTTTTTTCCGATTGCACCTTTCCGTTCCCTCATTACTACCACATTACCTTACACCAACCTCTTCGTTATTGTTCTTTTTCTTTTTTTTACGCTCCTTACCTTTTTTTCTTTCTCTTCGAATTCTGATTGTTTTGTGTGGCGCATATATATTTGGTGCCCCCTTGTATGAATATTTATGTGTTGAAATAAAATAAATATGCATTACTGATCTGGTCGATAATTCACTGTTCTCTTAATGGCGGTATCATTACATTATACATTGATAGGGGCTTAAATCCACAAGTTATAATAATTAATTGGTTATTGAATTACATTTACTTTAGTACATAAGAATGTCAATTCTTAAAACAAACATCTTGTTTGTTTATGAATTACACAGAAAGTTGTTCAGATATTGACTAATTCATAATGAACTCTTAAATTCCATCTATTGTGTACTCAAAATATTTTGTTTAACTGAATCGATCGTTTATTCACATATTTACATCGGTAGTATACATTATGTTATAACTAATTGAATAATTATTGAGTGCCAGGCAAAATATGGCTATAAGAATTCAGTAGCTAAGTGAATAACACGATGATGTATGAAGCGAACGATGCTGGATTTGAATCCCGATGTGAATATCAACTCTAGGATGTGATAGTTACATCTAGATGACGAGTCCCGAATAGGACGAAACGCGCGTCCTGATTTGCATTACTAGCCATCATCCATCGTTGCTTATAGTAGGTAAACAGTTTTAACATGATTAATTAGTGGATTATTTATCATATCAGGTTGTACATGATCAGGTTCAGGCATCAGGAGTTCGATCACAGTTACCAGTTGAATGATAACAAGTAAATTTCCATACAATCCATATCACCAGCAGATTCTTCTTGTAATCTACTTTACACGTCATTTCAATTTGATCGGGTAGGTTGCACGGAAGTTATTTCAATAATTATAGACGTTTTCGGAACTGTTTATAGATAATTTTACCTAATTCTTAATAAGATACATACTATCTTCCACTGTAAGTGTCACTATTTTATTACTTATTCATTTAAACACATGAATATTGGTACAAGGAGGCACCAAGTAGATATGCGTCACATAAATCATTCGATCTGTGTGAAGGCCAGGATATCGTCCGGGTGCCAAAATAGATGCAGGTGGTTTTCTTAGGGGACCACACCCGGAGCCTCTGACCTTGAGGTATAATCCACAAGGCAGTGGAGCGACGTCAAGGGATGCAATCACATAGTAGTCGGTGACTAACAATTGGTTCATACGCAATTTGTTCAATTAGGACAGTGGAGTTTTATGAATACAAATTTCTAGATTTGCAAACTACAAATAAAGAGAAAAATCTTCGTATGGAATAGTATCTAGTTATGTACTGGTTAAGCGTTCGCTCGTGTGACCGACAAATCCTCGGTTCGAATCTCGCAAGGTGGGATTTAAGATGCGCACTGCTAAGAAGTCGCACAGTAGAACAAAACGGCTGTCCAGTGCTTCCACGTTCTCCATAGTGGTCGAACTTCAATCGACTCATGATCTCAACTATTAAAGTCACTATAATATCCACAGAACCTCCACTCATATTAATCGAACTCTCAAGACAAGATGCTGTAGTCACAATAGTTATGTAATCGAAGTCATTTATTGTGTATATTCGAAGTAAATGGAGCATTTTATTGTCCGAAAATAGATTGTAAAATAATCTATTTATATAATTAGAAAAAAAGTTAATAGATAGAGAGGGAATAATTGGAATTAGGTAGAATGTTATCATGGATCAAAGATTTCCAAATGACATGGACATCATATTGAGTAGAAGAAACAATATCAAATTGATTAGTCACAGATAGAATGAAATGGAAAATAGACTAATCAATAGCTGGTAGTTACTTTGTCACTTTCTCAATGTCATGTTTTCAAATGAATAGTTGATCATATGCTAGGTGATTGAATGTAATCGTGAGGCAACATTCTATCTGATATTGACAAGTGTTGGGAGTATGTACCTATAATCTGTAAGGAACTGACTCTTCCATTAAAATTAGAGCTTACCCTACCAAGCTTCGTAAATTTAGACATCATCACTGAGCTATTGGGTTACGAGTGATCGCGTGTTGAATTAAGACACTTACAATCTATTGATCACTGAATGATGATCAATGTCATGTTTGTCTTATCCTTAGTGTTGACCGAGTTTATCGATCAAATTACAGTATGAAGACTATTCTAAGTAACTAGACAGCACTTGTTGATGTCCGGTGGTAACATCTCATACAATGGAAGTAGATAATGGGAATTCAAATCTCATAGGATAGATCAGTTCTCTCTAAAATACACGGCTACCTCGTTGATCAATGTTACTCAGGATTTCCTGTTGATTACATACAATTTACTAACTACAACCACTTGTCTCAAAATTGTGAATGAAATTTCAAGTCATTCAGACTTGTAGTCACAATACATATTGATCTGTATGTAGTATTCAATTAACACAAAAGAACTAGACATATACCACATAGATCATTCATTACTCTGTGACGAATCAATTTAAGCTGAAGAAATACCTTAATTTCACATTATTCTGTGGAGTCTGGTTATTTTACCTTCTTAATATTCAACAGTTTAGTAATAGAAATTTTGATGGTAAATGCAGAATGAATATGCTTTCAAAACTATACTAATTATCTTTAGATATTGGAATGTGTTGAAACGCAAAGTGCATATTTCTTCCTACATTGACATTGTGGAATAAATGTACCTACATTCCAGTGTTGATGTTCTAACTGGCACTTGAAACTAGTGTCTGTTGCTTCATTATCTATCATTTCATCCATTTAAGTATTGAGGATTGGTAGCCTTATGCATACATATTGATTGTCTCTATAAACATTGTGTATATTATCAAATGTATAACTTCGAAAATGACCAGAGTGGTAGCAACCTCAGTAGAAGTAGGTCTCAACATACACAAAGGGAGAAGCTAGATTCTCCGATGCGACACGACATGCACCAATCGAATCACAGTAGACGAAGAAGCTTTGGAAGTTGGAAAAGCCTTCACATATATGGGCAGTGTCATTGCTAAACACAGTGGATCTGACGCATATGTGAAGGCACGGATCGACAAAGCAAGAGCAGAATGTCTATAACTGGAGATCTTCTGGAACTCAAAGCAACTGTCAACCAACATCAAAGTCAGAATTTTCAATACAAATGTTAATACAATTCTACTATATGGGGTGGAAACTTGAAGAACTACGAAAGCCATCATGCAGAAGAAGTGTTGTCTAAACAAAATACTTCATATCCGTTGGACAGACACTATCAACAACAACCTTCTACGGGAGAGAACAAACCAGATTCCAGTGGAGGAAGAAATCGGTAGGAAGCGCTGAAAGTGTGTAGAACACACATTGAGGAACACATCCAACTGCGTCACAAGGCTAGCCCTCACTTGGAATCCTCAACGTCAAGGGAAAGGAGGAAGACCAGTGAACACATTACGCTGAGAAACGGAGACAGACATGAGAAGAATGAAGAACAATTGGATTGAACTAGAAAGGATGGTATAGGACAGAGTGGGTTGGAGAATTCTGGTCGGTAGCCTATGCTCCATTGGGAGTAACGGGCGTAAGTAAGCTTTGAAAATGAAATGATTGATAAAAGATCTCTTTACTTAAGTAATCTGATTTGGTGTTTATTACTTTTTTTTGTATACACATGTCGTTTACTCACTGTTGATAATCTTGTTGAAAGTTAATTTACAACTTGTATAGAAGTTTATGTCACTTAAGTAAACTTTTTAAACATGAAATTGATTCTAGTACATAACACAGGACTTACCTGGTAACTCTAAATGAACCAAAGTATGAAAAGTGATGGACACCATGAACAGATATGAAGATCACCTATTGTACGGTGAGACTATATTTTATGGACGAACCGATCAGATATAAGATAACAGATCTTGGATTTTGGTGTGAGATTCATTCATCCATTTGGTTAAATAGCGTCTTGACATTTTAGTTGATGTCAGTTCATGTTAAAAACTTTAAATCTAATTCCTAACTCTAAACATCTATTGTAAATTATAGTTTTAATACCTCACGCTAGTTTATAACCTTCATTTAGTCTTAGTTTCTAAGTGGACATTCTCAAGGCTACTATGACCTTGCTCAAAGGTCGTCCATAAATGATAATCTCACCGGTTAAATACAATATCGTTTTGATTGAGCTCATAAACCAATTGATATTGAACCACCGTTGGAAACTTGGAAGCATTGGATGGCCGTTTCGTCTTATTGTAGGACTCGTTAGCAGTGCGTATCCACAGTCTCGCTCGCGGGATTTACTATACTATAGAACTTTAATAACGTTGAAAATATTATTAGAATTGGTTAGTATTTACTACAATAATCAGTGAATAATTCTTATTCATAATGACATAATTTGACGGAGATTTTACTATCAACAAAAGAAATATAAATAAATTCTTATTCATTAATTATATTTCAAATAGAATATGGATTAGAAGTGTGGTGTATACTACTGATATCGACGGATATAAGTAGTATATATCACCGATCGATAGTGAAATGCTTGGAGGCAAATGGTTAAAAAGATCAAACAAAGAGAATGAGAACAGAGGGTGATTAACTGACATTTTGTAAATGAAGTTCATTACAGAATGAGTGAAGATTTCATATTAAATTACAATAGGCTTTTTCCCATAAATCCCTAAATAATTTAAGCACAAATAAAATCTCTCTACAGATTTGTTTCTTCTCTCTATACGAATTATATCTGATTACATAATAGAGACAATATAGAATGTAGCTATATCAAAGAAAATCAATAAATTACACTTTTAGTGTATCATGTTGAACTTGCATTCTCACTGGTTGTTTTAAACATAGAAATAAGTTTTGTTTTCTTTATCGATATCTCAGTGTCAACAACTCTTCAAATCCCATCAGATCATAACATTATAGAATCTCTGGGTGAAATATGAGAACCATACATTAGATAGTTTATTTGTAAAATGTCAATCAATTGTCTAACACTTGACTGTTTCTTCGTTTCCACACCAATCACTCTTTGTTCTCGTACTCTTTTCTTTGATCATCTCAATCTTCTGCTACCGGGTATTCCGCTTTCGGTTCTATTTAGGACTCATATTTAGCTGTATGTACCTAAATCGCAGTGTTGTTGTACATTGTGCAACTCGAACCGTTTACAGTTTGCTTCGGACGCAACGAAATTGTTCACTTAGTTACTGAGCTGACCACTCTTAAATAAGACAAAACGACTTTCCTGGATTCTACTGTTAGCCACATCGCATCTATTCTACATCAACTTGTGTCATAGTAGCTATGTCGAGGCATTTTGCATAGGATACTTATCTGCAAATTAATGCTGTTCAAATTCCGATCAAAATATCAACATCAGTATAATCCAATTCATTTCAAACTGAATTAATGATTCTTCCAGTCATGATTTACTTCATTAACTGCTTATTTGAACTATTGAGTGTATCGAGTTATTTAATTTGCCACTGGTTTTCATTATCTTCAGTAAAAAATATGATATATTACTTAGCATTAATCATTAATCTAAAAGGCATTACTGACACTCACTATCTTTTCATAGTCAACATTCTAGAAAGTATTTCAGAAGAAAATCGATTATACTCTGTCAAAATGATGTTGAATCTTGATGAGAAGATATATATTGCAGTTCATTCAATAGTAAACTATAGTTAATCCATAAGTGTGAGCTTTTATAGAACATATCTAGTAAACTTGTCTATTATAACGGGTTATTGAAGTTAAATGATCGAACTCTACTAATCATGGTTGTAAGCAGCTGACAAGAACTAAATAAGATAAAATCAATTCGTGTTGTTTCTCTCAAATCTTTGTTTGTTCTCTTTTCTAAGTCATAATGGGAACTATGAGTATGAAACTATCATTGTCTATTATTTCCATGAGTTGTAGTCATATACATGTACTAGCTACATCCATCGATCCAATGGATTGTAAATAAACTTAGATTACACACATCAAATTAACAGTAAGCCTGCAATACCGTCTTACACATACACATACACACACGGTATCTCAGGTTAACTAACTTCCATCAAATTCTTTATTCATAGTGAATAAAAGATGAACAGTGTCCATCATCGGGTTGAAGTTGAAGGAAATAGTGAAATTTTCGAATTAGAAAATGAAACTCCTAGCAGAACGGAACAAGAAAAATCAATCATCACATTCTGGAATCACACGTTTGCTGGAACTCTTGTAGAGAGGGAGAGCATGTGTGTGAGAAATTAACAGTCAATCATTATAGTCTACAATTCGGGTAATCTAACAAACACAAAAATCAATCACTTAAGATCTTTTAAACAAACAATAACGATAGTCTTTCATGTTGGTCATCAGTATATTGGTTGATACTTCTCCCTAATATAGGATGATTATCCTTAACAAGTTCACATTTCATCAGATTCTGCTAATGACACTGTAATTTCAGAAATGTTAGTTCAATTAGTCACATCAATCATCATCAAAAAGAGTTCGAGTTCAGAAATTCATCCACTTTTCCACCGATATCTCAGTGTCAACAACACTTCAAATCCTATTACATCTCATATGTAGTGAACATCAACACAAAATTGCAGAATCTCTTGCCCAAATATGAAAACCATACATCGGGTACTTCATTTGCAAATTTCCATCATTTATCCATTACTTCCCTTATGATTCTTCCAAGTCATAATTCCTTTCTATTTCCGTAAATGATTTCCTCAACTTCACATTCATAAATTTCTGCTGCCAAACATGCCTCTTCTCATTGGTGTTACATACTACTTATGTCAACAGATATAAGTAGCATACTACACCACTAGATAGATACTATTACACAATGGTTTAGGTGAATTTCAGCATTCAACTTTTAATATATATATATATATTTATCACTTAAATCATATTACATAATATGATGTCAGCCAATCAATAATTCATAACATACTCTCCAATTCATTCTGTCCTGAATTAGTTCACTTCATCATTACTGGTTACATGAATGTTCTGTTCTTATTCAACATTTTCTGCATAATTCAAATACCTGAAATGATGATCTAAAATGAATATCGACTAGATTTGGGTATACAGTGTCGTTATCATACTGTACTCTGATTGACATGAATGACTACACCTATCATACAGTTATATTAATTATTAGGTTATGATGTATAATCCAATAATTTGGATAAATAAGATAAGTAGCATTAGTATTGCGATTAGTAGAAGTGGTAGTAATAATGGTAGTAGTAGCAGTAGTAATACTTTTATTATTGGTAGTAGTAGTAGTGTGGTTTATGCTACTAATTTCGACAGATATAAGTAGTATGTAACGACATTCGGAAATGAGGTGCCTGGCTGCAGAAGGTTGAGTAGGTCAAAATAAAGAGAACGGGAATGTGGATCGAAATTAATTGTAATAACGATTAAGGAATGATGAAGTTTGATATGGTTGATGGATGATTCACAATCGAAGTATTTAATGTATGATTTTTCATATTTTACTAATGAACTATCCGATTGTGTATTGAATGAAATATTGGTTCTCCCCACCTCAGTTCACGTTCACTACAGTGGTAGTAATACTATGGGAAACAATCATTCTATACTTGGAAAGCTTATCAACCATAACATTATTCATTAGTGATTCTATTGTTATATGTTTAACATAATAGACTACCATAATTTTTCCATGAAATCTCTAGGTTACTTCCTTCTTTCGTTTTCCCAAAGTGTAGACTACAACATATAACTTCTATCCACACAAAGAAATACTCTCCTTTCATTTGGCAATAGACGATGATAGTTCAAATGTTGAGCAAGGAAATAAATTCTTTCATGAATGCAGCCCATTTAATAAATACATTTTAATTTACTTGGTATTTCGCAATACACTTTCTATGTATACTGAAGATATCACTCGTCGTCTTATAACAACTTGGATTAATTCAGACAGTGTTCGAGTTCGATACAATATGTTCAATGATCATGTACTGTGTATATACAGCTGACGCTGCTAATACATGATCTAGATAAAGTTTCCTACCAACCTAAAGTCAAAATAAAGTTTATAAAGGAATGTCATATAAGAATCACTAAGTCATATATATTCAATAATTTTTCAGTGTTTAACTTATGTAACTATGCTGTGTTCAATTTTCGTAAGGTAAATTCAATTGCTGTAATCTACTCTACATTCTCTCTTCTTCGTCCTGAAACTAAAAAGATTGATTTATTCATGATCTGCTTCAAACAGTAGCATACCAAAGATTAATCTATGAATTTCAGCTTCATGTCATTATTTAAAACAATGGAATTTACCACTTAACACTCCGAGTATTTCCCTCACTGTACAATCCAATGTAAATCAAGACTATACATGGAAAAATAATAAGAAAAATCATCACAGCAGATGTTATTTGTCAGAGGAAAACAATTTACTGGCACTACAATCACGTACAAACAAAAGAACCACTTCACCCACTTCCAGCGCTTCCTCCCGATTTCTTCCTCCACTGGAATCTGGTTTGTTCTCTCCCGTGGAAGGTTGTTGTTGATAGTGTCTGTCCAACGGATAAGAAGTATTTTGTTTAGACAACACTTCTTCTGCATGATGGCTTTCGTAGTTCTCCAAGTTTCCACCCCATATAGTAGAACTGTATTAACATTTGTATTGAAAATTCTAACTTTGATGTTGGTTGACAGTTGCTTTGAGTTCCAGAAGATCTCCAGTTATAGACATTCTGATCTTGCTTTGTCGATCCGTGCCTTCACATATGCGTCAGATCCACTGTGTTTAGCAATGACATCGCCCATATATGTGAAGGTTTTTACATCTTCCAATGCTTCTTCGTCTACTGTGATTCGATTGATGCATGTCGTGCTGCATCGGAGAATCTTGCATTCCGCTTTGTGCATGCTGAGACTTACTGCTGCTGAGGTTGCTACCACACTGGTCATTTTCGAAGTTATACATTTGATAATATACACAATGTTTATAGAGACAATCAACATGTATGCATAAGGCTACCAATCCTCAATACTTAAATGGATGAAATGATAGATAATGAAGCAACAGACACTAGATTCAAGTGTCATTTAGAACATCAACACTGGAATGTAGGTACATTTATTCCACAATGTCAATGTGGGAAGATATATGCACTTTGCGTTTCAACACATTCCGATATCTAAAGATAATTAGTATAGAATATTCATTCTGCATTTACCATCAAAATTTCTATTACTAAACTGTTCAATATTAAGAAGGTAAAATAACCAGACTCCACAGAATAATGTGAAATTAAGGTATTTATTCAGCTTAAATTGATTGGTCACAGAGTAATGAATGACCTGTATGATATCTGTCTTGTTCTTTTGTGCCAATTGAATACTACATACAGATCAATATGTATTGTGACTACAAGTCTGAATGACTTGAAATCTCATGCACAATTTTGAAATAAGTGGCTGTAGTTAGTAAGATGTATGTAATCAATAGGAAATCCTGAGTAACATTGATCAACGAGGTAACCCTGTATTTTAGAGAGAACTGATCTATCCTATGAGATTTGAATTCCCATTCTCTACTTCCATTGTATGTGATGTTACCACTGAACGTCAACACATCAACAGGTGCTGTCTAGTTACTTAGAATAGTCTTCATACTGTAATTTGATCGATAAACTCGGTCAACACTAAGGATAAGACAAACATGACATTGATCATCATTCGGTGATCAATAGATTGTAAGTGTCTCAATTCAACACGCAATCACTGGTAACTCAATAGCTCAGTGATGATGTCTAAATTTACGAAGCTTAGTAGGGTAAGTTCTAATTTTACTGGAAGCGTCGGTTTTTTACAAATTATAGGTACATACTCCCAACACCTATCAATATCAGATAGAATTTTGCCTCACGATTACATTCAATCACTTAACATGTGATGAACTATTCATTTGAAAACATGACATTGATAAAGTGATATAGTAACTACCAGCTATTGATTAGTCTATTTTCCATTTCATTCTATCTGTGACTAATCAATTTGATATTGTTTCTTCTACTCAATATGATGTCCATGCCATTCGGAAATCTTTGATCCATGATAACATTCTACCTAATTCCAATTATTCCCTCTCTATCTATTGACTTTTCTAATTATTTAAATAGATTATATTACAATCTATTTCAGGACAATTAAGTTCTCCATTTACTTCGAATATACACAATAAATGACTTCGATTACATAACTATTGTGACTACAGCATCTTTTCTTGAGAGTTCGATTAATATGAGTGGAGGTTTTGTGGATATTATAGTAATTTTAATTGTTCAGATCATGAGTCAATTGAAGTTCGACCACTATGTGAAACGTGGAAGCACTGGACAGCCGTTTTGTTCTACTGTGCGACTTCTTAGCAGTGCGCATCTTAAATCCCACCTTGCGAGATTCGGACCGAGGATTTGTCGGCCACGCGTGTGAACGCTTAACCCGTACATAATTAGATACTACTCTATACGAAGATTTTTCTCTCTATTTATAATTTAAAAATCTAGAAATTCGTATTCATATGACAACCAATATATCTAGAATGTATAATTCTCGATGAAATAAATGATGAAATTAAAGCATACTAACACTTTAGTGTAAAACAGTCAGATTTAAAGTAGTGGCTCTACCCCAAAATGCCCTTGTACGGTCGAGAGTACGGAAAGTCAGCTCTCCCTCTTGAAACGCTCTCAAGTGACCACTTGCATACACCCACTGTCCCGGAATTTCAACTCACTGGCTTCCCAGACCGCAGATGTTGCTTATGAAATCGAGAGAACGAAAAGTGAATCTCCGGTGAGTTAACCGGGTTGTTGGATATGGAGAGTCCACCTAGCGGAGCTCGAAAACCGGCATTACAAACTAATGGTTTACATGGATACCATTATCCTGATGGAACAAATGGCGTATGAACCAATCGTTGGTCACCGATTCATATGGGATTAGAAAACCAGCTGTATCGATTTTGGCACACATGAAGTATCCTGACCTTTAGCAATGTAAATCAGGACGCGCGTTTCGTCCTATTTGGGACTCGTCATCTGGATGGCATAGCACATTCATCTACATAAGAAGAATGGCAGACCTAATCCATAGTGGTGGAATTGTCATGATGTCTTTAAGGAATCATCCTACTGCGACAGTCAATGTCCGTTTGTATTGTCCTTCAAATAACGTATATGACCTTAGCAATATCTTTCCATTAGTCGTTTACACATTGAAGTTTATTGATCTTCTCTAACTGTCATGTTTGTATGTGTAAATAACCTGGTTAAAGACCGCGAGATAATAGCAACCGATGGTTAGAGACCCTGAATGACATGGCTCAAAAGAGTTTTCAATGGCACAGGTGCATACGCTCTTTGTGTTCTTCCAAATTATAATCTCCTGATTCCTCCTTGTCTCTTTTTTCTCTTCTCAAATTTATTTCACTGTTTTATACTCTTTAAATAACATCTCCAAACTCTAATCTTCCCGATTACTGCTTATACTCTTACTACCTCTACCACTTCGGGATTTGAATCGAAAACTGCATCCCTGTGCTAATGTGGTATGACAACTCGAACAAATGTATGTACGCACGAAGTTCTACGTTGTTACTGACTGACCAACTGTCCAAATATTGTTTTCTTAACTTTAAAGTCGTGTAGAACCAACAAAACTACTAAGCCACAAGCTTCTATTCACCTGAAGGTGAAACGGGTTTCGCTATCCGAACCAAGTGGCAGGATGGCATGCGCGCTAAACACACCTCACACACTTGTTGGAGATGTTGGCGGTCGCAATCACATTAGCTGTTCCAAGCATGCTGCTCTACAAGACTTCTGCTGATTCTCAAGTCAACTGATCTACTGAAATGTCGAGTAGGCTTCCTTCAGATGATTAACAACATGGAAATTACATAGAAATACCGTTAGATCTGGATTATGTACTGGGTTTTTCATCATTCCAGTCCTAGATCTAAATTAATCCTTCACCATGGACCTTCAAAATGCGGGAGATAGTAGACAAATATATGCAAATAAACCTACAAAGAAATGAACAGGCGCGCGAAGAATAATAATTTATCGGGAGCTCAAAAATGAGTGTGCCAACAAAAGTATCTTTTGTGCCTGAAAGTAACCTTCATTCTGTTGATAGAAGAAATTAGACAGGTAGTGAATAGGCCTTTATTTTGCTCATGAGGCAGTCACAGTGGAGCGGAAGATTACCTGTCCTAACACACAAAGCTTTTCAACATTCAATACAAGATAATAGGAAGTGCAATGCTTATACGAAATAAGGAAGTGAGTGAATATTTGTGCTCTATTGTTTTGACATATACTTAGTTGTTTTAGGTCGACTCTTAACTAATCAACATAAGCTGTTACATATCGACAGAAACATAGGTCAACAAAACAAAGATTATATCAGAGCCTAATCTGTACATCACAAAATGTTTCATTGTAAAAGTGAAGTCAATGATTGATCGTAAGAAGCATCTAGAAAACTGAGCAGGGAAGATGAAAACCATAGATCGTTTTCCAAAACGGCTGCAGAAAATAGAAGAATCAAAGCTTACGGAATGAAGGTAAGAGAACTACCAAGACAGATTTCTCAGACAGGTCAGTTATTTTCCGAAAGTTGGAAGAGTCTTCCTTCTAAAATGTCAAGGTCTAGGTTTGAACATGACCCAAGCCATACTAAATTACTAATGAACAGTTAACTTTCAAAAATAGTAGCATTAAGTCTAGTGTGCAAGTTTTTGAGAATAGAACAAAAAGCGAACTTCGAAAAGTGTTAGTGAAGTTACCTTTTAAAAGTGTTTTCTGCTTCTTGTGAAGAGAGAAATCTTCCAACGGAAGATTCACACAGACTAAAAGGTATGGTGAATCTTTCCAAATTGTATTAAGGGCTTCTAGTTCGATGCAGATATAGAATGAGCAATAGTTTCAGGTGCTCATCATGAAAATCACTACTGTGTGGAGCACCAAATTTATCGGTTCTAGGTCCTTTGCTTTTAGTATTATGTATAAATGAACACGTAAATATCGTTAGGGAACCAACGTTACTTCGTGCTGATAACGTAAATAGTCGGTAAAACCTCACGAGGTATGCCTACACATTTCCAATTCAGACTGGCCCGAACTTCTTGGCCAGATGGTCTGAAATGTGATTAGTGTCGAACAACATGCACAATTAAGGTACAAATATGAATAACTAGGTGTCAGTGCCAATATACCTGTCACAAAATGATCTAGGATTAATAATGGACCTACACCTCAATATGGGAGCAGTATAAATTAATTGGTTCAGAGCACTGTAGGCCTCATAACGAACATTTGTCGAGCTGAATGCAAATGTGTCCGATACAATTATCGCAACCTTAACGAGATTCAAATACGTAAAATGCATTGTTACTGCAGGCCTTTAGTTGGAAGATGAATTGGGTATCTTGGACAAGCTACAAAGGACAGCTGTCCTTGCAATCCATAAACCCTGATGTTCACTATTCACTGTGCAGTTTAAGAAATCGGACCTCTTTACTTTGTTTTGACTTACTATGAATTGCAACTGTAACAATATATTTCTAACATGGTAGGTACAAGCCGTTTTTACCGGAAAGCACAATCATTCACACAAGAGTTTTGCAGATGAGGTTCTGTCGACATAGTGTTACTATATACATAAAATGAATAAAAATAAAGTGCATGATGTTCCTTCAGATATACCGGAGATTTAACAAAGTCATTTTATACATTAATACTGTACTATTAGTTCACAATTGCTATTATCTATTCAAAAGCGGCATGCAGTGGCGTATAGTCTGTGGTCCTGGTGAACCTAAATCTGGTTCATACTTTACATTCGCATGATAGAATTGTGATGCTACTAAGTATTTATCCAATTTAAGTGTTCAACAAGTTTATGGTTGCAACAAAGTAACTATTGAAAGGTTGAAACAATAAGGAGCCAACCTGCTGCAGACCAGTCTCATTGCTCATAAAACTAGCAATGGTAATTGCACAACTAATCAGTTAACGAACGAGAGAAGACATGGGCAAAAACAACTGACCTTATGAAGCTCAAAAGGAGTTTAGAGATGAGAGGCCCTGTTTATTCTGTGTCGACGAAGGACGAAGAATTTAGACAACGTAATGGGATCATAGGTTGCAAGTTCATGTAATATCCTTCAACTTCTCAATGGCGTTTGACACAATACCTCACGCACTCATAGTGAAAGTTGCAGAATAAATTTTGCTGATACGCTTCTATCTTGACTAAAGAACCTAATGTTCCTCATTAAGTTACAGAGAATATTTGCAATACAGAGGTCCCTGAATCAAGATCTCCACAAGGGATGATTTTAGATCTACCTGATAATAACGTCCTAAACACAGTAAGCTCACGGACTATCAGATACGCTGACGATACTGAGACATGGAGATTTATAAGAAATGAAGGACATTCAATCGAGATCCTGAAGGACTGCATAACAATAAGAAATTGGGCAATGGATGATGGGTTACAATTGAATTTATCAAAATACCATTTTATTAACCTTTCACCACACGGGACACAAACGATGTGCGTTCTCTACGATAATCCGCTCTTAATCGTCATCTCACAGCACGGTTTAGGACTGTTAAGTATAGGGAGCTAAGATACCAGTTCAAACCACAGTGGGGATGACGCCTAACAAAATCTAATTCTTTAATTTGTACGAGGACAGATTTTCGCCTGGAATAGTTTCTGTTACTTTTTCAGACATGCTTAAAGTCTCACTGATAAGTGCACAGCATTGCTGCTCTCTCAGCTTCTAAGCAGACAAATCTTTTAAACCAAGTACGGAGATGAGAAAACAAGTAGGGTTCAAGGCTGAGAAACAAATCTTACAAAGACTCCGACACTCGGAAGCATTCTCACTGAGTAATTGGAGATTGTTAGATGATCCATTAATGACACACATCATGTGAGCTAGGAAGTCCATCCTGTTCCTGTGTTCAGAACATTTGTGGGATTCAGCATTCTCAAGCATTTCTCCATTTAGTTTGTGAGTCAGTGTTACACATTACAAATATATCTTCGGGACACTTTATTTCTGAATTCTGATTTGATTGGGTTGGTATACTCGGATTATAAAAGTGTTGTGTGCAATGGCATTGTGAATCTCCGAATGCCTGTGGTTTCTTCAGAGGTAAAGAACGGAAAAACGGACATCACTGAGCGTTTGCCCAGCTACGTCCTCATTTTGTCTCTAGAAGTATTGTCCTCATTTGAAATGCTCTACCCAACTAAGTGAACACAGGCCCCTCAATCGAAAGCTGCACGAAGAGACCTGATAAATATGGACTCATACATGGATTACCAACTCCTACTTGGTCTGTCCGTAATTGATATATATATGCAGACCTAACTGCCATCATCACTACCATGTATCAACAGCTTATTCCTATCTTGCTTTGTTCGCCATTTTATTCTTACACTTCAATTTACTCACATTGTCTGGGTTGCCAATTAATTAACTTAATTATTTCTTCGTGAGACAACCGTCTTCTAGTTGCATTCGAGTTTCTTCTTTATTGTTTCTCACAATGCAACCAAACCAACTCCTCCCTGGTACTTTAATGATTATCGATTGCAGAAAAATTACACTCCTGAGTCAGATACGCTCACTCAGATTAACATATACATGAACCCAAAAATGACTACAATAAATGACTAGAACTGTTATAGTCGAGTGGCTAGACTACAGCACACTGTACATTACTTGGAGCCGTAACAGAACCACAAAGAATGAGTGGAAAGAAATCGATTGGTTTATACAAGCTCATCATGAAGTTATTGAATTTTTGATGTGTGGTACCACGTATGCAGTGTGACAAGTACAAAGGCTGGTAGCACGAAGTTTGCACGAATCTAGAGTCTCTGGATTTCAAATGTTTTAATAAAAGTAGTTGCGTGTGGTTCTTGTGAGCACTGCTGCTCGGACACAAACAGCTTGCTATCCGAGACCATTCCAAAGTTAATACTGCTAGAAAGTGTATCAATAAACCAGGTCAAGACACATTTTACAGTACTCGCTCTGTCGATTTACAGATTGATATGAAGCCATCTGAAGTGAGCTCGGAAACAGCTGACTGACGTCGTTTAAAGGAGATAAGATCAACTTCGAAGATGTCTGTCTTAAATAAAAGCTCAAGAAAAGAAATTTCCTCTATCCTACGTCCTCTCAACTGTAGCCGACAGGAAACGCCTAACAGAAAAACAACTTGACTGCCCAAATCATCCGTAACTTTCCGGAACCCCAGAGTATTCTCGACCCGACTGTGGTTGCCATTCTAACGGAAATTGACGAGTGGGTACAGGTCGAGAACAAGGAACGATATAACGCTCTTAGCGACAATCGAACCCTTCAGAAAGTAGCCAGAAAATTACTGACTGGCCACAGTGACATGTCATTTGTCTTTCATAAAATGAAGGAATGTGGAAGGTCAGAGCCGAAAACTCATTTTGAGTTGATTAAACATCCACTAAACCAGCTCATGCTTCGCGATAACTCCGGAGTCACTTTAGTAAAGCTGTATAGACTATGTAGTCAAACGAACTTGAAACAAAATCAAACCAGGCTGCTTAAAGTAGTAATTAAATCTCCTAATGAATGAGACTCAAAAACACAGAGTGGACGTAAAATAAAGGGTTCAGAAGTTTTTGTCTTTGAGGACTTGCCGCTTGCAGGCCGTGTAAAAAGACGAGAAGCCGAAAAAAACTAAAAATTAGGTTAGATGCTGGCAAAAGGGATCAAAAATTGTAAATTTCCAGATTTTGGGGCTTTGACAGTGTATGATGTTGAAGCCACTATGGGTACAGCACGGAGTCATTTAAATAGACTTCGTATCTATTACACAAATGTCCGGAGTCTGTTCAATAAGCGGTTGGATCTAGGTATACGGATTGAATCTACTAAGTCGGATACAACCGTAGTCACAGAAACTTGTCTATCGCAGCCTATAGATGGCATGGAAGACAAATTCTCTCCACACGAGGCATGTTGACGCTAAAACTTTTTTGACTTTGTATACAGCATTTGTGTGTCATAAACTTGAGTATTGCATACAGGCGGCTAGCCCCTGCCTAATAAAAGACAGTGAATATTTGGAAAGGGTTAAGGAAACAACAATGAAGCTGATTTCAGGAATAGCGAAGCTCCCGTATGATGCTCGACTGGCTAAGCTTAAACATAATCCCGTTGTCATATCGAAGAACTAGAGGTGAATTGATTAGTTTTCAATTTACTTAGTGGGTAATTTGCATATGATATGCCCTTATTTTTCTTGTTTTACAAAACAAAGAATTTACGAGGACACTCGAAAAAGTTCACAAGCTCAGAAAAAATTACTTGTCAGCTGACAATCGACTTTTCCATTGAATCATCAACGATTGCAATTAATTACCTCAATATGTGATTAAAGCTCCATCATTCGACTCTTTGAAAAGGAAGTTCGATCAACTAAGAGACCATCACTGACACGACTAACACAAACCATCAAACCTCCTACCATTTACAAAGTGAAACTGAAACATCGGACACGATCTTTTAATGCTTCACTGCTCTAATTTACTGATACAATTTACACCGTCTGGTTTTTGAGAGGGTTGACGATGTATGGAAGTTCTATATCTGGTGAGGATGATAAGTACGACTATTTGTTTAAAGGTAATAAAAGATCCAGCAATTTATTTCAATTGAAAAGTTGTACTGACCGGGGATTCGGGTGTTGGTAAAAGTAACTTACTCTCACGCTTCACAAGAAACGAATTTAATTTGGAAAGTAAAAGTACGATCGGTGTTGAGTTCGCTACAAAGTGAGTCTGTGTGAAATATTCATTGTGGGATTTAGGAGTGTGGATATTGATGGAAGAATTATAAAGGCACAGATCTGGGATACTGCTGGTCAGGAACGTTATCGAGCTATAACAGCCGCGTGAGTTTACAACTTTTTATGTAGAGATTTCAGTGCTAGATCTAAGAAACTGGCAAATATGGACTTTTAATTTTTGGGTTACTGTTGTGTTGGTACTTGCTCTTTATGGTCGCACGCCATCCGTTGTAAAGATGGTTTCGCCTGGCAAAAACGCAGTTGTGCACCGATTGCTAAATGTAGCATTCTATCAAAGCGTCTTGACGTTATTCATTGTTTAGTAGTCTTAAAGGGCACAGGTATTCAAAGATTTGGGCCATTATATTTTATTTTGATTAATCTGAACGATGAAAATACAATCATCCTGAACTTAGAACAATTTGGACAAGGAAGTGGTTAGTAATTTCATGTATTTTCATGTGTAGAACCCTGATATTTAAAGTTCATGTTTTGGAAGCGAGACATCAGGATGTTAATAAAGATGGGTAGTGGTTAATAGTGGAGTGCTAGAATGGCGTTTCGTTTTGTTGATGTTGAAGATGAGACTGCAGTCCTGTACCATTCGCTTCAAACGCCAATGCGTTGTTTACTGAATTCTTGAGTTCAGGTAGCCATGCAAGAAAACAACACGAATTGAATCAAATTTATATCCTGCTTCACTGTATAGACTTAAGATGATATTCCTGTGTGTTCTGGATCTGCTTAAAGTTTGGAAGTCTGTGAAATGGTGAATGTAATACGACTTGATCTTTTATCCACTTCGTGTCGGTTTTGAACTAAAGATGACGCTCTGTCCGATTTGGTAGATTGAACAAAAGTAGTCATAGAAAGTTTCGAAATAGCTGTTGTAAGTGAATAACTCGAAATGATTTAGTTCGACTTAGTAACCATACTTGGGTCTGAAAACTTCCAGTCGTGATTTTTGTGAGAACCGTTGGTACCACTGGATAGAACAAACTATTGTAGAGGGAACAGCGTTGAAACACGCGATTTAGATGATAGGAGCTGAATAATTCAACTGATAAACTAGTCAACAGATATTTGTCATAATATAATTACTAATAGATGGTTACTTAGACCTTACATGTAAACATCTTTTTCATAATGTTCACTCTGATAAAATGTCAAACTGGTTTTATTAGATTCTCTAATTGTTGTCAACTTCGTCCAGTGTCCGCATAGTTCCTTAGTTTTATAGCCCTTTAAATAAATAAATGTAAATATTCGTGTATATTAGAGTAAAGCCTGGTGACGATCTAATCGAAAACAATTATTTGCTTACATGTGTTGTTCCAAACTGGTTTTTATTGGATTCTCTTATTTTTGTCAATTTCGTCTAGCGTCCGCATAGGTCCTTAGTTTTATGCTACTTTAGTGTGCTTAGACTCGGTGGTCAGAGAGTGACATTATGATTTTTTACTGATCATTAGTTAACATTACGAAACTTGATGCCAGTAGAAATGAGTTGTCATTATGAGGATGAAAATCCTGATCTTCATTTGTTTCCAGCATTCTAGTCACATCACTCCATCTGGCTAAGTCATTTCATACATACCATTGACTAAGCTATTTTACATATTTTAGTATGCAAGAGGTTATTTGGCATAGTATGTTCGAGACTGTTGACTCCGTTTTGGCTCACTCTCGTTGTTTAACTTAGAAGTAATAATTTCACTAGGCCTCATCAGATGTAAACAATGACGTATTTCAACGTTTTCTCTCGAAGCTATTACCGTGGTGCTGTCGGTGCTCTGTTGGTTTACGATATCACAAAAAGAGAGACTTTCAACAATCTGGAACACTGGTTACTGGAGTTACGAGGCCATGCAGAACCAGATATCGTTATTATGTTGGTTGGTAACAAGTGTGACCTTAGGCATCTTCGAACTATATTGACGGAAGATGCGAAGCTTTGGGCTGAAAGGCATGGATTATTTTTTATGGAAACGTCGGCACTGGAATCCACCGGCGTTGAGAATGCTTTTTACTCGATTCTTAAAAGTTAGTTTTATATTTCAAATCATATGATGATTTAAGTTTTGATCGAAAAGATGAAGTTAACTGGGTAAAATAGATTTTGTTGTTTCGATGCTGTTTGGTTTATCATTTGCATAGATTACATTGGCTCACCACTCAACTGTAAATATTTAAGGCTTTAATATTTAAGGAAGCTCGTTGGTTCGCATCAACAGACTACGTTTGAGGACAAATATTTTCCTAGGATGATAATGCTTCATGTTTGTTACCCCATCATAGTATAGTATGAATCTGGTTGCAAGATGGTCTGTCTTCGTTTCTTAGTGAATTTCATGTTGGCAAACTCTGCTTTACTGTGCAAGCATATCCACTGCGTCTTTAACAATAAAAGTAGGAAGTGAGTATTTACTTATGGAGCTGTGGCTCAATGGTCAGAGCGTTCGACTTCCAGCCACCAAATCTTAATTTCAGACCTCGCTCAACTTACTTTGGTTTAAGCGACTGTGTAGCATCATTAATCTTTACACTTAGTGTGTCGTGTCCACGCATCCGGTGAGTGATTTAAAAATATAAGGCTAACTTACTTGATTGTTATTGGTTTTTGTAACATCTTAATTAGAAGTTGAAATCCTAGTTGTTGCTAGTTGATACTTGTTGCTAATGGGTGCATGCAACTTTGGGAGGGAACTGATGTTTCCCAGTGGATTGAAACTGATTTGCTCTGCCCAACGTCACAATATAAATGGTTATCACCGAGCTATTCGAACCATAACCAACTTGCAGGAATCAGTTGTTTACAAATGATTGATCAATGGAGTAGTAGCAGTGACCGACGTTGTGTTTGTCTGGTCTCTTTGTGCTACTGTTTGAATTCTACCAATCAAGTGTGCAATAGTCGCTCATTAAATTTTCTGTAAATGTGCCAAGCATTTGATTTGTAACCTTACTGTTCTTCTTATCATTTACATTATGTCCAGCCATTTTCGAAGCTGTCCGTTCACATCCTCCAGTAAGTAATGTCGATATGAAAATGTCTCCATATAATCAACCGATTGTTTCATCGAACACTGACAATTCAAACAGTGGACGACGGTGTTGTAGTTAGAAACGAGGGAATAATCAAATAACAATTTGTTTTCATTTTGTATGAAAAGAATTGATTAATTATTTTTCTGTAAACTATTATTGTTAATAAATTGATTGATTGATTGATTGATATCAGTAAATCAACAACAAATCGATGGATAGAATGTTTATGATAATTGTAAATTAGTGGTGGTTGCTGTTGTCTTTCTTGTTTTGGACGTTAACGATTACTGATTCGGTCGCCACTATCTTTACTTATTCATTATTTATTTTGTGTGGATGAATTCATTTGCATTGACTTTTGTTTTGTGCACATTTTCACTTTTCACGTGTTCGCTTGTGTGTGTGTGTTTGTGAATTCGAAGGAGAGAATGAAGAAGTGAAGGCGAGTTGTTGTTGTCGTAGTAGTAGTAGTAGTAATGGAGCAGTGTTTGAAATGCTTTCCTTCTCTGCCCCTTCCATAGCAGTTTTAACTTATTTTACACTAGTGTAAAATGTGAATGAGCAAAGTGAACACTGAATCTTTGTTGTGTGCATCTCATATGAGAGAAGTGATTTGATACAGTCACGAATGATGATGATTGAGTAAGTTGTTAATGAGCTTAGTGGGAGACTACACTACAATGACATTGCAATCATCATCATCATCATCACTACAATTTATTGTTTGTGTATGTGTACAGTTGTGTTTTTCCCAGTTCATTACTTAATTGATAACTTTCTAGTGAACTGTATAGTATCTATTAACAAGAATAATTCAAACTGATGATGACATGCACATGCATACTGACTTATACAAGTGCACACATTTTCACGGCACTATTATTTTGTTCATTGTCTATGACTATTGTATTTTTACGAAATGAATTCTTGTTTGTTTTGTTAATGTGTGCAGAATACATTGTTTTGTATGACGCTGTAAACTGTGTTTCTCCTTGCTGTGAATTTCATTTTATACTAACTGTATTGTTATTGAACTATGCCAGATGATAACTAAGCTGACACTAGTAATAGATGAGAAGGAACTGGATCTTCAGTAGAAAGTCAATTTTTCCAGTTTTATCTCTTCTAAACAAACAAATTTGTATTATATGCATTATGATGTGAACTGTGTTTGCTAATGAACTAATTTTTCTCTTCTTATCAACATAAAATGATTTTTCTACCTAAAGTTGGTGTGTTTTGTAGTTTTTGATGTTGTCATGCTGTAGGATAGAAGTTTTCGGCAATACGATGTTAGTAAGCAGACTAAGGAAGAACCACACGATTTATGCTAGTGTGAAATTCATTTTAGGTGTTTCTTTGTGGTGTTGTTGCTGCCTATGAATTCATTAGATAACTGTGCAGTGTTAAACACGGGAAGTGGATGTGCATAATGTTCTTTTGATAGTGTTAGTGAGTCATGCGCAGAGCAGGATGTAACACGATTGTGTATTGGTCGAAGTTGTCACATTTCATGAGTTTGGCGAGAAATCAGACTGACAGAAATGGTAATTATGAAAGTGAAGTATGGAGAATGAGTGGCGACAAATGCATCGATCAGTTTGATAAGATAGTATAAAATAATTTTGAAATTGAGGACCTCAGAGAAGACAGGGTGAATACGACAGCATGATTGCTGCCAATTCTGAGTCATATCACCCGAAGTGTGCGACCACTGGTCGTGTTTATCACTATGACTGAAGGCCATTAGTCTACGTTTACCGATACAGCTTTTTTCGACTTTATGATTTGTGTGCCGCTCTCTTTCACTGTACTTCTTCAGTTGTCATGATCGTGTGTCAAACTGTCAGTTATTAGGGAATCGCAGACATTAAAATCTATATGATTATTGAGATAGTTATGACACGTGTTCATTTGTAAGGCATAACTAAGTAACTGATACTGAAGCACGTAGAAATCGCGAACTAGTGTAGTTGTGTGAGGAAATGCAGTTTAACATGAGTCTCAACGGTGTTTGTTTTTTCCTCTGATTATCTGTAAGTGTTTTGTTGATTAACCGACTATAACCGGTATTCAATTAAGTGTTGTATTCCGTTCATGGTCATCTATATTGTCTCTTCCCTATGTGTGCTATTGAAAGCCAATGTGACTGGTCAATGAGGATTTACAAACAGGAACTCAGCTAACGGACTATCAATTAGGTGACATACATGCACATTATGTTGTCTTCGTATTTTTCGGCACAAAGATCCGATGAACTTTGGTCAATCGAGAATTGATCAATAATAGTGTCGTTAATCAATAGTAGATAGATTTTGGATTACTTGAATAACAAGTCATTGTAAAGCATGAAGTGTTTAAATAGTAGAAAATGAAGTGTACAAACTTGTAGTAGGTCGAATTTAAACGCCAAGTTCTCGGTGCATCTTTTTTGATATATTAATACATTTTATTATCTACGAGACATTTATTCATCCTTGACATTTGCTACTGACCAAATGTGTATTTTTCCGCCATTTAACAACCGATTCCGTCCATTATGATCTATTTGTTTGTAGTAATCACTTATGAACCAGTCTCGGAGTGGTTTAATTTTTCTCACAGTTTCATGGAATTTAGCTATATCACTATTATCTTTATACATGAGAAGTTCCATTCTTCGAATGTATATTAATATCAGAATGTGTTCTATGAGTAGGGCAAGTGTGGACATCTAACATTCTGTCAGTGATAGGCGAATACAGTCAGGCTATGATAAATGACAGAGTTGTATTTACTTATATGCATCAATGCTGTAATAGATTGTAACACAATGTTCCCACCTAGTTTTCTGTCTTCTATTACTCTGTATAGTTAGGTTGGTTAAGTATAGAAGTGTATGTTAATAACTGGATTGAACAGCAACACACAACGTAAATTCAATCCAGTCCAGAAGTCATCACCACTACTGAACTATTCAAGTAGAGTATCCTGTGCTTTCCACATGTCATCTCTACTACTACTACTACTACGATTCCGTACAGTTTCCAACCAACCTTAATATTTTATCTATTTAAAATGGTTTATTGATAATTTGCCCAGGACAGGGTTGGATGGAGTAATCTGGTGAGCGGACTATGCTTCTTCACGAGGAGTAACAGGCGAAAGTAAGTGATTGATCATTAAAATTTGCTCACTATTATTCACATAATTGTAACCACGACTATACACCGTAAGTAATATGGTTGGTCACTTCATAAAAGTCAATAGTCATACATAATTATGTTTTCACGAAATTCTCTTGGAAACAAATTCTTCATTGTGTAGTTCATGTCAATATTATTAGAAAGAAGCACATACAATCACAATAGATGGTACATGTATACACACAAATAGTTTAGTATTATCTTTGTTGAGCACATCAATTAATCGATATGATCGATCGATCAATCAATTAATCATTGTCACTATGATACATATGAAAATCAATTGAATTTATCGATCTTCCCCTTGATTGATACCGACAACAACTACTACTACTACCGTCAAGGTCATTACACTTGCCTTGTTTAACCAGAATGGTAACCGAACCAGTGATGATCTTTCATGTCAATCAGAGTACAGTATGATAATGACACTGTATACCCAAATCTAGTCGATATTCACTTTAGATTATCATTTCAGGTATTTGAATTATGCAGAAAATGTTGAATAAGAACAGAATATTCATGTAACCAGTAATGATGAAGTGAACTAATTCAGGACAGAATGAATTGGAGAGTATTTCATGAATTATTGATTGGTTGACATCATATTATGTAATATGACTTAAGTGATATATGTATATTAAAAGTTGAATGCTGAAATTCACCTAAACCATTGTGTAATAGTATCTATCTAGTGGTGTAGTATGCTACTTATATCTGTTGACATAAGTAGTATGTGGTGTCAGTAGTTGTTTGATGATCTAATGATACGAATTATGTTAATACAGAAATACATTAGTAAGAGTATTTACGAGTAAGAGAATGCGACCAACACCGCGTAGGCCAGTCCGTGACGCATCTGGTCTGAGTTGGCTAACAGTTGCAAGGGATGTGTAGCACGGTATACCCAGTCGTTATCTGGTTTCGAAGCGTGACCGAGCACCTTCAGCTAGGTGCGTACAGTGAAACTAATGCGGCCATCATCAAATGTTGGAGGCATACAGAGCTATTTATTTTGAGCATTTATTTACCGCTACACTGACGAACATGCTACTTTGGGAGTGGAAAACGAATCCAAACATAACGGCACAATTTTCGGAATTCATTAAGTATTAATTTGAATGGAGTCACGGCAACTAACTGTACGCTTTGCTAATTGACTAAATATACTGAAATGCAACCAAAGATGGTTTATACTAGTGAAATAACAATGGGGATATTGAGGACAAACGTCATAAAATCTAATGGGTATACAAATTTAGTTGGTTAATCATGTGTCCTTGTAAATTTTCCTATGCATAGAAGTTCACACCAAACTTAGTTATTGTTGTCATGTCGACGATAGAAACAAATGGTAAACAAAACTATTCTCTATGTGAAGAACAATGATGTTCAGTGTATGATGTAAATTAGTTGTTCATTTAAGAAAAAAAAATATGAGTTGATAACTGTATAAATGATAATTGTGTTGGGCTTTAAGTGAAAACTTCGCCATATGATAATCTTAGATTCTTGTCATTGTTGGTGTTATTTGTTCTATTCTACTTATCGACTAGTTATTTCACTCATTGCATCTGATTTGTTTGCACCGTTCAGTAATTGTTTAGTGAGTAGTTTCACACACACAATTCTATCGATCACTCATTGTGTGTGTGAGTGTATTTGAGTGACTATTAATCTATTTAATCCGATTTGTTGTATGTGACAGTAGGTAGTTTGAAGGAAGTAAGAGGATGCTATAGACTTATTTATTGTTGTTATTTGTATTTGAGTTTAGAACGAAATAATACTTTGTAAGAAATTGATGGTCGTTCCAGAGAATTCTATAGTTCGAATTATTGCTAGTGAAGTGTTTAAACTTCATTTCACTGTATTTAAGATGTCAATAGTCGCTCAGGAAATGAATATATGTCTTCATAATGATTTCCGTGAAACGATATTACTTAGTATGTTTTCTTTACTTATTCAAAGGTTCACTAACAATCCACAAATATGGAATTGAAATGATCGATTAGAAAATTTCTTATTCATCTTATACACTGTGATCTCTTCACCCGATATTTTCAAATGTTTTTTTGAACAGTTACCTTTACGTTTTCGTTATTCTTGCTGCATATAATATCTCTACTCTGTGTTTATTTTCATCTGTGCAAGTGCACTGAAGAGTACTGCTGTAATTAATGAAATAACCTTTGGATACAAGATTAGACTTATATATTGAAATAACAATCGATTTTCTCCAAACAAATTGGACCTTAATTTGCCTTAGTCGAATGTCTACACTAGATATTCTTTTAGCGTGTACTTTACAAGCCTTAAACACATCTCGGCTCAACAATACATGTCTGGTCTGACTAGAATCCGAGCATATTTCTACGCTATCAACTGACATCCAACACAATTATAATTAGGGTATAAAAATATACAAGTCATCTGACACCTGTGAGAATATCTACTAGTCTGACTAACCTAATAACTAATCATTTCTTTTCTTGCATTCACACAACCTCTCTCGCAAAGTTTGTATGAAGTTGCCTATGTGTTCACATAAAAAAAACTTGTTTGTTACCGTCAAATTGGTGACCTTCTGCTTGCCTCCAATTTCAATTTATTTTCTTTCAGTTCAATTGTGATGACGGTGGTGATTGTTAAATCTCATGCGTCTCATATAATATCACCATCAGCAAAGATTAAGCTCTAGATGACTCACAGCTGTTTTTCAATCTCGCAATTGATTGACATTTCTCGTAATTAGCGTATTTACAAATTTCACTTCGTACAATACCTTCCAGCGTCTCTATTTATCCATCCAAATATCCATTTTTGCTTACCTACGCGGAAATCAATTGCATAAACTAGGTAACCTGTTTTAAATAATCGAAATTTTCCGACAATTGCCTTCTCTATTTTCCGTAGTTCATGAGTTTTATTCTTCGGATTCAAAACTTGAAGAAACGTTCTAAGTGGTCGAAAAAATAATTATTCGGTTGGTGATTTTCCATCGTGACAGTTTGGGCTTGATATAATTCTTATCACCCGACACCAGACTGCGGTGATTTAATTGTTGAGCTAAGAAATAAATTGTTTAACGATCGTAATCCATTTAATAAATGCATTTTCATTTGCTTTATATTTTGCAACACACTTTCTATGTATACTGTTTATATCACTCGGTATCTCACAACAACGTGAATTAAGTTGGACAGTGTTTGAGGTCGATACCATGCCTTCAAGGATCATGTACTGTGGATACACTGCTGACACCGCTAATATTTGATCTTGATAAACTTTTCTACAACCCTAAATTAAAAATATCTTTTATAAAAAAGGCTCACATAGGAATCACTATATCATATATATATTCAATCTTTTTCAGTGCTTAATTTATGTGACTATGCTTAGTATTTATTTTACGCAAGGTACATACAATTGCCGCAATCTACTTGATATTCTCTCTTCTTAGCCATGAGCCTAAAAAGATCGGTTTATTCATGTTCTACTTATTGTCTTTCACTGAGAAGCATACCAAATATTCAACCATGGAATCCAGTTTCTTGTCATCCTTTGTCGTATACTTATTTGAATCACTCGAATTTACCACCCAAAACACTAGGATTTTTCTCCACAGTATAATCCAATGTAAACCAATGCTATACATAGACAAAGCTTTTAGTTTATTCTGGTCTTAATCTGACTCTTTTGAACTGGAATCAAATTTTACTCGAAAGTAAGTTCAGATTACCCTATTGTAGTATAATCATTATTAACTCATTTGTCAAGTACATATTGATGTATTCACCTTTGATTAAGCGATACTACTACCCGTTTACCAAAACCGAAGTGGGTGTAGCGGGTTTCGAACCTGTGACTCAGTGTCACCAAATAAGCGGCCATCTGTTTTGGTACTCAGTCATTTATAAACGTTTTCTCTCTCTCTCTCTCTCTACGAAGTGCAATCCGTTCGGGGCCTGTGTTGATTTCGTTATCAATCTCCTCAATATGTAATTAAGTTTGACATCCTCCATTTTATGCAGACGTGTTTACCTTGCTATTGTTGTAACTCATATCGCCTGTTTAATATTTCTAATCACCAATGTTTTTTGAAGGAGTGATTTGATTATATACCAGAACGGAATACAAAACGGCGAGAAACAGTCATTTGGGCTATGTTTGTGTCAACGAGAATATGTCTTCACTACTCCGCTTATTTTGCACTCTTCTGAATGAATATTATGGTTGACAACTAAACTAACCAAGCCGATTGCAGCTCCTTAGACAGTGGATAGTGACAGTTGGTTGTTCCAACAGACACATTTATTGCAATCATGTATGTATCATTTAGTCAATCATGATCAACGTAGATCCTGGTACACATGTTTACTAACACAAGTTGCCATACCTCAGTAGCATGACGGAACTGAATTAACAGATAGATAGAAAAGGAGTCGAAACAATGTAATGACGATGTTAATTGTCAAGATTGAACACTGAGGATATACTAAAGAATACAGGAAAGCTGTAGGTGTGGATGAATACTACAACAGGAGATGTAGAGGAGGATAAAGAGTGGATAGATCCACATCATTGTAACTGATTCTGATCCGTTTAGCTCAGCGTCCCCGATTATCGTTTGTGATTATTACTCGAAATTCAATGGCCGATGATTTCGTAGACTAATGGGACGTTTTGATTTGATCTGCCTACATAACATTCAAGCAATCTACTCGAGACCAGACAGTGATTGATCATACTTGAAACGTTTTTCAACAATCTCGGTGAATATTTAAAGTCTTACCAAGTTACTTGCCATTTCTATTCAGCACTTTTCGCTAATATGTACATCCACTATTCGATTGTTTACGATGTACGAAAAATGCTTCAAAAATATATATGATCTAAAACCCATTCATCAGATCTATCTGTAAAAACACTCGTTCATCACGGTCTTACCATGTTAAACATGTACATTTATTAATGACAAAACTATAAACAGCTGGATCATGATTCGAGGAGGAAGTTGTTCAGCTGACTGTACAAGAGTGTTGTGCTAGTAAGTTGTTTCCTTCCGAAAATCAGTATCGCTTATGATGCTGGCTCTCACTACGGAAAGACGGGTCTAGAGAAAATGGGGACTGAAAAGCACACTTTATCTCATCTGACAGATTTCTATAACCGGTGGTAGTCCTGAAGTGAACAGCTGATCTATCTCACACCATTTACACAATAACTGTTTATGACTGATGTTAAGCAGTCGCTCCTTGGACACTCTGATCTCATTCCGAGGTGATTAAGACTTCATATAATTCAGGAAGTTGGTATGAGATAAATGAAGACATACTGCGATTCTACATCTTGAGCAAGAGAGAGAGTGGATGAATATGTGTCATTGTGGTAGATTCTGAAGGATATCACTAAAGGTCACTAACCACCATAAATTACTTCGTAGAGGCTTAAACTTCGAAAACCATTTCAAGCATAGAAAGCTCACTCCATCATCTAAAGTATATCATGTCATAACGACTGAAAATTTACCTTGTCCAACTCCATCAAATGAACCTAGTGGATTTCACAGCAACACTTGGAGATAGAAATCATCAGTTTGGTGTGCGTATGAATCTCGTTTGAATGATCATGTGTAACATGAGAACAGGTATTCAATACATCAAGTTAACTGTTAACATTTTTCGGCTTCTCACTTTGTTGCACGGGATCTGCAGAGGGTTTGCAATCATGATTTGTAGGGTCCGGGTTCATTTAGCAAGAAATAACGATAGTTCATTCTCAAACAGAAACATGTTATCCAAATGCATACAAGTTTACAGGCGAAATCAAGACGTTACAAATGACACAAGACAAACGTTGATTAGTTATTCTCTCAGATTGATTCATTATGAGGCGCAGTGATCATAGAAACAGAGGAGTAAATTCTCCTTCATAAGAATAACAAAAGTGGATATATCAGTTTGAAGGCTGGAGCGATTTATGGGAGGTGGGAAGACTTTGAAATTGTAGAGAGTGTTTTATTCTACATCCGATTTTGGTTCGGAGATTGTCTTAATTCGAAGCTTGTGTTGTTTCTGATTGTTGTTAATTGATTTCCGTAGTAAACGTAAGTACACTGTGTGAGCCTGCTGAGCCAGTTTTTGTTTTGTCTGTATTTTTTCCATTCATCCTTACTCACAGTACTCTTGATGTTCTCCTTGTGCAATAGTCTATTCTCGTTAGATTTGAATCACTAAAGTGGATCGTTGGCCATCTCTTCAACCTGATGGATAACCTCGTCACAATCGATTTACCTCGGAATTATGGAGAACCGAAGATTTTAGATAATTTTGAACTATCCATGAGTAAATAGAGTGTTGTTACTAATCAGTGTTCCTCATTAAATGACCAGCATTACCAAGAAACTAATACCGTTAATATTTTTATTGGTATTCGTCTACGATTCAGACTGTGAAATATTATTAAAGAGAGAGAGTTTCCTGCATGGGAAGAAAGGAAAAAAATGCTGGTACGATACAGATTACCACACTGTTGGGGACGGTATACCCCCAAAATTCATATTTGTAATTTTATCATATCGATTAACTCATCGATTAAATATTTAAATATTTGAATGGAAGTCAAATGATAAACTTATCGATTAAGTATTTGAATGCCTGTCGATTGGTGAACTTAATGAGTCATTTAAAAAAAACACATTTTACTATGACAATATCGATTATATATATATATATATATATATATATATATATATATATATATATATATATATATATATATATACGTTTAATATTGTGTTTGAGTGTTTGCTTGCTCGCTCTTTTTTTGGCTGTTTGCAGAATATATTTTCCATATCAAGCCTGGACTATTCCCTCTAGATAGCGGGGCTGGGACGCGTCAATAGTTAGATTACTGGTCTTTGGTCATTGAGTATTGCTCTCGTTCGTAGTTTAAGTGAACTCATGAAGCTTCAAAGCTATCACACACCGAGTCATTAAATATTGGAACCTACTAACCAAAAAAATGATATTCAAACCTTCAAACGACTGATTTAAGTGGAGGCTAAAAATTTATAGAAACTTACTAACAAGGTACTAGTTGGGGCTCTCAGCCTGCAGTCATTAAGAGATGTCTGAATTTGAAAACCTGAGTAACTACCGATCTTACTCGGATTAGTGTGTATATCAGTAATGGAAATGATTGGTGTTGGATGATTGTGGGTCCACTTGAGTTAGAAAGGGATGATGCGACCACAGTTCACAATTTGTAACTGCATGAAAAGCTTGTAAAATGGAACTTACAGAAATTCTTTCCTGATAGTACGTGAAACACAGAGCATCGTGTCAGATAAAAAATTAATACAAAAATATGCTTAAATTGGCCTAAAACCACAAAAACAGTGGGGGTGGAGCTACTGATCAGCAAGCACTGATGGTAGGAGCGATGACTTTAATCCATCCACGCGGAAGATATAGTTGTTAGCCATCCTAACAACTTACTGTCTTGATGCTTTTTCTGTTCTAATAAACATCATTCATGATTCTAACTTCCAATTCCCTCCCTTCATTTGAACCTACTCCACCTTGTTAAATATCACAAGTCGTTGTTCTTTCTTACTGAATTCTCTCATCTGGAGGCTCTAATCACATTTCATCCTAGCAACAATTGCTAGTATAAATCTAATCTGTTAACTTATCATACCTTTGTCCGTCTCACTATAAAATGTTAAGGATTATTTAGCGTTCATATTTAGGTGCATTGCTGCTCCTTTGTTTCTCTTTTTTCAGAATCTTGCTCAGAGGGCACAGCTATGGAACGTCTGACGTGTGGAACGAACCTGGCGTACACGATATCTGCATGAATGAAATGTTACTCACTTTTATTGATTTTATCTATTTAACGATCCTACTTGTGAAGCATACTGTAAGCAAACTAGCTTCGTAATTTGTGTATCATGTCTATGGAAATGGTGTATACTTGTTTTGGCAGAAGCATATAATATTATTAAGTGAGAAAACGAGGAACAAAGTGGGCGCTAGTCCCGAGATGACTCAACTACATCGAAGCCTCCGAAAGCCCTTGAGGAGCTGAAGAGTTTCATCCAATCAGAGCGTGAGGGAGCATTCCAGAATACGAACGTGGCATGCTACTATAGGCCAGTAGCATAAAATGTCCCTTAGCGGATTGACCAAAATACAATGCTGATTTGACAAATGCTAATAATCTATAAATACCCGTGTTTTTACGAAAGCGAATCTCTGGAGTAAAATGCTTTTCGCTTAATTTGCGCCCTTACTCTCATGTTCAGGCTGCAGCTGAGTTCTAGCTTGCGGTTTACCAGGGTTGCTTAAGAACCGAGTAAAGCGTTCAAATTAACAAGATTTATCACATACCGAGACATTAAGAAAAGAGGGTAAAGAAATCGACCAATTTACACAAGTTTGTGCTGAAAATATTAGGTACTGAAAACTGAATTTTTCGCCTGTGGTGGACCAAATATGACAATTCCAAAATATTGAAAAATTACTGCAAAAATGCTTAGTTTACTAGTATACTGAAATATAAATTATACACAATGAGAGTGCAGGATGTAAATTAAATCGTTAAGAGGAGTCTTCGGGTCACGTAATCCATGATTATAAGCAGTCAGTGATTCCAAACATAATTGGTATGACCCATGACGTGCATCCAGATTAATAAAGATAGTGTGATCTATAAACACAATGAATATATAAGAGTTTTGCTGTTGTGGCAGATGATAATTAAGAACGAGTACATATATGAAACAGTGTATTTGTGTGCGGTAATCGATGTCATTACGTGAGTGCACAAAATGGGAACGGAAGATCAAAGTCAAGCTTTTTTTAGAAAACAATTTCACAGTTGGTAATTGCCATTGTGCAAATTACGCAAAACTAAGAAGAATAAATGGAAATGAAATCAAAAACTGATTGAAAAAGAAGTTTGTGTTAACTATATCTACACTCTAAAGCTCACCCTAAAGGTCACTTATAAACAACGCTAATTTAAAAATACCCGGAAGTTGTCTGTGAGTCATACGCTGAGTTTTCTTGTCTTCAGCTCTTAGCATACACAAAAGATAGTTAAATAAACATATAGGTCGTGGATTAATAAGTAAGGATTCACACATTTAAAGTGTCAGAAGTGCTGACTTTCTAGATATTTGAACAGCACATCAGATTGAACCAAATTATTTTCCTTAAAATCCCCATGAGGCATAATTCTTAGATTTAGTAGTTTTGATGTACATATATGAAAGTATTACGTAAATCGCAGGAGTTTACGAGCCGGTGGTGTGATGAAAACAGATTATACAACCACAGTAAGTAGAATTTACGGATTGGCACTGAGATGACAGATACAACAATAATGACAAAGACAATAAGAGCCTTACCCAATGTTTTAAAATATGAAGTAGGACAAAACTTGTAAAAGCGGACACTAATAGAGTATTCTGGAATACAGGTAATCAAGAATTACTAAAACTATGTAATAAGAAGTGTTCTAATTATAGTGTAGACAGTTTTCTGAAAAGAGTGGGAGAGAACAAACAAAAACGTACCTGAAGAATAACAAGTGGTACCATTATTTGTCGATACGTATCCGGGTAATGAAAATTATGTGGTACTACAATTTTGTGAAAGCATAAACTAAGGTTTCGCTTGCATACACAGCAATTGCGTGCACTTATATATAGAATGTACGCATCTCAAGTGTGTCGATTTGCGACAGCTTAACACGTATTTTGAAATGTTTTGACACATGCAGTTCAAACGTTTGGATACTTCACTTCTACGTACAGTTGTTGATGATGTTATTGAGAAAAACAATGGAAGCCCCATGATCAAATCGTTCGGCTCAAAAACCAAAGCCATTGAAAACATGAGAAGTTTCTCATGTTCACAAAAAAATACCGGACGGACTAGTAGCTACTTTTGACCCCCCATTTCAGGACAAAATTGTAAACCGTATAATTTTCTCTCAACTGTGGTTATATCTCTCGGCACCAGGTTTTTGATAATTGCAAAAACACTTAATAGAATAGTGACATTGTTTTCATAATAGACTATTTATCATGTAAATTTTTTCAATTCCTAACATTTTGAGTTATAGGTGAATTACTATTATAACCTCGTTAAGCACTCTAAGAGTTTGAAAAATAATAAAATCAGGATGACGTACACGCTATAAAAAAACACCACATATAATATGTAATAATTAATACAGAAACATGTTTTCAAGGGTCATCTTTAATATTTCTCCATAATTGCTCGTCTCCATTGATCTATCTAACTTAAAAAATAGTAAGATAATCGTGAACTACCATTTTTACAACAACGCAAAGAAACGAACGTCAAGAAGTTATCTGTTCTAAATCAACTCGTCATGAAGCTTTGGATATTAGGTATTAAAATCCTCTCTAAAATTGTGCTTTCTACATATATTACAATGTGACGTTACAAACGTAACGAGGTGTATAAATACCGTTACAGTAAATGTCGTGTTAAATTTACTCAACCGCGTTTGACAGAAAAACTAAAATTTTTATTGCAAAAGTTTCCATTCTCTGTAAACTCTCCGCTCCACACCCGGTCTCTAGAAAATGTCGGAACCAGAGGAATCAAATTTGCGGAAAGTAATGTTGAAAAAAAACTTGCGAAGGGAAAATACAGTTAGGTACTACTCACTTTACAACCTTTTCCGGTTAGTATAACCGACGGTTGATACAGATATGCCCTAAATTTCCACACCTTATAGTTTTATTTTAATAGGTATGTTAAAACTGTCTACAGAATTCTTGAGTAATTTGGTGTAAATGATATCAAGTTTAAAACTGTGCTTTTTATCATCTCGTTTAAGGTTTGTTCATAAATTCTGGGCATTACGAGAAATGGTTTAGGGAATGAGTTTCCTTTGTTTTATAATATCAACTAGAAACTAAAGTTATATCCTATATTTACTAAGATAAATAATTTTTTACATGCTTACGGTCATATTGTTGTACTAGTTCTACTTTGATGAATTACAATGATAATGTAACAGTTTATTACTTAAGGTCTGCCACAGAACTACTTTTTTTACTCCATTGACTGTTGCAGTAAAATTGGCCACAGGTAGCTACATTATGACATAAATATGTGAATTAAGTATCTGAATGGAATAGTATGGAACGTTTTTAATATTTAGGTAAAAATAGAATAAAGTTAGTGCTTTTATAGTAGAATATAAGCACTCAATAATATAATTTCAAAACACTATACGTCACCCCTAAGGAGTATTCTGCACATTGTTTCAAGATTTGAATGCAATAATAAAATGGATTCTTATTTGTAAGTTTGTTTAAAAAACCCTTGATCAACTCTCCACTTTTATGTAAAAGATTTTAAATGTTTAAATCAGCCTAACAAACTTATATATGTTCTATCGATGCAAGATACTGAACTAAGATACTATCGAAATCTCATTACATTCATTATTCTGATTACTTTTAGGTTGTTTTCAATCCAATTTTTACCTTTATTCTTGTTTTGATAGATGCTGCTAAATCTTATTAGTTCATAGATTTTCTAGATTTTATTCTTTGGACAAAGTTTTTGCCTTCAAAGAACTTAAAATGAGGAAACATTCACATGTATATGATTCACAAAACTCCAAAGAATTTCAACACAGTGTATCTGTTAATTCTTCGAAATCTGACTCATCTGCACCAATATTTCACGAATGTTTTTCTTCAGTTGAACAGCTGTCTGGACCTGTGTCTAAACTGAACGAAATAATTCAAGACCTTATTGACTATAAAGTAAGATTTGTGGATGGAACATTCTCAATAGTCTTAGTGCTTGATGCAAAGTTTAGGATTTATAAGCAGTATATTTTATTTGGCCAATATTTCAAAAAGTGTCTAATATGTTTTAGTTGCTTATAAAATGAAGGATTATCATTTTTTTCAGATCGATTAGTAAGGTAACTAATATTGCTTGGTACTTTGTGTACGTGTTTGCATGGAACTATTGAAATATTTGCATTGAATAAATACTTTTCGAAATTAAGATTAAATCTCACAGTAAATGCTTTTGTAATCCTAATCTGTAAAATTAATATTGAGCATTAACCCTTGAAAACTACCAAGGGATATATACACAGTTGACTAAGTTTAACCTTCTTAATGCTGTGTAAAAGGTTATAACTTTGAATTCTAATATACAGATTATTGGTTTTCATCATAAAAAGATTTAGAAGATATTTAATCGGATGTCCTGTTATAAGTTTGCTTCAGAAGGCTTATGAGGATTATTAGTTATTAGTTCAGTTACAGCACCACAAATAGATATAAAGTTTAAATATAGACCCATTTTTATCAATGTAGGCTGGTTATGGTATAAGTATACTTGAATTTTATTTTAAACTACATTTTCTGCTCCTTCTTCAGCTTTCATAAATCAAACATTAGATTATAATTAGGAATAAATTGTTCAATTATCTTAGAAATATAGCTCGCACCTGTTGGAACCACCGGCTAAGTATTAGTGAGGTTAGACGCGGGGTATTAGAGAATGATGGTAAGTCAGTCGATGGGGTTGTGAGTCCTTATCCACTGAGATGGTTGGGCCACGTGTTACGTATGCTCGAACACCGTTTACCATGACGCGAAATGTTGATTGACCAAACTATCCAGCTCAGAGGACAAAACTCCGTCCAAATCATGCACCTGAGCTACAAATATTCTCCACCATCTCAATATTCATTCTATCAGAAGCATAATATTTCATGAAACCTTTTTAAAATCACTGTAAATTAGTTGTTGGCGAAATTCCGTCTATCGGATATTACAAGTTATGTAGAATTACTAATATCCTTTTGAATTTAACCGCTGAAGTATGAGCTCAAATATGAATTCTTACAAATTCAGTTAAGTTATTTGATTTAAGTTGTAAGGTTTTTGAATTACCTTGTTGATATTCTTGGTTAAATTCTGATCAATTTTAGTTAGGCAGTTGAATGTATCCGATGCGGATTCCCTTAACTTAACCATCATGTCACACGTTTTACATAAAATAAATGGGATATGGTTAGTAGCAAAATTCAGCAGGTACGCAAAGCCCTATTTTGGACACTTCAATTGGGTTTATCTGCATCCTACTGTTGATGTTCATACCAGGTCTTGAACGTAGTATATTCCGCAGGTATGTTTAAATAGCGTGTCCAAAACACAACAAAACCCGAGTCCTGAATCTCACTGCAATTAGAAAATCTATTCCATGAAAATTACGTTAATTACTTTTTACTGACTTGTTTTAAAAGTTTAATGTAGTTAATCTATTTTTAGTATATACAATCGGTGCCAATTTATTCGATACGAAATTCAGACCATTGCCTTTAATTTATATGTGAATAGGTATTTTTCACACAGGGCCTATTTTTTTATATTATCACTAGGTATATATTGTTTTTACTATATTTTATGTCATTACAAAGAATGATGCTGAATTTGCGGCTATGACTGCTTCAGATTTGGCTAAACGTCTTCGCTCTAACATTTCTGTCGATGAAGCATTTCAAGTTGTATCATATATCCATAAATTTGCACGTTATCAAGCTGCGCGTTGTGGATTGGTGAATTGTTCTGAGGTATGTTGAAAACTTGTGTTCATGAAGAAAATCAGGTTCTTTGCATTAATTTCTTTTACTATGAACTTTCTTCGAGGAATCCAATGGTTGAATGTTTTCTTGTTTAAAACTTATTGTTTAATTGTGTTTCTAGTAAGATTCAAATCCGTTCTCCATAACTTCTACTGTGGTGGCTACACTGATATGGTGATCGTTTTAACATATCATAATGACTCATTTGAGCTGTATTGTTTGAAATACCCACCTTCTTCGGTCATTCCATGCCAAGAGAGCCGATTGGAAACTAGTAACACTTAAAGTAGCAAATCTATGGTCCTAGGGTGAAGCTGTATTGCTGAGGGTACAGGGCCACAGCAGTAGTAATGAGTTTTCCTTAAACAGTTAGCAACAAGATGTTAGAAAAGGTGGACTCCAGAACCAATACATCTTTACTTGAAATACGGTTTTTCGTTGTCAACGATAAGATCTTTAAAGTACGGAGTGCGTAGGTTCAAAACTATCCATCAAAAGACCGTTTGTAAACAGCTCCAAGGAGTTGTCACTCAGATTCTGCGGTCATGCTCTAAAGTGGCCAAGACTTTACCTTAGTTAGTTTTCTGTTGAAGTCCCTCAAGAAGAACCAACTTCCCACTAAGATGTGACGACCGTGAATTTGCAAATACCCTCATAGCTCCAACAATAATAATTTCTTTTAATGATTAAGTATCATCCATTAGTTAATCAAATTAAAGTATTCACAAAGAGACTAGTAAATTGGTAGGTTCTTAGCATACGATATCATCGTATTAGGAACACATAGGTTAAGAAATTCATCCCATTTTACTGACCGACTAAATAGTAAGAATGTTACTGGTAAGTCCATGCTCAATAACCTAATCAAAGGTCGATAAGGACTTGTTACATGTTACCGTCAACTATGTTTATAAATTTACGAGTACATTGCCAAACCAGTTATATTGACCGAACACAAAGAAGGGCATATCTTAGATCTTTTGAATATGTTCCAGAAAATCTTCGAACAAGAAAGAATACCATTTTAATTTTAAACAACTCAATTACAAAATATCTCATATATGCAGAACACCAGGTCGATATCTTGGAGTCTTTCAGGGTGATTAATAAACAGACAAGCTCCAGTATTCTGAAGCCTGATTTATGTGTTCAAAAGGAGATGGTATCTAGTCTTTCTTTGCCTTGGTGACAAGTATTCTTTCATTACACCATACAATTCTGCTCAGTTCCTTTTTATAGTTAGTTACATGATTAGATCTTTTTATTTCGACTATCTTCTAGATTAATAATCTTATTTTAGCCAACTAAGCTTTACTTGTTATCAGCGTTTGCTCATTACGTAACCAATTGTCTCTAGGATTTTTGCTACTAACAATACTTTAGAGTGCCTTTTTATATAAGGTTTATATTTACAATATCTCCTTCAGTCTGTTAAGTTTATCGTCACCCTTGCTCTGCTATATTGATGTGTTTTCAACATAGCTTCCAACTAAACACTTTCATGTAAGTGATTTAAACTCATTTTGTAATTATATTCTTAAATATCATAGGTTGTAAACAACCGACAAGAACCAAATGAAATGAAGTGAGTTCATGCTGAAAGGAAATCATGTTTATTAAACTCGACCTATTATACACGTGCAATCTGTATCATTCACGTTGAGGCGACGCAAGCTAAAGTCTTATTTATCCGTTATCTGGAATCCCTTCTATATCTCCTACTTAGAGTCTAGAGAGAAACTAGCCTCTGTTATACTCATATTTCAGGCATACATAGGCTTTATATATAGAAATATTGAACCACATCACTTCATAATTTGAAAAACGACAACTATACATAAACAAGCCAAAAGTGACTATGAATAGGTGGTCAAGCTCTAACTGGCAACAACTTGGGAAATATTAAGTCGTATAACAATGGTTAATGAATTAAACGAAAGCTTATGATAAACGGTATATGTAAACTTAATAATTTAGATTGCTCAGTAATTATGCAACAAAATTATAAGTAATAATAACTCATGGCAATCAGTTCCGAAAGTTCCAATTCTTACAATCATCATCCCATTATAACAATATTATCAGTATAGGGTTGTGGAGATTATTGACTTTTTGATTGAGATCGTGAACCGATTGATGTTCGACCGCCATTGAAAACCTGGAAGCACTGGAAGGCCGTTTTGTCCCACTGTGGGACTCCTCAGGGGTGCGCATTCACGATCCCTCTCGCACAATTCGAACCCAGGGTCTTCAGTCACGCGTGTGAACGCTTAACCTCTAGACCATAGTATTAGTCTACTTACTTTTCAATTCAACATTTATATGGGTTTATCATACACTATTATTGCCTTACATGTAATTTAGTGTTTTTCATGTATAAGTCCAGTAGTTTATAGACAGTGTTACTGCAATAAATGATATGATTAAACTCTACTTGACTACAGTTTTTATCATAAACTATTGTCATGTAAATGACCATCAGAAACTGGGTAGTATTGAATAGATATTTCATTCTTGTTTGGTACTATTCATCAGTAGTTTACACACGTTATTTCATGTATAAAGTTTAACTTGAGGCGTTTCAGGTATTTGTGATAGGCACAATATCATTGAACCGCTAAGTCATTGGTTCATATTTTGATCCAAATTTTTTTACCAAACTAGAATAAAACACTTCTTCAATATAATCACAATTGATTGATCACTGAGTGGTGATCAATGTCATATGTGTGTCAAATCCTTATTTAGTGCAGATAGAATGCTGTCGACCATATTGCAATGTGGCCACCAGTCTGGGTGACTTGACACTGCGGGCACTATATATTGAGATTAGATGGTGGTTGAAGGTAGTCGATAGGAAACCCTGGACCCAGGTTTCGTGCTACTTGACACTCGTCAGCAAAGTGTACCTGTAATCTTGAGGGAACTGGCGGTCCCTGGCAGATTCGATCTCATCTAATCTCAATATATAGTGCCAGCAGTGTTGAGTCACCTATACTGGTGGCCATATTGCAGAATGGTCGATAGCATTCGACCTGCACTAAATAAGGACTTGACACACATGCCACTGATCACCACCCAGTGATCAATCAATTGTGGTCACATCTCAGTTCTACAGGAGGTCAGTCGCGGACCAGATAGTTCAGTGGTAACGTCCCTGACTGTGAAGCTGGGTGACGCGGGGTCGAATCCTCCAGGTTGAACCAGTTCCCTCAAGATTACAGGTACACCTTGCTGACGAGTGCCAAGTAGTCCGAAACCTGGGTTCAGGGTTTCCAGTCAACTACCTCCAACCACCATCTAACTTCTTCAATGTGTTTTCTGATTTTTAGAGATTCCTTAGATGAGTTATCAATCAGTGATGAAAATGATCTTGAACTTGGCTTAGTCTCTATACATGACTACCTTTACTAAATATGTATTTCTACTATTTAATTCCTTTTATATAGTTCGTTCAAATTGCTGACTCCATTAACCAATATAACTAAAATCATTCAATATTCAAATATCTTTTCTTTTATAGCTTGTTCGAGCTATTATTCACATTCTTCAAACAACTAAAAATGTTGACCTACAATCTGAAGCTGCATTGACACTTCAATTGTTAACTAAAGCTTTAACTGGTGCTAAATTAGCCTGTGAAGAGATTGGTATTCCACAATTAGTTGAAATGTTAAGGTAGGGATTTTTTTAAAGATATATTTTATTTGATTCACTTGGTGTTGTTTTACCTGTATTTTCCCATTGTTATTTAGGACTGTAATTGATCAGTCTCATGTTGGCATATGTACATCCTGTGCGGATTCACTCAATATAGCCTTAAGTCACAAGCCTTTTAAGTAAATACGGATAGTAGCTAGTAGTGGGATCCAGTACGCGCGTTTCATTCTATTTGGGACTCTTCAACTGGATGTACCTGCATCCCAGGCTATATCGAGGCAATCCACACAGGATGTACATATGCCAACATGAGACTGATCAATTGCAGTCCTAAATAAAAATGGGAAGATACAAGTAAAACAACATCAAGTGAATTTAAACTTCAACCCATTGCACAAGCAAGTGGTTATCAGGACTCAGTAGCTAAGTGGATAACGTGATGGCGTTTGAAGCGAACGTTACTGGGTTGGAGTCCCGGAGTGAACATCACCTTCGCGATGCAGGTACATCCGGATGAGGAGTCTGAAGTGGGACGAAACGCGCGTCCTGGATTGCACTGCTAGCTACTATCCATCCTTGCTTATATTTTATTTGACTTACATAAACATTTTTGATTTGATCTGAAATAGTTGTCATCATAAAGGCTTATAGCTGCCGTATTATTTCTATTGGTCTTCGTGTTATTACACGAAGTATACGGTTGAACTAGTTTGTTGTTATTAATCCCCTGTATTTCACATTGTCTTCGTCAACTTGATATTTGTATTTCGGTTGGCAGAATCCATTCATTAACACTGTATAGATTAGGGAGAGACTCCTTCACAAGACCTGCAAATCTTCGATTCAGTTCTTTAGGGATTGATGATATAGGTAATGTTAAACGAGAGTCCTATACTAGGACAATGTAATTGTCTAATATTTCCTGGTTTCAATAGTTTTCTAACTAAGATTAATTTATAATGTGAATTATGATATTCACTCACTAGAATCGTTGGCCATGACAATGCTTGAGGAGGGAGTCAAAAGAGGAAGTTTAGAGTTGAAAGCCTATATCGGAGGAATAATAGGAATTGAAGAGGGAGATTGATTATTAATATAGTCGTCTTGAGTACTCTTAGAAGTATGAGGGCGGTCTTCACTTCCCAGTTTCCTACACTGTGAAAGGGTTCTTCTGGAGGTACCAGGAAAGGTAATTGGATTGGAGGTGGTCTTAGTGACTACAGTGCCCAAGAGGCAGGTGCTTGCGGCCGGTCAAACACGACCATTTTATTATAATTTTCGTGTTGACTTTGTATTTGTTTGAACTTCATCATCTGAGACGGAAATCTGTGGGATAAGGCGAGGTGTGTATTTTTAGGATCGACCTTTTCCAACCCCACCCTTTCTTTGTAGGAAAGCAGAATCGTTGATATGCTGGTTGTATGAGAGAAACACGTTACTCCCGTCACAGCTCTGTAAAGTCAGCAGTACGACTTCGCCCTCGGACCTTGGGTTTGCTACTTTTAGTCTTGTCGCTCTACAGCCAACCTGCTTGACATGGCAGGACATTGAGCCCAACTGGTTCTTCACAATAGGCAAGCACGACCATCACGTCAAGGTAGCAGCAAAGCTGGTGATAATCAGATATCATTAAAAAATTATGATTGAGTAGTATGTGTTATTTTGAGTAGTTAATTATAATTGTATCATTTCATACTATTTATTTATTTAAACACATAAACATTGGTATAAGGAGGCACCGAATTGATATGCGCCACAAATAACAATGAGGCCAGTAGCAGTAATAATTTATTTTTGTGAGGGCTGGGATGCTGACCGGGTTCCCAGACCGAAACAGGTGGTTTTCTTAGGGGGTCACACCTGGAGCCTTCAGCTTAAAGATCTGGTCCACAAGGCAGCGTAGCAACGTCGGGAGATGCAGTTCCATGGTAGCCGGTCACCGACAATTGATTAATGCGCCATCGGTTCCCTCAGGATCCTGCAATCCACGTGCACCATTGGCTTGGAATGAGGGTTTTTCAATTCTACTTGGCGGACCATCTGTATCCACAAACCCGGTTAAATCACTGAACATTCGCTTTTCGTCCTCTCAATTTTGTGAACTACACCGCTGGTGAGAGAAGGCAGTGAGTAGGACTCCCCTGGCAGTGGTTGTATGCACGTAGCCATGTGAAAGCATTTCGAGAGAGAAAGAGTGATGACTCTCCCCACCTTCCACCGTACCACGGCATCCGGGGATATGTTTAGTGTAATTTATATCTAAATGTTACATTTAATTAGGTGGTCTATAAAAAAACGTAAAATAACGTACAAGAAATGAATAGCCGTCTAGTACTTCTAGATTTTCAGTAGTGATCTAACCCAGATCGACTAATGAATTCAACCGTTAAAATATTCATAGTTTATTTTTTGATCAACTTTTTAATTAATCAACATAAATCGTTTTCATCAGTAGTATCTAATTATGAAAAAGAAATATCTCATTTTTGATCGATTATTGAATACGTCTGTGAATATATATAAGGATATGTTCCAGTGTCTGTAATTGAAGATGTATTGTGAACTAATAATGAAATAATGTGTTATGAAGAAGATGGTCGTTTCAATGTAATTTACCTACTGATTCAAAGACAAATGGATCCGCTGTTATAGTATGCCGTATTTGATTTAAATAGATGTAATAAATGAATTCGTCAAATAAGCAGAATGACAGATAGATAAACCTATCCGGCATACCCTATTTTCCCCAAAATGCCCTGGTACGACTGAGTGGGGAGAGTCAGCTTTCCCTCTCAAAATACTCTCGCATGACCACACGCGTACAGCCACTGTCAGGGAAATCCTACTTACTGCCTTCTCGCTACATTACTTTTATTTACGAAATTGCGAGGACAAAAAGAGAATGTCCGTAACTTTAACCGGGTTGATGGATATAGAGGATTCACCTAAGGAAGTTGGAAAACTCTGATCACAAACGAATGGTGCACATGGGCTCCAGGATCGTGATGGAACAAATAGCATATGAATCGATCGTTGGTGACCGGCTACCATGGGACTGCATCTTTGTTATATTGGGTCGTCGCTGATTGCTGTTGCGGAAAAAAATGCTGATCACTTATACTCGGTACAAAGGACCTCGGCAATTCCCACGATGAGAAAGTAAGAACACAAGACTGAAGATTTATTAGCCCCAAAACACGATGATCAAAATAGTCTAAAATACACTGGTTTATATATTGATCGTACATCCATTTTGATTTATAATTCAGATTAAACCACATACTCAGTTATAACACACTGAGTATAGTTCATGTCAAGTGAATACAAGAATATCGTATATGATACAGAAGAAAATATCATACGACAAAAGAAAACAAATACTTCACTGAATGATCCTCACATTGAACTAGAAGGGAAGTAATGTTGAATAAAACTCATAATAAGTAAATCAATCGAGGAATTGATTTTTCTTCCCATCATATCAATCTTCTGACTTTTCTCCACTGCTTTGTGAATTAGACCATTCATTAGGTCGAATGCCACGATTGTGGCTTCCTAAGAACACTATCTGCTTCGGTCTGGGCACCGTGACAGTAAATAAATCAATAAATTTCAAATGAGTTCATTACTAATTTAACAATAAACAAACATCTTAACTATATGAAAGTGGATTATTTAAACATGCTATCTTTGTTTGTTTGTTTTTCCTTATTTCAACTTGAAGGCATCCATCCGAAGTGATGTATACAACTGCTCTTTATGTATTAAATCAATTATTATGGCATTTACCAAATTATTCACGTCCAGAATTTCGACAATGTAATGGTCAATTAAATCTTATTTATTTACTTGAATCAAATCGATTGGATGATTCAAATTGGTTATTAATTTGTTTAGATACATTACGTATGGCAGTTTATGAAAGTAGTGAAACAAAGGTAGATATTAGTTATAGATTGTTATTATTATTATTATCCTCTTTATAAGTAGTAGTAGTAGTAGTATAGTGAACAAGAACATGATTGGGGGGGGGGAACAATCGAATGTATTTGAACATGAAATTACAGAATATCTTACTAAAATCTAAGAATCATACAGTAAATACTTAGTTTGCAAAATATCAATCCATTGTCTCGAACTTGGCTGTTCCTTTTGCAAATATTAGTCGATCGTCTCAGATTTTATTGTTCCTGCATTCTTATACCAATTACCTTCCGTTTCCATTCTTTCCTTCTCGATTTTCTATTGAAATACATTCTATTCGTGACCATCGTTATATATTACTTATATGGATATAAAAAGCTCACAAAACATTAGTAGTATAGTTTACCTTTTATAGTTGACTAATTTTGAATTACCATCAGTTGGATCCATTCAATGAATTTATTCAACGAAAACTGTGTTTGATAACAATTCAAATGTATCAATCCACTTTGTAGCATCAACAATTTTGTTGTTCTAAACAACTTTAAAACTTGTCGAAACTGTACTCTTAAGTTGAATTGTTGTTCTATCGGTATAGGGTTGTAGAGATTATGAAGTTTTTGATTGAGATCATGAATTGGTTGATGTTAGACCACCATTAAAAACCTGGAAGCATTGAATGGCCTTTTCGTCCCATTGTGGGACCCCTCAACAGTGCGCATTCACAATCCCGCCAGTGAGATTCGAGCCCAGGGCCTTTAGTCTCACCGGATCAGTGGTCTAGTGGTTAAGTGCTCGCGCGCGAGACCAGAAGGCCCTGGGTTCGAATCCCCTCGGTAGGATCGTGTATGCGCACTGCTGAGAAGTCCCACAATAGAACAAAACAGCCATCCAGTGCCTAAAGGATTTTAGTCCACAAACTACATTAAACAAATCAGTAAGTTTAAATAGAAGAAACTATGTTTACAAGATAAAGTTATATGCAACAGAAGGAACTTATAATTCATTGAATAGAAAATGCAGACAATTTAGCAAAGAAAATTCTCTCATTTCAACAATATTATTCACAGAAAGCTATACAATTGTATCTATAATGATTTAACGAACGAAGTACTTTTTAGGAAGATGTAGAAAGTGAATTACATCAAAAAACATTCCAAAATTCCTTGTGTTTAAAGAGAATGACCTAACAATCGACAAGTTAAAGGAAATTAATAGAGATGATCTGGCTCTTCTATCGCATACGGAACAAGAAATGCAGGAGAAGACGATCAGTGTAGCAGCAGTAGGTCTCAACATACACAAAGGGAATAGCAAAATTCTCCGTTAGAACACAGCATGCAACAATCGAATCACACTTGACGGAGAAGATTTTGAGGATGTAAAAACCTTTACATATCTGGGCAGTATCATTGTTAAACACAGTGGATCTGATGCAGATGTGAAGGCATGGATCGACAAAGCAAGAGCAGCATATCTACAACTGAAGAACATCTGGAACTGGAAACAATTGTCAACCAACACCAAGGTCAGAATTTTCAGTGCAAATGTTAAGACAGTTCTACTGTATGGGGTGGAAACTTGGAAAACTACGAAAGCCATCGTTCAAAAGATACAAGTGTTTATTAGCAGCTGTCTATGCAAAATACTTCGGATCCGTCGGCCAGACACTATCAGCAACAACCTATTATGGGAGAGAACAAACCAGATTCCAATGGAGGAGGAAATCAGAAAGGAGTGCTGGAAGTGGATAGGACACACATTGAGGAAAGCACCAAATTGTGTCACAAGGCAACCCCTCACACGGAATCCTCATGGTCAAAGGAGAGGAGGGCGACAGAAGAACACATTACGCTGGTAAATGGAGACAGATATAAGAAGAATGAAGAACAATTGGATAGAACTGGAAAGGAAGGCCCAGGACGGCGTGGATTGGAGAATGCTGGTTGGCGGCCTATGCTCCATTGGGGGTAACAAGAGTAGGTAACTAAGTAAGGATGTAAAGGCATATATATCAAAAAAAGTAATAAGAAGTTAACTGAAAAAAATTGGAAGTTAAGGGTAATGCTAAAGTAGTAAAGATACACAACTCTGGGTAATAAATCACTGATGCCAGGTTAAGTTCAAGGTGAGAAAAACTTTTGATACTCGAGTAAGGATAATCATCTTTTTTTAATCTTCAATAAGTGTGCTACCCAGAGTTTCCAACCATTTTTCGTTCATGTTTAATTTCTGACTGTTGAATATAAGAGTATCAATTTTCATTAAGGACTTGATTTTAATTATCTAAATTTATCTGTACGCCTACAGACAGTCATCATAAACATAGAGAATCTAGCATAAATGTGTATTACTTCCGTTATGATTTTTAGCTGTTTATATATTCACTTCATCGAATCACAAGGTCATCGATTCTATTAATTATGAGTTCGTTTTAGACCTATCAGATTACTACTGACCTTCGTTTTGACCAATGACATAATGATTACGAAATCTGACATTTTATTGAACCAATCAGCTTTTACTATCCTCAACAGCCAATCAGAAGATAAACATTAACCTAACATTGATTACATCATCACATAGCACATTACATTACCAAGTCATGAGTAGTATAAAACTGGTTACTAGGTGAATAATGATGAATTAGTGATAATCCATATCAATAATCAATAAGTTCAATGAAAGGTTAAAATTACAAACCAATTGATTAATAATTACACAGTAAAATAAGCTTTATAATTCATCATGTTATTGTTTGATAGTTTCATCTTCCTGAAACATTCACTCTAATTTGACAAGTTCAAAGTACTAGATCACTTATGATCAATACAGGGATTGTTAAAGGAAAGTAAGACGATCAACAACTGAGAGAGAGAGAGAGAAGAGGGAGAGGGAGGAGCGAAAGTAACATCAACATCAAATATAATTGTGAAAAGTAATGAATGCGATCAAATAGATCGAAAGTTTACATTGACATGACTCAGACCAACGGTCATTGATTTCATGAATTCATAACGTGTCTTTGATTGATCACTTAGTAGTGGCCAGTATCATATTTATATGGTCCTTTTTTAGTGCTGATCGATTTTTATTGATTAACTTACAATCCGGTCACTCGTCTAAGTGACTTGACATTGCACATTCTATAATGAGATGTTAATTATTTGGAGATAACCAATAAGGAATTCGGTTTGACTTACGTTCTGTGTTACCAAGTACTCGTCAACATAGTGTACCCACAACATCAAGGGAACAGTCGCTCCCTAGTGGATTTGAACTTACATATTACCCAAGCCAACAGTGTGAGACGTTATCACTGGATGATTCAGGCAATGACTGACGTTCTGTAGGACTGAGATATTCACAATTGATTAATCACAGAGTACTAGTGACCAAGATCATGTTTATCTATCTATTATTAGTGGCTTTATTCAATATTATATTTTTAGTAAAATATAGAATTCTCAGTACAAAGTATTTTAACAAGTTTCCTTTTCTTATTTCTTGGTCGACCCTTGCGATAAATACTGAATGGTCGCTATTTAGAGGTTAGAAGTCCAGGAATAAACATCTGGTTAATGTATATTCTTTTCGATGCATATTGCCAACCACCACGATGTCTCTCATTGAGCTCTTTTGTAACTTGTACAGTGAAATGTCGTAAATGTTTCATAAATCCACCTGAATAGGTTATGCGATTCATAGACATAATGATGCATTAGTTCTAGTGAGAAGCCGTCATCAGTGGAGTTCAACCAGGTTTGTTGTGAGACATCAACTCACTGAAGAAAATGGTGTACGGTGGCGAAACTTCATGGATTGGTTGAAGTTAGACATTAACACTGTTGGATGCCGACTCAGTGGTCTAGTTAGTTAAGCACCTGGCGCGAGACTGATAGGTCCTGGGTTCGAATCTGAGGGAGGGGGGGCGAGTCCGTGGATGCGCAGTTCTGAGGAGTCCTATACTAGGGGCGAAACAGCCGTCCAGTGCTTGCAGGTTTTCCATGGTGGTCTAGTTTCAATCGACTCATGATTTCAATTTGTGAAATGATGTATTAAAACAAACATTAAAAAACAACAGATAACTTATTGAAATATCTAAATGTCAAGGAACAGGTAGCCCCAATATTCAAGCAGGCAGCCTTAGTCGTACTTTTTAGCACTAATCAAATGTTGTCGATCATCATTGACAAGTAGCATATGATTCAGGTTTAGGGTTTCTTGTTGATTTCCATTAACTATTGCATAACATTATTTATGTTTATTTGATACTCTATTATTATTATTATTATTATTGTTGTTTTATATCTTATAGCTTTCTATTACATCAACTAATATCTATCAAATTATTGTACATCTTTTGAGAACATATCCAACTAATATGAAAATAGCTTATAATATAGCAAGATTAATCAAAGTTTTAAGTGTATGCAATGAAAATAAACTAAAATTAGTTGAAGCTGGCACTGTAGAAGTAAGTTCCCGTTTTACAAAATTGAAAAAAAATAAAACAAACTATCATTATTACTATTCACAAGTATTGAATATTGCATGTTCGAATCGAAGAATAATTTAGTATTCATTTTGATGTATATTGGTCACCGGCTATCATGGGACTGCATCTCCTCATGATGCTCCATTGCCTTATGAGTCAGACCTTTAGGTCCAAGGCTCGGGGTGTGGCTCCCTAAGATAACCACCTGTTTCGGTCTTGGCATCCGGGCAGAACCTCAGCCTTTACAAAAATCGAATGATTTATGTGGGGCATATCTATTTGGTGCCTCCTTATACCAATGTTTATGTGTTTAAATACATAGATAAAATACTATTTTGAGAATAATTATAATCAATTTGTGAATTATATTCTGGTACGGTCGATTGTGAGGAGATTCCACTCATTCTCTCACAAAATGCTTTCATATAGCGTTACGTATATAGCCACTATCATGGAAAGCGTACTCACAACCTTCTCGCACCAGGAGTGTTGTTCACGAAGTTGAGAAAACTAAAATCGAATGTTTGGAGCTTTAACCGGGTTATTGGATACGGAGGGTCCACCTAGAGGAGTTAGAAAAACCTTCATTTTAAACGATTGGTGCATACGGGCTGCAGAAATTTGAGAGAACAAAAGGTGTATTAACCTATTGTCGGTGACCGGCTACCATGGAACCGCATCTCCTGAAGTTTCTCATCTGCGCTGTGGATCAGACATTTAGGTCACAGGCTTCGGGTGTGGCCCCTCTAAGAAAACCACCTGTTTCGGTCTGGGCACCCGGGCAGTATGACAGCCCACACACAAATCAACTAACCTGTGTGGCGCACATGTATTCGGTACTTCTTTGTACAAATATTTATTTGTTCAAATAAATAATAAATAAAATAACAGGTAGGTGTACCCTTAATCTTAAAGATACTGTACTGACTAGCGGACTCAACCGCGTTTTACCCCCAGCTTCACAGTGTGATACATTAGCACTTGACTATTCGGATCTCCTATACCTCATTTGTAACATCTTCAACTATAAAGCTGATTAATGTGAGTTTAAACCTACTAAGGAGTATCAATTCTCTCAAAATTATAAGCACAATCTTCTGTTTTAGTTTCAGCATTCCCTATCGATTACTTTCAATCATCTTAACACAATCTTGAATTATTTAGACTAGTGTTCATCCTGTAATTTGATCAACAGAATTCATTCAAACTAAAAGGACTAAACAAACACTACATTGATCATTATTTAGTGATTAATCAATTGTAAATGTTATAATGTTGACATTGATATTAAAAGTATGTCGTTAGGGTGAATACCTTCAATTCAATTCATAATCAAATCCTAGTCTTTTCCCAATTTACTGTATTATTATTATTATTATTTTGAATTTTAGGCATTAACTCCATTATTAAATTGTAATAATGAAATATTACAATTAGAAACATTATGGGGATTACGTAATATTAGTGATCAAGCTTATCATTTATTGGCTACAAAAAATCTAATCCCAATATTGATTAATTTATTAGCTAGTAAAAATGAACATATCTCTATATGTTCCGCTGGTTGTTTATGTAATTTAACTTGTCAAAATGTACAAAATAAAAGTTTACTTGTTGAAAAAGGTAAAACCCGCTTTTTTTTATATTTTTAATGATTCCATTTCATACAAATCGAGTTCCCTTTTTAATCATTTTGAAAAGAGTAAGAACTAAAAGATTCCTCGCAGCAGACTAGCGTGCATTTATTTATATTTCGTCTGGTTCTCGTCAGTTGGTCAGTTGGTCCCCAGATGACTTGGTACGGTCGAGAGTGGAAAGAGTCCACTCTCCCTCTCAAAATTCTCTCACACGGCCATGCGTATATAGCCTCTGTCAGGAAAGTCCCACTTACTGCCTTCTCACAAAGGGATGTTGTTTACGAAAATGAGAGGACGAAAAACGAATGTACAGCGATATAACCGGATTCCAAACCAATGGTGCACATGGGCTCCAGTATCCTGAAGGAACAAATGGCGTATGAACCAATTGTTGGTCACTGGCTTCCATGTGACTGCATCTCCTTACGATGCTCCACTGCCTTGTGGGTCAGACCTTTAAGTCAAAGACTCGGGGTGTGGCCTCCTAAGAAAACCACCTGCTTCGGTTTGGGCACTTGGAAAATATCACAGCTCTCACACATATCGAATGAGATTTGTGTGGCGCATATCTACTTGGTGCCTCCTTGTACCAATATCTATGTGTTAAAATAAAATAAATAAAAAAGTTGGTTACAACCTGTGATAATTAAAAAAATCATCATTACATAATGGGTTTAAATAACTTACATGAAAGGGTTTGATTGGAAGTTATATTGAAGACATATTCGTATAGTATAGAAACGGTGTAAATAAATTGAATAGACTGAATATAGTAAATATAACCTTTATACAGAAGAATATTCTATAACATTGATTGTGACAACAGTTGGAACAGCCAGAAACAAGTAATTACATAATGATTGGGAATATAGTAAAGGAATATTTGTCACCAAGGTAAGGAAGATTAATAACCGTCATGTTTATGACGTCTGATGGCAACGGTTTCAGTAAACTTCCAACCAAACCCTTTCATGTAAGTAAGTTAAGCCGATTGTGTAATGATGATTTCTAAATATCACAGGTTGTAACCAACTGACGAGAACCAAACGAAATATAAATGAATCTATGCTATTCTGCTGCGAGGAATCTTTTAGTTCTTGCTCTTTTCAAACGTATTCAATTGAAAATGATTTCCCTCTGGTATAATATGAAAAACGTTGCTATTCTACGACTTGGGTACAAGATTAGACAATCATTAGACGTGGATACATTGAATACATAATTTTCGAATGAAAAATTGACAATCAGGAAAGTAGTTTATTTAACACAATACAATCAGTCTGTACATAATGATCCTTTTAGTAAAATAAATGATAGAGAAATAATTTCAATATTAATGGTGTTTCATATTTGATATGGCTTAGAGGTTTGTTTATTTAAACACATAAACATTGGTACAAGAAGGCATTAAATATATTTGCGTCACAAATCATTTGATTTGTGTGAAGGCTCATATACTGCTTGAACGCCAAAACCTAAGCAAGTGCTTTTCTTATGGAGCCACACTCTGAGCCTTTGATTTAGAGGTCTAATCCACAATGTAGTAGAGCGACGTCAGGCGATTCAGTCCCATGGTAGCCGGTGACTAACAATAGGTTTATACGCCTTTTGTCCTCTCAGGTTGTTGGAGCCCATGTGTACCATTAGTTTGGAATGAAGGTTTTCCAACTTCCCTAAGTGGATCCCCCATATCCAACAACCTGGTGAAAACTTCGAACACTCGCTTTTCATCCTCTCGATTTTGTGAATAACACCTGTGGTGCGAGAAGGCAGATAATAAGATTTCTCTGACAGCTGCTGTATATACCTGAAGATGTGAGAGCATATGAATAAGGATAGATGACTTTGCGGAACCCCGAACGTACTAGGGCATTTAGGGGCAACATCACATGTCATACAGATTAATCTACGTTGATTCTCAAACCACACTCTAAATATGACCAGGCTAGTGTGTGATACTAACCCCATTGCTTAAACCAAATTAGGTAGGACAGATTTTGAACCTGAGACTTAGTAAATGAAAGTCGAGAGTCTCGATCACTAAGCAACTGTTGTAGTTTATTTTTTATTACTGTTTATTGTTTTCTTTCTATTAAATTGAAGATATACACCTTTTTATTGAATATTCAATACTCAGTGAATAATCCATTAAAAGGGCACTCTGCTCATAGTTATTCTTTATACCAAATCAAAATACTAACGTTATTATGATTATTATTGTTAATTACAAAATGGTAATAACAATCGATTTTTGTACTATTGATTTATTCTAGTTCCATGAATGTCCTCAATGAGGTTGTAAATTAATCAGTTAGACAGTTGAATGTAAAAAAATAAACTCTTGGGGCGTTATAATTTGATATTTCCCCTTTATAGCTTCGAGTAATCTTTAACAATCCTTTATATCAGAAGGGGTTTTGTGGAGATTTTAGAAATTTCACTGATTGAAATCATGAGTCGATTAAAGCTAGACCACCATGGAGAACCTGTAAGCACTGGACGGCCGTTTCGTCCTATTGTGAGACTCCTTAGCAGTGCGCATCCATGATCCCCTCCCGAGATTCGAACTCAGGACCTATCAGTCTCACACCAGGTGCTTAACCAACTAGACTACTGAGCAGGCATTCAAGGGTGTTAATGTCTAACTTCAACCAATCCACGAAGTTGCGCCACCATACATCATTGTCTTCAATGAGTTGATATCTCATAACAGACCTGGTTGAACTTCACTGGTAACGGCTTCTCACTAGAGCTCCAGGAGTATCTCTTGAAGTCAGTCACTAGTGAGCAGATGATTAATATCAGAAGAGGTTTTGTGGAGATTTCAGAAATTTCACTGGTTCCAGGTTTTCCATGGTGGTCTAGCTTCAATTGACTCATGATTTCAACCAGTGAAATCCTTTATATGACAGAATAATGTATAATGATCTGGATCAAAGCAATCTGTTGGAGACACCCAGAAGATTCATTGAAGAAAACCAATAAAGACTCTGAAAATGCTGAGAAAATGTCTTATCCAATCAGCATTCAATAGAAGTTTTATCAGAAACATTTAGAAAGTGAAATGTCACGTTTATGATTGGATAATTACCTATCCTACTATCATGTTTAGTAGCGTCCCAGAACCTTCCAGAAACCAAAGGCCATCTAAAATGCTATAAATACCCTAGATTTTTTTTGTATACGAACGAACCTTTAGAGTAAAGCGTTCTTTCCGTATTTTGCACCTTTCGTGCTCAAGTTGCTGTGTAGTGTTAGGATATTCGGAAAAATATACCAATAATTATCATGTTAAGTCTAATATTGTCCTTGGACTTTAAATGAACACTCCCTACCGGTCAATACTTGTTCACTTGTTAAATATTGTACAAAATGTTGTTTTCTATTTTATGGTACGATGTGGTTTGTTTGGTTGGTATATAAACAGAGTATGTCTGAAATACTGCGCATCTAACCTGCAGTCCAATCGTTACAACATGTAGATTTAGTGTAAAGAGCTTAATAAAAGTAATCAAGAGTTAAGTTGGAAGATTTATCAAAGCCCTGTATTTCAATAGCTGATTTATACTGAAATTACCCACTAATTATGTAGGGATAACTAATCAAATAGGTACGGTGACTTTAATCCAGGTTATTCATGTTAGTATTGATAGATTTCTGTATTATCATCATATCGTTCACATAAATCGTGAGATTTTACTCGGTTGATCTAAATGTGTTAGACAAACAACATATACTTATGGCTACATAGATATGTATATGATAACTGTGTTCAATTTAAGGGATAAATAGATCCTTATGTATTTGAATGGACCTAGAATTTTCGACTGATCCACTGTACCAATAAACTATGATTGAATTTCTCCTCCCTTTCACGAACTTCTCTTTACAGAGTTCAACTATAATCTCCCATGAAACTGAACTCATGATCTTCAAAGTCTGGCGATAAGCATTTTACATTGTAGTAAAAAAACCCAACAGTCTACATTTTCAAATTTAGTTAATTCAGTATACATAAAGCAACTTTCATATAGTAATACTACTACTACTACCAATGATAAGTGAATCATTTTCGACATAAGCCCCCAAATGCCCTGGTACGGCCGAGAGTGGGGAGAGTCCGCTCTCCCTCTTGAAATGCTCTCACATGGCCACGCGTATATAGCCTCTGCCAGGGAAGTCTTACTCACTGCCTTCTCGTGGCGGGGGTGTTGTTCACGAAAATGAGAGGACGAATAGCGAATGTCCGGCGCTTTAACCGGATTCCAAACCAATGGTGCACATGGGCTCCAGTATCCTGAAGGAACAAATGGCGTATGAACCAATCGTTGGTCACCAGCTTCCATGTGACTTCATCTCCTTACGATGCTCCACTGCCTTGTGGATCAGACTCTCAGGTCGAAGGCTCGGAGTGTGGCCTCCTAAGAAAACCACCTGCTTCGGTCTGGGCACCCTGGCAGTATCACAGTCCTCACACATATCGAATGAGATTTGTGTGGCGCATATGTATTTGGTGCCTCTTTGTACCAATATCTATGTGTTGAAATAAATAAATTTCGAAATAATTGAGATTAACCGTTACCGGTATTTCAATTGAACTTCAAAAAAGTTAAGAATTAGTAATGAGGAGAAACTAGTTGTTCAGTTAGATATTTTTGTATTGGTTATTTGAATCTTTGTATTGACGTTTAAGATTGCAATGAATCAGTATCTTATCAACATATGTGTATCATTTGCGGATTGTCTCTATATTACGTTATGCTACAAACATTATAAGCAGAGATGGATTGTAGCTGGCAGTGGGACCCCGGACGCACGTTTCATCCTAGATAGATGGTTGAAACGATGGTGTTTTAAGAGAACAGTACTAGGTTTAAGTCTCACTATGAACATCAACTCTGGGATTCAGTTACATCGAGTCCCAAATAGGACGAGCGTCCTTTATACCATTGCTCAGTTGGATAGTTTACATAGTTTTTGTTTGATATTTATTTCTTCTCTATAATATCGTTGGACTCGAGCTCAGTGGTTTAAAAGCATCCTTTCTATTACAGGAACTTGGAGGTATTCAATTTTAGTTTGTATGAAACTATATGTGCTCACTATTGAAGTGCCCTATTCCGTAATATAAACTATGCTTGGATTGAACTATTCTCTGGTAACTATCTGGATTAAATTGTATACAGTCTTACTTTCTACACTACAATTTTCAATCTGAATTGTAACAACAAATGACATGTTTTTATACCTTTTTTAATTTATTCATCCAGGTGGTGTAAAAGTGCTCTGTAGACTTTTATGTTTAAATTCAGATCGTCAAGAGATTGCCGAACCAATTTGTTCAGCTTTAAGGCATGTCACTCATCGGAATCCTCATTCCAATTCAGCAATTTATGAGGTAAGTTCTTCCTGTCTCTTTTTTTCTTCTTCTTTCTCCATGGTACTTTATAACAGTCTAATGTCATTAAGTAAATGATGCCACGTTATAGTTAACGTTCAATATTCTTAATATATTCCCTATCTTTATTCATTGTCATATGGATGATACATCATTCTTTAAGTAGTTTTAGAATTTAATTCATTTTTGTTAATGGTTGTTTGAATCTTCATACTGATGTTTAAGACTGTAATTGATCAGTCTCTTATTGACATCCGTTGTGCCTTGCTTCGATGTTGTCTTAAGTCACAATTATTATAAACAAAGATGAATGATAACTAGCAGTGTAATCTAGAACGCACGTTTCGTCCTATTTGGAACTCATTTTTAGCTGAATGTACCTGTATTCCAGAGTTGATGTTTACAGTGGGACTCGAACCCAGTGCCGTTCGTTTACTTAAAATGTTTATTGATTGATTAATATGAAATGATCAACTGATAAGTCCATATGTAATTAAATCGACTAACTTGTTATTCTTGTCACTAGTCACTAAATGGAATATATGTGCAAAAAAACTCAAGAATTGATTATTTTTACACTAATTAACCGCTAAGTATTAACTTATGTCACGATTGTCTAGTCTTTAGTGCTGGTTTAATTCTATCAAATAACTCTAAATAGCTTTACATCACAGTCAATAGTAAGCCATTTCATCAGACTTTGTCCAAGTTATTTCTCATCAATAACATGGATCAATAATAAATTCACTTGGTATTGTTTACTTGAATCTTCCCATTGATGTTTGTGGATTAAAGCAATGTCGAGGTAATACGCACAGGATGTACATATGCCAACATGAGACTGATCAATTGCAGTCCTAAATAACAATGGGAAGATACAAGTAAAACAACATCAAGTGTATTTAAACTTCGCCTCATTGCACAGCAAAAGGCTATCAGGACTCAGTAGCTAAGTGGATAACGCGATGGCGTTTGAAACGAACGGTACTGGGTTGGAGTCCCGCAGTGAACATCACGTCTGCGATGCAGGTACATCCAGATGACGAGTCCGAAATAGGACGAAACACGTGTCCTGTACTACACTGCTAGCTATTATCCATCTTTTCTCATAAATTGATAATCCTGCAACAACTGATGTTATTTTTGAGATCCAATACGTTACCACATAGATTGATAGTCAGAAAAGAAGTTACTAACTTAAGTCAATCAAATTACATCTTGGTATCAAGTCACTGATATTATTGATATTAATTACTAACTAATGATTAGTTGTTTTAAAAACAGAATTGGGCAATGACTAGTAGTGGAATCCAGAACGCGCGTTTCGTCCTATTTTTTACTCGTTTTTTTTACCTGGATGTACCTTAATCCCAAAGTTGATGATATCTCCAGGATTATTATTACGATTGTTATTATTACAGTTTGTTTGTGGTAGTTATTCGATTAAAAGTTAATTTTTTTTCCTCAGATGGAGAAATCTTTACAGAAGGTAGTTTGCTTTCAATCTCTGATCAATTCATTTTAAAGTACTGTGATGTGAGCTACTTATATCCACCTAAGTAGTATATAACGATGGTTAGTAATATAATGTATTTCAGCAGAAGTCCGAGAAGGAAAGAATGGAAACGGAAAGTAATTGGTATGAAAATCCAGGAACACTGAAATCTGAGACGATGAAATGATATTTGCAAAAGGGGACAGTCAGGTTTGAGACGATAGATTGATATTTACCATTCTATCTTCAAAGATATTCACCTTTTGACTATATAGGCACTTGAATCTTCAGTTAAAGCTCTATGTAAATCAGTCTACAAGATAGATGTTGTTGAACTCTGTTTATTTTCCTCTTTTAAACTAGGTACGTACCAGTGACACTTTGTCAACTATTGCTTCTTTATTCCTGAAATATCAATTTGTATCCGCCTTACCTTTATTAAAATCTGTTGTTGGTCTTATTCGAAATTTATCTACTGTGGAAGTGACACGTCATGAACTTAAGTGAGTTAGTTATGTTTAATTATCTCATTGTAAATAATCAGTGAATATCTGAATGTTCAATCATGGAGAAAATTTTAATTAAAGCTACTCATATCTTTATGTTCATAAAGTAGGTCTTGAAGAAATTCTAATTTTGACCAATTTTATCCATCTGTAAATGATAATCTCGTCGATTGAAGATTATTAACAAACTACTATATAAGTATGCGGCTGTTTGTAGAGATAGATGAATTATATAGTTTGACATTACGGATTGATCTTAGCTGGACGGGCATCAAAAAACGAGGAAGGACTAGATAGCTATTTCGTTCTAGTATAACATTCCTTAATACTGCACGTCCTCACGACCACCACTGGGGATCTTATTCAGTACATTCAATTCTTATAAAGAATCAATAAATTTTAGACCATCAAGTTGCCATTTAATGGTCTACATACTTAGGATGTAAACTACTAAATTTAACAATCTTCATCAACCTGAGTACAAACCACTATATTAACACTGGTAACTAATTTCAAGAGAAAATTCCCCAAGTTAAAATCAGAAGCAGCGACCATCCGCCGATTCCATTAATATCGAATGTGAGGTACTTACTCATCGGTGACAGATAGTTGCGCAATATCAATAATTGGCTGAAGTTAGAAATATTAACATTTAGACGCTAATTCAAGGGTCTAAGCGCTCATCGGTGAACCTGAAGGTTACAACCTTCAGGGTAGGCGTTCGCGTGCGAGATCGAAGGCCGTGGGTTCGATTCCAATATACACGATGGTGGATGCGTACTGTTAAGAAGTCCCATACTAGGATGAAATAAATATCCAGTTCTTCCAGGTTTTCAATGGTCATCTGATATTGATTAGTTGATGATTTCGATGAAATTCAACAATTTTCAAAACACTTTACTGATAAAAATATTCATATTTTCTTTCATAACAGAGATTTAAATGTACCAGGAATGGTAGCAAATATTTTCTTACAAACATTTAATTCATTGAATAAAACCAATAGACAACAATATCATGGTATCACTGAAGAAGAATCGAATAACTATTTAGAAGGTGTAAATCTTGAAGATATGCTAGAATTAACATTGGCCGCATTACAAATTATGGCTAAAGATCAATCTATTCAAGAAGAATTCATTCATACAGCAGGTTTAGTTTCATCTGTTGTACAAGTAAGTTTATTATATCATTGATTTTGGTAAAAAGTATTCTAGTTGCCCTGGTAGGCCCCCAAATTCCCTGGTACGGTCGAGAGTGGGGAGAGTCCGCTCCTCCTCTCGAAATGCTCTCCCATGGCCACACGTATATAGCCTCTGCCAGGGAAGTCATACTCACTGCCTTCTCGTGGCGAGGGTGTTGTCTACGAAATTGAGAGGACGAAAAGCGAATGTCCGGCGCTTTAACCGGGTTGGTGGACATGGAGAGTTCACCTAGTGGATTTGGAAAACCCTGATTCCAAACCAATGGTGCACATGGGCTACAGGATCCTGATGGAACAAATGGCAGATGAAGCAATCGTTGGTCACCAGCTACCATGTGACTGCATCTTCTTACGATGCTCCACTGCCTTGTGGATCAAACCTTTAGGTTGAAGGCTCCGGATGTGGCACCCTAAGTAAACCACCGGCTTCTATTAGGCACCCGGGCATTATCACAGCCCTTACACATATCAAATTAGATTTGTGTGGCGCATATGTATTTGGTGCTTTCTTGTACCAATATCTATGTGTTAAAATAAATTAGAATAAAGTAAAACATTTTCTATCAGCTAGGAGTGGATATTCATAATTTTGAAGCAAATGGGATTCTACCTGGTAATTATTTGTGATAATCAAAAAGCCTATTTACTTAATTACTTACGACACCCCTCATCGGGGAGGATAAATCGCCCACCAGCATTCTCCATCCAATTCTGTCCTGGAGAATCCTTTCCAGTTATTTTCAGTTGCTATTTATCCTATTCATGTTTGTTTCCATTTCCCGGCACAATCTGTTCCTTGGTTTTCCTCTTTGTCTTTTCCCTTCAGGATTCCAATAAGCACTTGCCTCGTAATACAGTTTGATGATTTCCCCAATGTGTGTCCTATCCACTTCCATCGTTGGTTCCTAATTTCCTCTTCAAATGGAAGCTGGTTTGTTCTCTCCCACAGTAGACTAATGCTGATGGTATCTGGGCGACGTTCATTGATTATCGTGCGTAGACAATTGCTTATAAGTACTTGTACTTTGTTGATGATGGTTGTAGTAATGCTCCAAGTTCCGTCTCTGCACAGTAGAACTGTGTTGACGTTCGTATTGAAAATTCTCACTTTGAGATTGGTTGACAGACTGTTGCGTTCTAAATGTTCTTCATTCGTAGGAATGCCACTCTCGCTTTATGTCTGCATCAGATCCTCTTTGCTTGTCGATGATGCTGTTCAGATCTTGTCCATCATGTGCGATCAGGTTGGTGTTCTCTGTGTTGTATTTGAGGATCTAGGTTTTCCCCTTGTATATGTCGAGCCCTAATGCTGCAGAGGTTTCTGCTACACTGAATGTCTTGACCCGTATTTGCATGTGCGTATGAAATTGAAATCTGCAAAGTTCAAATCGTCTAATCGCATTCAAGCTATCCATAGCATTCTGTGCTTCCTTTGAGATACGGAGGTCTTCATAGTCCAGTTAAACACCATATGAAAGAGAAAGGAGGAGAGTAAGCATCTTTTTCTGACTCCGGTTCTCACTTGGAACGCGTCTGTGGAATTTTGTAACATATGTCCTATTCGATTCCAACGTCTTTCCCTAATTTCCTTTTCAGCTGGAGGTTGGTTTGTCCTCTCCCACAGTTGTTCGTTGCTGATATTATCTGATCCGAGCCACTCACTGTATTTCGCGCTCCCATTGAGATTTAGAGATCTTTATAATCCAGCCGACCACTAAAGGGAAGAGAATGGGCTACAATAATCTGCTTTGTCTGACACCAGTTTTCACTTGGAATCTATTTGTAATACTGAGATCAAAAAGCGATTTACCAAGTAATTCATGACCTTCAATGCTTTTTCGGATATTTTCTATTCATAATAACCGAATAGTCAGTGATACCACTCTTTTCTAGTCCTTAATCCTTATCAACTTCCGATAGATAGATTTGCGACAGGACCACTGATTTATGTGACATGACATTCAGTGCACTATGTCTTGGCAACAGATAGTTGGAGGTAATGGAAAGAAAACCCTGGATTGTGGTTTCATGATATTCGGAACTGTTTAACAAGGTATACCCGTAATCTTGAGGAAAGTACTGCTGTCTAGCGAATTCGATCCTATGTCATCTACTTTACACATTAATACTGCTGTATTTAGGCCTCAACCAACATCCTACCAGATCGAGATATTTACAATTAATTAATCACTGAATAGTGGTCAATTTCATGTTTGCTTAATCCTTTAATACTGACCTCCTAACTTCTCAACATTGTGCATATAATATCGAATCACGTAAACTAGTAAGTCATATTGTAATTAGATCAACAAATGTAAGATTTCAATAGTTAGTCGTGAAATTGGGTTACATCTAGTTTAATTTATTTTTTTTTAATTTAGTTAGTATATTCTCCATCTGTATGTTTACAACGTGCTTCAACTGCTTTCTTAAGTCAGTTGTCAACATCTCGTTCTGGATGTCAAGCAATTGAAAATGAAGGAGCTTGTCCTCGATTTACCGAACTAATTCAGTCAAATAATGAATATATTGGTAAGTGATTAAATAAAATTTTATTCTCACCACATAAATCATTCAACTTATGTGAGGGCTGGGATAATACCCGGGTGCCCAAACCGAAACAGGTGGTTTTCTTCGGAGGCCACACTCGGAACCTTCGACCGAAAGGTTTGATCCACATGGCAGTGGAGCAACGTATGAAGATGCAGTCCCATGGTAGCCGGTCACCAACAATTGGTTCATACTCCATTTGTTCCCTCGGGATCCTGGAACCCATGTGCACCATTGGTTTGAAATCAGGGTTTTCCAACTCCCTTAGGTCAATCCGCAATATCTACCAACCCGGTTAAAGCGCCGGACATTCGCTTTTCATCCTCTCGATTTCTTAAACAACAGTAATGCTGCGAGAAGGCATTGAGTAGAACTTCCCTGACAGAGGCTGCATAGGTGTGGTTATGTGAAAGCATTTGGTGAGAGAGAAAGTGCTCTCTCCACTTTGGGCCATACCACGGCACTTGAGGTCCATTAATATTTACTTTCAGTTTATCATTGTAGTGAGTTTAATTCAGTGGGTAATACATTGATGTTTGTAGTGAATGGTACTGAGTTTAACTCTCAATGAAGATATCAACATCAGAATGAAGGTATATCCAGTTGATGAGTACCAAGTAGGACGAAAGATACGAGCTCAATACCACTGTTAGCCACTATTCAACTTCATTACATTTTGATATATAGTTTATATTTGATTAAAATCAATTATATTCCTCTCTTTTTTAGCTGCGTATACTGCAGCAATCTTACATCGTATTGCTCAAGATAAACCTGAAGCTTATAGACGTCGATTATCATTGGAATTACGTCAATCACTTTTTGATGGTGGACTACTCAATGATCCAAATCAAATAGATCCATATAATTCAAGTCCATCAAAACTAATTGATGGTATATCACCAAATAATAATTCACCTCATATTACTGATCGAAGATCAAGAAATTTATCCGATTCAAGTTTAAGACAACGTTCAAAATAGAATAATGAATTATGTAGTAAGTTGAATTTTATCAAAACATTTTCATCATGATACTTGATATCTTATAGAATGAATTCATATTATGTTTTTGTTAATGGAAGAGGACATGAGGATTATCAGATTCAAAGCTTTATACAAGCTTATAATCATGATTCTTAATAGTGACTAACTATAAGAGGTAATTCACAGAGTTAAATGTGTGGCGATTAGCTTCCATCGACATATGAAGATGGTTGCACAATAACAAGGATTGATTAAAATTACAAATGTAAACCATTGGTTATCAGCCCATTGGTACAAAGGTTAACTGTTCGCTGTAAAACCTAAAGGTCCTAGATTCGATCTTCAGTACAGTAGTGTATGGATACTGTTGAAGATTCGGATAATAGGATGAAACAATTGTCTAGTACTTCTTAGATTTCAATAGTCTTTTTATTATCTGAAGTCAGTCTATAATATGCACTTCCAAAAGCATATGGTTTTCTCCAGAAATACTTTAAATATAAAATCTGTATGTTATTGTAGATTTGTAGTGAAAAACAACAAGCTGAGGATAAAATCCACTTTATCAATTCATCTAAGTGTATAATATTCAGTAATTACGGTAGTATTTTCGTCTATTCAGTCACTCAATTGTAGAATATTTATTTAAACACATAAATATTGGTACAAGGAGACACCAAATAGATGTGCGCCACATAAGTCATTCGATTTGTGTAAGGGCTGGGATGGTTTACTTAGGGGGCAACACTCAGAACCTTCGACCTAAATGTTTGATCCACAAGGCAGTGAAGCAACGTATAGAGAAGCAGTCCCATGGTAGCCGGTCACCAACGATTGGCTCATACTCCATTTGTTCCTTCAAAATAATAGAGCCCATGTTTACCATTGCTTTGGAATCAGGGTTTTCCAACTCTTCTAGATGGATCTTCCGTATCCACCAACCCATTTAAAATGCCGGACATTCCATTTTGTCCGCTCAAATTTGTGACTAACACCTATAGTGCGAGAAGGCGGTGAATAGGACTTCACTAGCATGAGTAGTTGTATGCAGTTGGTCATGCGAGAGCATCTCGATAGGGGGGGCTGACTCTCCCTACTGTCGGCCGTATTAGGGCATTTGGGGATTAGATATTTTGAAATAACACCTATCATAGAATTAATTGGGAGTATGACTTTTATTATGACTGACTACCTTACACTTGACACGTCTATAATATGATGAAGTAGTATTTTCATTGTACATTTTTCATATAAGCCAGCAAAAATGACAGAGAACGAAGCACATACACACACACACACCCATCATGGATTATCTTATATCTGAGCGAAGATTAAATCACGAGTAACTTCTGCTGAGACCTATTAATTGACTAATATTATCTATACATTCTTATGATATAATTATTCAATAATTAGATTATGTATATTTATATTCCTCTTATTATAAGCTTCATTCTGATCTATCATCTATTATTATTATACGATTTACTGTCCCTAAATTATGCTCAGTTTATTAACTACTGCCTCCCACGTTCACAGTCACTTTTTGGCTTTATGGTGTACACATGTTATTTCCTATTTTATGGTGCGTTGTGGTCTGTCTGATTGATATATAAACCTAGTATGTCTGAAATCAATGATTCGATTCGATTTGCATATTGGAAGCTGGTTTCTGGTGTTCTGGAATCAAGTGAACGGGCTAGGCGAACATAGAACCAATAAGGACGCTAGACTGCCCATACCGGTCGAACGTCATTGGTTTGGCACAGTGCGAAGATTGTATAAGTCATATTTTAATTGGTGGATAAATCACATGACAAAACCCGGACATAAACTCATAACAGATTACAATAGTGCAGATAGTAAATCCTGTTTCTCATTTCAGTTGGTTACTAGGTGTAAGATCAATATTGCGAACGAAAGTACAGTTTTCTCCCCCACTTGCTTTACTGAATTCTTTTATTTTTTCTTGTATATTTTAGAGAACTATAAATCAATACAATCTCAGGAACTCAGTTCAATATCATTAACTAACTTACATCATTTTGTTGTTTGTAATATATATCGATTTAATTTTAATTTGCTATATCTAATTGAGACGATAATTACTTATTCATTCTTTCTTTCTTTGTTTTTTTGGAATCATTTCCAAATCGGTTATTACCTTTATACCCATGAAGTACCAATCATTCAGAGGGATTCCCAAAATTGTTTTCGTATGATGTTAGTTACAAATTGCATTCTGAAGAAAATAACAATCCAAGTTATATCGACAATGACGAACCCAGAATATAAACTGACATATGTGTGTATATCGATTCAAATTGTCACATTGGATTAACATAGCGAGATACAACAGTTAGGGAAAATCTGACAGAAGTAGATGTAGTAAGAATATTACTTGTTTACTTAGTTACACCTGTTACCCCCTAATGGAGGAGCATAGACCATCTATTAACATTCCCCATCAAACTCAGTCCTATGCAATCCTTTCCTATTTCTATTCATCTTTTTCATGTCCGCTTTCAATTCTCAGCGCCGTATATTCTTTGGCTTTCCTCTTTTTCGTTTCCTTTCAGGATTCCAAGTTAGCGCTTGCCTTGTGATACAGTTTGATGATTTTCGAAATGTGTGTCCTATCCAATTCCAGCATCTTTTCTTAATCTCCTCCTTAGTTGGAAACTGGTTTGTTCTCTCCCATAGAAGTAGTAATAATGTTAGTGGCGATATAACAGATGAATTTAAATACTTTTCTCTTCTTACACTATTTAAAAAAATATGATAATAAGACTACACTGTATGACCGAATTTATACTATCGTTAGATTGAATACTCGAAGCGGTACCCTATACATATACTAGACAACGTTATATCATATATCCGATTCACCGCCAATAATCGAGAACCAAAGTAACACTAGACAATACTTTATTTCAAACAATTACAGGCCGTCACTTTCAGTGAGTTCAGAGTAGAAATCAATAATAGAAAGGAAACCACATATTCAAATAGTCAGTAATCCGATTTTCTGTATCTTCACACCTAGCGATAAATCACTTTTAATTTCATTACCACACACCAATTTAAATAAAAATAAACAAACGCATGGACCATGTAATGCACTAAAGAAACAATACTTGACTCATTTTAGATAGAATTGACCATCGCTTTTGAAAGATGAATTAAAATTAGGTTCCCTCTCAAATAGCTTCTTTACAAAAAATACTCTATAACGAATAGGTGAAATCCTGATAACAATAACCGGTTCACAGAAATATGATCTGTCCTTTCAGGCCTCTTTATTTATTTGAACACATAAATATTGGTACAAGGAGGCAACAAATGGATATGTGTCACACAAGTCATTTGATATGTGTGAGGAGTGTGGTACTGCCCGGTTACTCACACCGAGGGTCACATCCAGAACCTTTGACCTGGAGGTTAAATCCACAAGGCACTGCAGCAGCCAAAGGAGGTGCAGTCCCATGGTAGCCGGTCACCAACGATTCTTTCGTACTCTACTCTATTTGTACCTTCAGGATCCTGGAACCCATGTGCACCATTGGTTTGGTATCAGGGTTTTCCAACTCCCTTAGGTCAATCCCCAATATCTACCAACCCGGTTAAAGCGCAGGACATTCGCTTTTCATCCTCTCGATTTCTTAAACAACAGTAATGCCGCGAGAAGGCAGTGAGTAGAACTTCCCTGACAGAGGCTGCATAGGTGTGGTTATGTGAAAGCATTTAGTGAGGTCGAACGTGTCGACAACTTTACTTATCTTGGAGGTCTGATCAACCCTAACGGGTTGGTGTCTGACGAAATCTCAGCACGGATTCGAAAAGCTGCTTTGGCTTTTGCCAACTTACGTCACCTATGACATAATAAAAACGAGAGGTCTTTTACGTCTTTTTTGAGCAATAACAGAGTTCAACGCTTTCGTTTCTTTTATATATTACAACCATTGAATTAACTACTTTTGTGAATCCGGTGTCCATCTTGTTGTGGTAATGAGGTATGGCAACTTGGACCGATGCATAAATGTGCCTGGTCCTACGTTGTAGCTGACTGACTGACTGATTTGGTGAGAGAGAGAAGGCTCTTTTTACCCTCAGTCGTACTAGGGCATTTAAGGGCTCTTTCAAGCCTGACAGTACTTATAGACAAAACATATGTTCTGATATTGATGGTGTAGAGAGCCCTAAACTAACTGAAGTTACAGACACTTCTGTGTGTAAAAATTAGCATCAAAAGTTGTCTATCTGACAACGGAAACATCAATGTCAACTTGAACTGTGAAAACAATTATAATGGGCATCATTAAACTTCATTTACTAACTGTGAATAAAAGTTGATTTATTTACAGGACATGAAATACAGCTGGGTTGACAAAATATACATTGTAAATTATTAGAAAGGGAGTATACATTTGATGTGGAATTAAATCGTGACAAATCAAGTTCATTGAGGACTTTCCTTTGGATTGTATAAGACCCAAACTATAAACCACAGCAATTTTACAGATAATTTATAAATTAATAATGTTCAACCATAAGTGTTTTTGAAGTATTGCTTGTATATTTTTGGTACCCTTAGTTTAATAATTCTGAGGTTAGTCGTTAAGTACTAGGTAAGTATGGCAAATCAATTGACGAGGTAGTGAATATTAATTGACTGCAATGGTTAATATATATGTACTAGGTGTACCCATTTACCGACCACCTCAACAGGCGACTGATGTGTACAGAGAAAGAAGAAGACTTGACATACTACGAGAGCAATTTTTCGGGACGTCATTTCATTTAATTCAGAGCTTGTAAAACAGTAACATTTATTTTTGCCCCTAATCTATTCTACAGATCATTAGCTTTCGTAATTTAAACGTATTATTTTGTACTCTACTTCCCAAATTTTGACATAATTGTATTTTCCTAATTATTATACGTTGTAGTCAGGTTAGTTATCTATTTATTCATGTACTCTTTTACATCAATCTGAAGTCGGGAATAAGTCGAGCAGTGTTCCAGTTGTCTTGTCTTCTCTCACTCGTGTGCTTGTCAGCCAATCAGGTGGTAGAACAGTTCTCTTCCCTCTACCCCACTTCGAACTCACGCGTACTAGCCTCAAGGATAAGCCGGTCAGTCTATCTCGTCCAGGTCTTAATCTAGATTAGACAGGTTATTCTCAGTACCAAGTGTGGGTAGACAAATCAAGGACGTAACAGCGACGACGGTCGGTGTAGTAGATTTTTAAAAAAGCCATGGTGGGCAAAGTTAAGACATGGCACCAGTTCATTGACTTTAAGACCCAGTATGTAGGTAGGTACACATTACCGGATTAGGGTTGTGATTGTCGTAACTAATGGTTAAAGACTAAATGACGTGGTTTAAGATTGTTTTCAATAGTGCAAGTGTATTCACTACATATAACTTTAGATCCTAAGGCTTCAAAATTCCTTACAATTTCTTATTTTACTAATATACATTTTCTTGGATCTTACTTTGGATGCTTAATCGTTCCAAATACCATTAATCCTGTTACTATTTCTATTATGGTATTTGCTGTGACAATATTCATCTCCCTGTGCTAATAGGGTATTAGAATTGGGACCAACGTCAGCACATGTTTCAGGTTCGCTCTTGTGTTTCACTACCTAACTGACCAATATAGTATATATTTCTTAATTTATGGATTATCATCAGTCATTAAGTGTTAGTGAAATCTGTTATTAGCGTGACAAAGTCCTGACTATTGAATACTTAAGTTAGGATCAGACGGGAGCACGTTGTTTGTTCCATTTTTAACTTGTCAGCGTTATCGTGAGTATAAAGAGGATACTACTGGAATATTTGTTCGCTTTCATAGCTTGCTCTGATTTATGAATCGTCGAGTGTATTAAAATATACAAGGAATAATAAACAGTACAAGATTATAATGAAGTATAGTGAAGGCAATTATTTGATACCTTGACCGATGGCTTAGGTTCTCAGCTATATTAACCAAGACCTTGTCATTCACTTCTGTATATCGAGTGGTTTGAATGTAAGAAAACTATTGTTCTGGGGAATCATAAATGATAACGACAGACTTTCATCATTTTCCTTCAGTGCTAAAATATCAGTACCGATAACTATCATGATTGTCTAGTCTTTTGTTATATGTTGACTGAGTTCTGTTGAGCAATTAACAATGTGACCATTAGTCGAAATGAATCAACATCAAATGTACCATCTTAAGATGTTAGATAGTTGAGAATAATCAACAATAAACCCTGACATGTTTTAGGTCTCATGTTAATTGGCCCTCGTCTGTATTCTTGAGTGAACTGATACTCCATGGTGGAATTCAAACTCGAGTCCCTCAGTTCCACAGTCTGAGACGTCACTACCAATGGTTTAATCAGATTGGCCAGTGAAATAGTGAAACTTGATTTACCGGAATATAAGAACAACTGTACACATATATTTACATCGTTTTATTTTTGTAGTAAACAAATTATTTACATATAAAATGATAATTCAGTGTTTTCGCATAAGTTGGTGTAATAGTTGATCAGGTGGTGGAGCTGTATAAATAGGATATTCACTTATTTGTTTTAAAGTATTTTCCAATTGAATATCAGAATTTAATTTTCGTTTATTTGCTCGTATATGATTATCGAATTTCACAGGAGCTGCTGTATCAACCAATTGTAGTAAGCTTCGTTGTTTCGGTGGTATATTTAACCCGGTAGTCTCCTTCTGTAAAAGTATAGGTTGAATGAGAAACGATGTTTAATAAAGGAAAATAGGAAATATATATAATAGTCAATATACACTCATTGATACGATGTGGATCATTCATAGTGCTGTTAGAAGTATGAGAGCGGTTATCACATCCCGATTGCCTACATCGTGGAAGGGTTCTTCTGGAGGTACCTGAAAAGGAGATTGGACTAGAGGTGGTCTTAATGACCTGAGAGCGTGACCGGAGTGCTGAACAGAAAACTGCTTGAGGTCAGACACACACGACCTTTTTAGGAGTAATTTTCCTGTTAGCTCTGTAGCTGTTGAGACCTTAACGCCGGAGACGGATATCCATGGGATAAGGCAAGGTGTGCATGTTAGTTCTTTCTACAAGGGACAACCTTCTTAACGACACTTTCCCAAATTATATTAACGCAATAAAATATGCTGCTACCTGATTGATTGTCAACACCTTTGGTTTGCTAACGTTGTGTGTTACAAGGTCACCGGGTGTAATTGCATAAATAGAGTATTTCTATTTAGTTTTTCGACCTCTGCTTCGAATATTAAGCTATCCTGAACATCTTGTATTCTCTACCTCTTACGAGGATGTAGATTATTCACACTGAAGTATTGTTGTATGTGAAAGATGTCTATTCTATTCAGGTTCCTATTCGCTTATGTTCGTAATGGAATAATCCGAATTACGCAGTTAGTGATTACCATAAACCCATACCAATCCCAATAAACGTGAGATTTACCATTTTCAACTTATAACATGTATCAAGTTAAATTTAATACTGTTTTGTAATAATTTTGGATTTATAACTGTAGAGTTTGCAGAAGAAATTATCATAAACTATGATTCGCTCTTATACTCTTTGTTCTCACGAGAAGGTATGTATAAAGGAAGAGTGGAACTTGACATCTACAGAAAGATTAGAACTAGATGCTGAATCTGCAATGTTACACAACCATTCCAAACAACAATCGCAGAAATTAAGAAGACCGTAACCAGGTAGTTTGCATTTACCGACAAGACTGAGATCAACAGTTCTTGACTAATGGGACATTTAAGTTTGGCTGCTCCATCTTTTTTCTAGCCTACTCTGACAGCAATTAACACCGGACGTTGATGTAGGCAATAGTGAAGCATTCGCAACACATGCCTTAATCACTTCAATTAATGAAGATTTACAACCTCATTAAACAAGTTGTTCATTTTACCTTGTTACTTAACCACTTACGCCTGTCACCTCTGATAGAGGAGCAAAGGCCGCCCACTAACATTTTCCATCCAAATCTGTTCTAGCCAATCCTTTACAATTGGCAATTATTCTTTTGATGTCTACTTTCGTTTCCCGGCAGCATGTTTCCTGGTCTTCCTCTTTACCTTTCCCTTGCCTCGTGATAAAGTTTGATGGCTTCCTCAATGTGTGTCCTATTCACTTCCAACACCTTTCTTTAATTTCCTCTTGAAAGCGGAAGCTGGTTTGTTCTCTCTCTTACAATAGTCTGTTGCTAATGGTATCCGGTCAACGGACTTTGAGTATCTTACATAGACAATTGTCCATAAATAAATACTTTTTTGATGATGGCTGTGGTAATTCTCCAAGTCTCAGCTCAGTGTAGTAGAACTGTGTTGATGTTCGTATTGAAGATTCTAACTTTAATATTGGTTGGCAGACAGTTGTTTTGAGTTCCATATGTTCTTCAACTGTAGGAATGTGGTCTTTGCTTTGCCAATCCTTACCTTTACATCTGTATCAGATCCTCCTTGTTTATCGATGATACTGACCAGGCACGTGGAAGTTCCCGCATCTTCCATAGCTTCTCCATCAAGTGTGATTAGGTTGGCGTTCAGGACTTTGCTTTCCCCCTCGTGTATGTAGAGGTCTATTGTTGCAGAATCTGTTACTACTACTTTTACAGATCAAGTTTCACACCCATCACGTAATACAGAAACGACTGCTATGCATCATAATCGTTCTTCAAATCATAGATAAACATTTTGTTAAAACTACAAGTTATACAAATCTTTATTAGGATTGTTGGGATATTCAGGAAAATATCCCAGGAATTATTCTATAAAGTCTAATGCTATTCTTGGATTTGGAGATGGTATTATTTTCTTACTGGTCAGTACTTATTTCAAGTGTCATTTTCCTACTGGTCAATATTGTACAATGTTACTTTCTATTTTATGGTACGATGTGGTCTGCTTGATTAGTATATAAACAGAGTGTGTTTGAAATATAATGATTCATATCTCCGAGGCTGATACTTGTGTTCTGGACTCAACTGGCTGGGCTAGACAGAGAAACGGGACCAATCAGAACCCTAGGCCGTTCTAAGTGTTTGCGCGTTTTGGTCCGATCGATAATTCGCTCTGCCTTCTAATCTGCTGCCGTCTCACAGCTATAGCAAGGATGAATAACGAATTACCTGCTTAGATAAAAGAAAACTTAACCATCACATTACAAATAGACTTACTAGGCTTTTCTGTATTTGTTTACGTGTTCCATAATAAACTAAATCATATCGTCCTGTCTCTCTTCCAATTAATGTTTTCATTAATCCAATCAATTGAACATGATTATGATTATCATTAATTGATTTTATCATTATATCATTATTCAATGGAATAAAACAAAGTGAAACAAACATTGTTCCATTTGATTGTTTATGTTTATTCTTTACTCCACTTTTATGTATTCGATCACATAATGGTTGAGAAACAAGATTTCCCAATGTTTGTATGATATTCAATTTTATATTTGAATTCAATTGAACTTCATAAATGGTAACTAGAATGAAGAAAAGAAGAAGTTAATTCATTGAAAGTGATCCTAAAAACAATCGATGAAACTAGAACAAGCGACATTAAAAAAAAAAGATCTATATTATTATTAATAAGGAGTTGAGTTATTCAATTCTTGATCCTCAACTATTGAAAGTTGATGGAACTATGTTTTATTCTAAATGTGAATCCTGAATGGATTGCCTTGATATTAGCTATTCTGTCACAAGTTTCACTCTAAAAAAAGGTGAATTATCACTAGCAGTGAAGTGTAGAATATAAGTTTGATTCTATTCGTGAATCGTCAACTGGACAAATCTCTCTCGGTGTGCATTTTTCATATCGGAACCTGAAGTCAGTACCATTCGCCTTCTAAATGCTCGACACTTTATCTGCTGAGTTAATGACTTCTAGTTTCAATGAAAAGATCAGCACTGAAATGCAAATAAATTCTAATGTCAAGTCATATACATGACGAAAACCAGGTCTCGAACTTTAGTCATAACAACAATTTGTCTACTTCTAAACAGTAGTAGCCTTTCTCCATATTCGTTATTTATAATCTTCTCTCCAAATGTTCTCAATATACAATCCTATAAAGTCAGCATACAGCATTTATAAGTTAAAACGGTGATCAACGGATTCCATAATTACGTAAACTAATAGTGGGAGCAATACAAAGAAGTCTTAATTCACAACAGCGATAACAACTTCACCATACAACACTAATCTGAAATTTGGATAAACCATATATGTTGGTGAACATAAACATAACTCTTATCATTCGGTTTATTCTTGAGCATCAGTTCATACTGGTGAACTACTTATAACACAAGTTAGATAGCTCGTCCAACTAATACAAGTCTCTGGTGAGAAGCTATTACAAGTTAAGTGATTCAAAAAGTCGACGTTTCAGTATAACTGAAATCAGTGGCTAGTGACCTCGTGTGACATCCTTCAGAATCGATCACAATTACACATATTCGTCCACTCTTTATCTTGTTCAAGATGTAGAATTGCAGTGTGTTTTCATTTAACCCATTTCTAATTTATATTTCTGAGCTATATTGAAGTCTAAATAACCTCAGAATGCGGCTATACTGCTCAAGGAACGACTGCTTGAGACCAGTTACAAACTGTCATTTTGTAAACAGTGTTAGATAAATTAGCTTCCTACTTCAAAACTACAACCAGTTACAGAAATCTGTGGGATGAGATGAAGTGTACTATTTCCAGTTCTCACCTTCTCTAAACCCATCCTTCTGTAATGAGAACCAGCATCATAACACAAGTTGATTGTCTGAGGAAAACAACTTACTAGCACTACACTCTTATGCAGTCAGCAGAACCACTATACCCTCGAATCACGATTCTCCTATTTTCGTTTCGTCACTATTCAACGGACATGGTCAATACGATAAGACATGGAGGAACGAGTGTTCGTACCAATGTGCATAAACTCAGCCATTACGACAGACCAGTTCAACCAACAACTACTAAAAACACATTTTAATCGACGTTGTGGTGACTGTTCTAAAGTTAAACCTCAAAACTACGAACGGATGATTTCAGGAAGTACTTTACTGCATAAAACAGCATTACGAAATTAAAATTAAATCGTTTTTATTTATAACACAAACCAACCTGTCCCATCCTTCAATCCCACAGCTAACCAAGGTTTACTCGGATGTGAAGTTAAACACGTCGCTAGTACATCTGGAACAACTGACATCATTTCAACACTGGAAGATGTACATTGTAACAGGCACAAAGCTCCAAGTGAAGTACGCTCACTCGCTGATCTAGGAGCGTGACCACGAACCGTGATAGCCAGGTAACGTGTAACATTATCATCGTCATTATCCGTATAAGAGACAATAACACATTTATCAATATTATTCTTCTTTGAATCTGGCCACAGACTCAATAGATTATCTCGTAGACAAATGCTGGCAGCAACTTTTGGATTGCCTGAAAACGAGAATGATTTGAACAGAACATCAATCAATCTAAACTAAACAGACAGATGTGATGAATTATTGAAGGAATGTTAGATTAATGGATAGCTAGCTAACCACCCACCCAAACTTGGAAATGTTGTGCAATACATCCAATAATTGTGGTAGATTAATTGAATGTTAGGCATGAAGATCAAATCAAAACGTCCCGTTAGTCTATGAAATCATTAGCCATTGAAGTTCGAGTAATAATCACAAACGATAATTGGGAACGCTGAGCGAAATTGATCAGAATCAGTCACAATGATGTGGATCTATCCACTCTTTATCCTCCTCTACATCTCCGGTTGTAGTATTCATACACACATACAGCTTTCCTGTCTTCTTTAGTATATCATCAGTGTTCAATCTTGACAATTACCATCATCACTACATTGTTTCGATTCCTTTTCTATCCATCTGTTAATTTAGTTGCGTCATACCACTGTGGTATGGCAACTTGTGTTATTGAACATGTGTATCAGGATCTACATTGATCATGATTGACTGAATGATACATACATGATTGCAATAAATGTGTCTTTTGGAACAAACAACTGCCACTATCCACTGTCTAAGGAGCTGCAATCGGTTAGATTAGTATACTTATCAACTATAATGTTTAGTAAGAAGAGTGCAAAATAAACGGAGAAGTGAAGACATACTCTCGTTGACACAAACATAGTCCGACTGACTGTTTCTCACCGTTTTGTATTCCGTTGTGGTATACGATCAAATCACTTTCAAAAAACATTGGTGATTGGAAATATTAAACAGGCGATATGAGTTACAATAATAGCAAGGTAAACACGTCTGCATAAAATGGAGGATGTCAAACTTAATTACATATTGAGGAGATTGATAACGAAATCAACACAGGCCTTGAACGGATTGCACTTCGTAGAGAGAGAGAGAAAAAAAACGTTTATAAATGACTGAGTACCAAAACAGATGGCCGCTTATTTAGTGACACTAAGTCACAGGTTCGAAACCCACTACACCCACTTCGATTTTGGTAAACGGGTAGTAGTATCGCTTAATCAAAGGTGAATACATCAATATGTACTTGACAAATGAGTTAATAATGATTATACCACAATAGGGTAATCTGAACTTACTTTCGAGTAAAATTTGATTCCAGTTCAAAAGAGTCAGATTAAGACCAGAATACACTAAAAAACTTGTCGATGTACTGAATTGATTTACATTAGATTGTACATTGAAGGGAATAATTAGAGAGCCAGGTGGTGGGATCGAAGGGTTTTGATTACAATACGATAAAAGATGACATGAAGCTGGAATCCATGGCGAGTATATGGGATCTTTCGCTGTAAAGGTAAAAAACGTTAATGTTTCGGCTTCTTGAAATATCAACTCGAGTGAAACGCAATTGATCTAAAAAAGTGTAGTTTACAGTCTTGTTGTCCCTAATCTGAAAGTGAATAGCTGAAACCTGTAGACAAATCAAGATATGGAATCAGTCCATAAAATGATTAACCATTGAACTGAGTCATGTTGTTAGGTACAAGTTACCCGGTTTACATTCTTGTAATTATTATGGTTGGAAAACAAGACTCAGACTTGGTTGAGGTGTATCCACTGTTTTATGTTTCCGAAGTTTCTTAATAATCCTATGTTTCTTTATTTTATAAGTTCATACTTTCTTATTGAATAGTATCGTTCATATCTAATCTTTTCTACTACTAAAAACACCCTAACTACTCTAAAATTTTCCATGGTAATCTCATCTCGTTGTGTGAATATATTATTAAATAGAATATTATGTGCTATTTTCCAGCATATTTGTTTCATCTAAACAGGTTGAGAGTTAAATAATTAAAACAAGTAGTATTTGACCGTGTTGATCGCTTCGCTTATCTTAGGAGTCTCATCAGCCCTTGTGGTCTGGTGTCTGACGAAATCTCAGCACGGATACAGAAGGCTCGACTAGCTTTTGCCAACTTGCGTCCTTTATGGCGTCAGTCAGTCAGTCAGTCAGCTACAACGTAGAACCATGCACTTATGTGCATCGGTCCAGGTTGCCATACCGCATCAGCACAACTAGATGAACACCGGATTCATAACAGTGGTTAGGTAAAAGGTGGTAATATATAAGAGAAAGATTGCATATAGAGATATAGTACAAGAAGAAAGAATTGGTTAGTAGAAAGAAAGATATGAAGCGCTTTTAATCTCTTAGTTTAAGGGAAGAAACCGAGTGTATACACCTACGCCATTGTGGCGTAGGCAAGATATCCGTCTATCAACCAAAGGGCGTGTTTACTGAGGAGCAGTTCGTTCCGTCCTACTTTATGGCAGTGAAACATGGCCGATAAGAGTAAGGAATATTCGTAGGTTACTAGTATTCGATCATGGGTGTCTTCGAAACATTGCTCGTATATCCTGGGACCATCGAGTAAGTAATGCAATTGTTAGGAAACGGGCACTAGGTAAGGATGGAAAATCAATTGATGAAGTAGTGATACTTCATCAGTTGAGATGGCTGGGATATGTGTTATGTATGCCCAACCACCGACTGCCCCGACATGCGATGTTTTATGTTATAGAAGTAGGTTGGAAGAAAGTTAGGGGTGATAAGACCAGAACATGGCACAAATCCATGAAGTCACTGATAAGTAGATTGAATCATGTCGGTAGGTGTAGACGACTTGGTTGGGGACCGCAAGATGATAGCAACCGATGGTTAGAGACCCTGAATGACATGGCTCAAAATCATTTGCAATGGCGCAGGTGCATACACTCTTTCTGTTCTCCCAAATTCTAATCTTATGAATTCTTCTTTATTTCTCTTTCTAAATTTGTTTCACTGGATTATACTCTTTAAATAACATCGTCGAACCCTAATCTTTCCGATTACTGCTTATACTCTTACTACGTCTACCACTACGGGATTCGAATCAACAACTGCATCTCTGTGCTAATGTGGTATGGAAACTTGAACTGATGTACGTACGTACGAAGTTCTACGTTGTTACTGACTGAGTGAATTAAAACAAATGAATAAAACAATAAATCTTACTGTATTCAATATTATAATTCCATATCATCAGTCGATAATCCATTAATAGAACATATAATTGATTTTTCTCAGATGGAACAAACTCCATATTAACAGCAGGACAACCAAAATGTGACATGGAATAAGTATCCACTGAAGTGAATCTAAATAAGATTGAAGAAAATTCCCACACGAAAATATTAAACATAATTTCAAAGATAAATAATCTTCAATGAAGATTTGCTAAAGAAAATACTGATATTATTTGAAAAAAAGCTCCCTCAAACATCAATGTTACACAATCACTTAGTTACTCATTAGTAACCTAAATAATATTCGGTTCATAATTATTGATAATGACGATTTGTTTAAAGGAGAAAATGGGATACACTCATTGATAAATTAAAACATGAAAGACGAATAAGACTAATTTCCAACAAAAACTTAATGAATAACATTCCAGATCAGACCAATTTTAGGTGTATTATATTCGGTTTACTTGCTTCTATAGAGTCAGAAGTCAATATACACTATACTGACTACCTTAGGGTAACCAATCATTACAGTCAGGAAACGCTTATTAGTTTTATATTAGGACTGACAGTACAAATTAATGGAATAATAGCTTTGGTGTGAATAATTAACGTTCACATGTCAAATTATCCCCTGTAGTAAAGAAAAAAGATCAATATTACATATTACGAGATGGGTCAGTGTTATGAGCTAGGGTTATTACCCCACAGCTTCCGTCATCAACAGATATCAGTTGTAACTGCAAAACGTGTTAATTCAGAATTTTTAATTGGATTTACAAATTAGGATTAGTGTTTTCATCACCAACCAACCAACAATGTTTTGTCACTCTTTAGTTTACAAACTTGAGAAACTTAGGGTTGAGTTAGAGGGTGGGAATATTATCTAGCTCCACTAAACACTCTTGACTATGCATTAGATTATACAAAGCACTTTAACACACAACCTGCCTTAAAAGCAGGCTATTTTAAATATAATAGTCCGACAGATGGTGGTCCAATAGCGACCTAAATGGTTCATTGGTGGTAACATTCCAAATTGTAAAGCTAATTAAAGTGAATACCAACTCTAAAGCTGTCTCATTAACGTAGATATAACTTGCCAACAAGTGACATAAAGTAGTAAAAATTTAATTTCAAGACTACATCGAACCAAATTACATACTCTATTCTACTAAACTACTGAAACATATTACTTCGCATTTCAATGATACTAATCAAATGATAAATATTTACATAACAGTTGAATATTTATTGAAAGGGGATTTTGTGGAGATTTTAGTAATTTCAATTGTTTAGATCATGAGTCAATTGAAGCTAGACCAGTGCTTCCAGCTTTTCCATACTAGACTAGCTTCAATTGATTTATGATCTCAACAACTGGAATATTTATTACTTACACTAATAGATGAATGATACATTATCATAAATGAATAAACAGCATCACACTCTTAAATATCTTAATGTTGTATTATTCAAATGATGATTTCTAAGTGTTTATTTATTTAATTGAACACATTGGTACAAGGAGATACCAAATAGATATGCGCCACACAAATCTCATTTGATTTGTGTGAGGACTGAGATACTGCCCGAGAGCCCAACCGAGGCAGGTGGTTTTCTTAGGGGTCCATGCCCGGGGCCTTCAACCTAAATGTTTGATCCACAAGGCAGTGGAGCATCGTAAGGAAATGCAGTCCCATGATAGCCGGTCACCAACGACTCGTTCATACGTCATTTTTCCCTCAGGATACTGGAGCCCATGTTTACCATTGGTTTGGAATCAGAGTTTCCCATCTCCCCTAGGTGGACTCTCCATGTCCACCGACCCGGTTAAAGCTTTGGACGTTCGCTTTTCATCCTTTCAATTTCGTAAACAACACCCCCGCCACGAGAAGGCCGTGAGTGGGACTTCCCTGACAGAAACTATATACACGTGGCCATGTTAAAGCATTTCGAGAGGGAGAGTGGACTCTCCCCAAGCTTGGTCGAACCAGGGTATTTGAAGAACATTTGAGAAAAATGGTCTGATGAACTTATGATATATTACTGAAACTAGAATTTTCATTCACTAAAGTGTTTATTTTATATCTGTTAGGTCTTGATAACTATGATTACGTAGTAAGAATATCAACACGAAATGCTCCAGATTGGATTTCTAATAATAATTTTTATCCATCTATTGTCACTCATGTTGTAAAATAATAACTTCAACGTCTGTCAACATCTTCATATGACTGCTCTAACTGTGACAGTTTAACAGTATTTCGGTCCACCATACAACAGCTTCCTTATCTCTAAAGCTCCCACTCCTGCAAAATATAAATCTCACAACGAAGATTTATTCATGATACAGTCAAATAAATTGGAATTACTCTCAAGTTTACTCGGTCTTGTATCGACCAAATTGAGTGATTATTCGTTGTAGAAATTATAAATTAGAGTAATCATCATTTAAACACCGAAACTACAAAGAGTCGATTAAAATCGACAATGTACATTGTGAGTACATTTCCATTCTACTCCTGTATTCAACTATCAATTAGATTTGGGTAAAATGAAACGACTATTTAAATGGGATAATAGGTTGAATATTGACAAATTCTATTTACAAACAATTGAGAATTTTCTAATATGAACGAGAACACATGAACTCGAAAGAATCGGACGTCTGCCCCCAAAGGCCCTGGTACAGCCGACAGTAGGGAGAGTCCGCTCTCCCTCTCGAAATGCTCTCATACGGGCACGTGCATACAATCACTGCTTTCTCGTGGTGGGGGTGTTTACGATATTGATAGGACGAAAAGCGAATGTCCGGCGCTTTGACCGGGTTGGTGGACAACGGCGAGTCCACCTGCGGGAATTGAAAACCCTGGTTCAAAACCAATGGTGCACATGGGCTCCAGTATCCTGAAGGAACAATTGGCGTATGAACCGATCATTGGTGACCGGCTACCGTGGGACTGCATCTCCTTACGATGCTCCACTGCCGTGTGGATCAAACCTTTAGGTTGAAGGCTCCGGATGTGGCACCCTAAGTAAACCACCTACTTCGGTCTGAGCACCAGAGCAGTATCACAGCCCTCACACAAATCAAATGACTTGTGCGGTGTATATGTATTCGGTGCCTCTTTGTACCAATATTTATGTGTTTAAGCAAATAAATAAACTGATACATAACAACACTTCAGCGTTACTAATCCACATGGTGATGATAAGAGTTAGAGAACACGGGACTTTCAGAAGATTTTTATATTCTGTACAAGAATCAAACGTTGGAAAGGTACAACTCTGTTTATATAGAAACATGTAATGACCTAGAAATCCATACATAATACATGTAGTGAACTAGAAGCGATAACAATCAATAATGTAACGCCAAGTATTATTTCAGAAATAGATATTAGAGGTGTTATCCTTTGAAGAGATAACTAGATAACCTAAGTTGTCCTTAGTATTACCACATCAAAATATCAAATTACATTGTCCGATATGTAATACAAACGATAATTGCTAAGTGATATTTTATTTCAAAATTATTCGACAAAACATATTTAATCTATTCTAATGAATTAATTCAAAACTGGTTGTTTTCATGCAGGCGAAAACGATACTAATCCCTGACTTTCGAGGATGATTTTACGATAGTAAAAGTTAGATGTCTAAGAAGTCATTTTTTGAATTAGCAAAGAGAGCAAGCTTAGCGAATGAACAAAAATGCATAGATTATCATGATAAGTGAAACGATCTAAGATATAAATTACGAAATGTATTCACTAATAAAAACGAAACGTTTCCTTACTTAACAAAATCATGTATTCCATCGACTGATGATGAAGACAGATCTTTATTCTCATTCTCTTTTTCTGATTCATGGCACTGCCACCAAGTTAAACGTGACTGATCATCAATTGGTAATCCTTGTTCATGATCAGCTAACTTTTTTACACATTCATAAGTCACAAACCATGTAAATGAAACATCAGTGCACAACTGGGCCATTAGTAATACTTCAGCATGTATAATTGGATGTTTTGAATCCGTACTTCTGACAACAAGATTTTGGTGAGTAATATCAATCTATAGTGAGAAAAAAAGAGGAAATGTCACTTTCTCTGAAACTGTCTCACTTACACTTGACTTCTTAATTCCAGTTTCTTTTATTAGTTTGAAAAGCTGTCTGGTGTTACCTACAGAAACTACCTTCTCCATCTCTTATGTGTTCGTTGCTCACCACTTTTCACGATCATTCCGTAGACTTTTGGTTAACAATTTAGTTCAAGTAATTAATAAATGTCGCTGCTATTTCCACAACTGTTCGTATATCCTTCCAAGCAACATCTCGTTTTTAGAACTAAGTGTGACCTCAGTTGTTCCTGGAATCTACTTTCGGCCTTCTCGTCACTCAATTCAATTGTAATGGGTCTTTTTGTGTGGCCTTTCTGAGTCATGAGGCGCAAGCAGATGCGTGCTTATATTAGGGCATTGTTGGAGTCCAAGCAAGCATTCCAGAACGAGAGAAAGTCTTCTATCGACCCTTTTCAACGATGACTGATGGCAATATGATCTATTTGAGTCCATCGTTGGTTTGGTGTAGGGGGTCGCCATGTTAGATGATGTCTCTCCTTATGCTTAAAATTAATGCTCGCTAAAAGCAAACGACTGACGGAGCACAGTTGCAACAGACGATCACCATTATCTGTTCGCTGAGCAGGGATAATAAATTACCCACCTAAATGACTTGCTGTTTGGTTTAAGCTACCTACTTGGGAATTAAAGTAACCTGCTACGAGTACTATGTCTGAGCGTTTAGGTTTTTGAAGAAGTTCCAAAAGCTTTCTGCAAAAGTCATCTTTCGTTTTATTCGGGCTGCAGTCAATGGGAGCGTAGACAGAAACGACGAAAAGGCAACGAAGTGTGTCCCTATCCTTCCGAGTTCTTACGGAGCCGCTTAGCCGAACAGCACATAGACGACTGTTAACGGGGACCCACTATAATAGTGTTTGTTCTGCCCTCGTACTCAATGCTATATATACACACGTCGGTTCACAAGAACCAACCATCGGGCCGCCAGATACACGGACAGTGTATCTCGTCGGATCTTCGTTTTGCCTAAGTGATGTCAAGTGAATGACCACACTAGGGTCCTTTATTCGTGTTTTGGAGTTACAGCGTACATCAATGGTACGAGATTTTAGGGTTTCAGCCAAAGAGGCCTGCTGACCGATTTGATATAGGATGAGTACGCTGAAGGCTCTAATGTGTATTTTGGAGCGAGGTTTTTATAGACTTGAGAGTGTTTCGAGCACAACAATCGTTGGCCATGGTGACACTTCAGGAAGTCAAAAGAGGGACTTTACAGTTGGAATTCGAAGTACGGGGAATAATAGGAATTGAACAGGGAAATTGATTATGAATACAGTGGTCTTGAGTGCTGTTGGAGGTATGAGGAAGGTCTTCACTTCCGGTTGCCCACACTATGGAAGGGTTCTTCTATGTTCTTCATATGTGTTCTCGTTCATATTAGAAAATTCTCAATTGTTTGTAAATAAAATTTGTCAATGTTCAACCTATTATCTCATTTAAATAGTCGTTTCCTTTTACCCAAATCTAATTGATAGTTGAATACAGGAGTAGAATGGAAATGCACTCACAATGTACATTGTCGATTTTAATCGACTCTTTGTAGTTTCGGTGTTCAAATGATGATTACTCTAATTTATAATTTTTAAAACGAATAATCACTCAATTTAGTCGATACAAGACCGAGTAAACTCGGAAATAATTCCAATTTATTTGACTGTATCATGAATAAATCTTCGTTGTGAGATTTATATTTTGCAGGAGTGGGAGCTTTAGAGATAAGGAAGCTGTTGTATGGTGGACCGAAATACTGTTGAACTGTCACAGTTAGAGCAGTCATATGAAGATGTTGATAGACGTTGAAGTTATTTACAACATGAGTGACAATTGATGAATAAAAATTATCGTTATAATTCGATCAGCAGTTGAAGGTTAGTTGGCGTTTATTGAAATACTATGGGAAAATTCGCTACATCATACCACATCACGGCACAACAATGTTGAACTTTGGATAAAATTGAATTTATTGTAACAATCCAAAATTTATAGAACCAATACTAACTGGTTACTTAAACCGAAGTGGGACGTGTTCAATGCTTGGAACTTAGAAACTGAAAGCTGAACGTACTTATCACTAATCCACGACTAAACAAAGGTTTATTGGGTAAAATAATAAACCCTTTCTGCAAAATATTATCCGCCTTATTGGAATTATTTGTATGGGGATGTGAGGATTGTTGAATCTCATAGAAATCACGGAGTGATCTGGAAAGACTGGATAGCTGTTTCATCCTCATTTGAAACTCTTTATCAGTGGGCACCGACAAACTGATCACCGGGGATCAAAGCCAGGACCATCGATTTCGCATGCCACTTAGTAAGGACTCGTCCGTGTTAATGTCTAAATTCAATTGATCCGCGATATTGCGCGAGCATCTTCTATTATGGTCAGTGTGTACCTCCCTCACACCCGATACAGATGAACTCCACTGGAATCAATCTGAATATATTACCATAACCTGCTTCGGTTTGGGCGTCCGGACAGCATTCCAACCCTCGGAAACGGGTACTAGGTAAGGATGGCAAATCAATTGATGAAGTAGTGAAACTTCAACAGTTGAGATGGCTGGGACACGTGTTACGTATGCCCAACCACCGACTACCTCGACGTGCTATATTCAGTGGTATAGGAGTAGGTTGGAAGAAAGCTAGGGGCGGCCAGACCAAAACATGGCACAAATCCATGAAGTCACTGACAAGTGAACTGAGTCATGTTGGTAGGTGTAGACTACCTGGTTGGGGACCGCGAGATGATAGCAACCGATGGTTAGAGACCCTGAATGACATGGCTCAAAATCGTTTGCAATGGCGCAGGTGCATCCACTCTCTATGTTCTCCCAAATTCTAATTATCTGAATTCTTCATGGCCCTTTTTTTTCCTCTTTCCAAATTTATTTCACTGGATTATACTCGTTAAATAACATCTCCAAACCCTAATCTTCCCGATTACTGCTTATACTCTTGCTACCTCTACCACTACGGGATTTGAATCGACCACTGCATCTCTGTGCTAATGTGGTATGGCAACTCGAACTGATGTACGTACGTACTAAGTTCTACGTTGTTACTGACTGACTGACTGATTCCAACCCTCACATAAATCTAATGACGAAGTGTGGCGCCTCCTTGTACCATGGGTTATGTGTTTAAACAAATAAATAAATTATCATAAAGTTTTTAATCAACACTGCATCCACACAATAATAATTGATTACCGTTTGAACACAATGTTCACGGTCATGTACATTCATTAGTTGTATTTTGCCACAGCCACCATTTGTCAAGAGATAAGTCGAAGACAATTCATCATCTCTATGTGGAAGTTTACTTTGTAAAGTCATTAAATTTCCGGGCATCGTTAATGTAACAGGAATTGGAAACCAGTGTTTAGGTAATTGCATAAAACCTTGTTTTGAGTAGATTATTGTAAAAGCTCCATCCATAATATGAAATGCTGATGAGTTTAAATAAATTGAAAAAAAGAAACAAAAGTTTTCTTAATGATGTGGACTTGCTTTTTTCTGGATTATTATTACTATTATTGTTATATATATTCATATCGTACAATTATTAAGTAACTAGGCTTCCTATATTCCCATTATTTTAAGTTTTTGTTGGATCTCTTAACTGTGGTTACACATGAATTTATTCCTAAATTATTGCTAATCAGTTATTGACGGCTTGCCCTATTCGCTGCCATATTTTACTTGTTTAGGTATAGAGTAGGATCTTCAAATTTATGGTGTGATGCAGCCTGAAATACTGATATATATAAAGGCATGTGTGCTTGAAATACAATAATAGAAACTTAGCTGGGGCGTTTATCAGTACATAAATAGGAATTAGGATGATCTCGAACTTAACTTACGGTTATTCTTATCACTCGAGGAGTACATTAGTCAAAACTTGAAACGACAAGCCAAAGACGGAATAGTAAACGCAAAGTAAATGAAATATAGCGGGATACATATGGCGAGATTTTTTACGATATCGATCAAAACTACTATCGTTGGTTTAGAGTAACTGAGCGGTATCGCTGCTTTTATACAAACGTTTGAGCATGACCAAAAACTGATTCAAGTGCATAAATTACCGAAATTCGGCTCAACGAAATAAAAACAGAATAGAATTTCTAGAAGCATGATATTCAAATTAATCTGCAACTGACAAGCATGCCAAAATAGAGCTTACAGAGTAACTTATGAAGCATTGATTAGTTGTATCCCACAGTAATTTTTGCCCCATGACAGTGACTGCTATGAAGAATCAGGGGATGCCGTATGTAAAATTAGTAAAAGTCACCAAAATCACTTCCCATCCGATAACGATGATAAAAATTATTTTCTAAAATATATAGTAAGTAAATACTTACAATTATTCTCCAAATTGACAGATATCATATCTTCACATGAACCACCATGACTTCGAACAGAAGATACTGGATAGCCAAAATGAGGTAGAAAACGACGCTGTTGTGGACCTCCAAAACAGTCAGTTACATCCCATTTGACCAACACACCTTCCAAACCACCAGAGAGAAGATGAGTGCCTGTAAATTGAGAAGACTTTTGATTACTGCATGCTTCAAACTCGTAGTACGCTCATTTTAACGCACGAGACAACTTTTGGTAAGACAAAATAAATGTTAGCACATTTTCAATTCTTAACAGGCTCCAATAAGTGCTTATATTGGATGGATGAGAATGAAAAGTAGCTCTCTGAAATAATACATGTTAACTAACAAAATACTAAAATTACCGAACATGTTATTAATAAAAATAATTGACCCCACGATTCGATTCCTTGGAAGCATAATACATACAATATGTTCCGTGATGAAAAGTATGAATAAGTATTAGAGAGTGAGACAGAAGACGATATAAGGGTACAAGAACGAAACCAATACATGTGATGTAGGAAACTAGGGGAAATTATGAACCATATAGCTCGCGAAATATCGTTTGGTTGTTATCGCCATCATTAAACAGTTTTTAAAGATTTTATAGATCACAAAAATATCATTCAGTTACAAAATAACCGAACAAGTTTCCTAACACGTAATATGACTGACATAAAAACATTGCATTTATAACTAACCGCATGACGTAAAGCAAAGACTTGTCACTTGTACAGAATGCCAATGAAGTAAGGACCTTTTAACATGAGAAGGATGAACTGGGTAATAAGTGAATAAACGACCTTCCGCCAAATGTTCTTTGATAGCTTTTTTGACATCATCGAAAGCATCATTTTCTGCGCAATTTTCATTTCCAGTCCATTCGTCAGAAACAGGGTTTAGCATGTTTAAATGATCATCAGTTTGAGCACATAAATTCCACCAAATGAATATTTCACCAAGACCATTTCCTGTAGCAACGATGCAGTCGTTTGGATGTGCTGCGACGCATGTGTAATTCTTTTGTTCTGAATGCTTTTCATTATTAGGAACCGAATACCTATGAAAGGGGGTGAAAGTTACTTTGATTACATTAACATTGGTACAAGAAGGCACCAGATATGTGTGTCACACTTTGTCATTCGATTTGTGTGAGGGCTGGAATATTGCCCGCGCGCCCAAACTGAAGCGAAATTTAGGCGAGACTCTAATTTAGCGACGAGCCAATCAGAAGCGTTTGAGCAGTTTTAAGGTCACGGAGCCACGTTCAACACGCGATGCTAACATACGATCGGTTCACAGCGGATTTTAGAGAGGAGGTGATTACTAAGAGGTTACAATAGATGGGACGGCGAGACTCTAATTTAGGGACGAGCCAATCAGAAGCGTTTGAGCAATTTCAATTACTAGCCAATCAGAAGACAATATAAAGCAAAAATATATTACAAGAAAGTAATGAATTGCAGTGGATATCCTTCTTTCACATGATTTAAAAACTTGTTAAGGTTATTTAAAGGCTCAGAAGTTCTGAATTCATAATGCATATGGTATAGAAACTCGTCCATAGGGTTAGGGTTTATGGTTAAAGTTAGGGTACTAACATGCGATCGGTTTACATCGGATTTTAGAGGTGTTTATTGAGAGGCTACAACCCCAACCCTAACTTAAACCCTAATCCTATGGACGAGTTTCTATACTATATTCATTATGAATTCAGAACCTCTGAACATTTATCAAACCTTAACAAGTTTTTAAATCATGTAAAAGAAGAATATCCACTGTAATTCATTACTTACTTATATTTTCACTTTATACTTACTGTCTTTTGCCTGGCTAATAATTGTCAAGGTCATTGAAGATTCGTTCAAAGGTCGTCGCTAAATTAGACTCGTCGATATTTACATAAATACGTCCTTAAAGAGAACGAATACTTCCATTTAGTTAAAATGTTAGAAATTCAGTAAACAAGTGATTAAGTTCGACCGAATCATCACAAAAGGTATGACCAACTGTTATGACTGCTACTCGGTAAACATGTCCAACTATTTGTATAATACTGTATTAGTTGTCAAGTTTGAGATAGTATGGCTTCACCTTTATTAAGCATTTGCAATTTGATGTAAGCCATAGTAACGTTACTCGAAAGAAAACAAATGACTCAAGCATAAAGACATCGAATTTTAAAACTCAAGTCAACCTTTCTATCAGACTGAACTGAAATAAATTAACTGACGGAATGTAGTCTATCCACTAAAAACAAACCTTAGTAAGGATGTTAGATATAAAACATGCCAATATGATCAAAAAACCTAGAGGTTGCCTAGATGAAGAACAGTTTTACTTCGTAAAAAGGAAGATATCCCATGACTTCAAGACGAAGAAGGCTCCCACGAACAATGATACTAAAATAGAGATAAATTCAGCTGTTCAGTAAGCATGAGTGTTAGTACTGACTTAATTAGGTAACCGAATGGTGGGAAGAAATGTATATATTCATTTGCTCAACGACATCGTAAAGCTGTGGTATGGCAACTGAAACAGATGCAAATATATGGCAGGTTTAACGCTGCTTTGACTACTAACAAGATGTACTGTTAGACGGACTGAACGAATGTTTCCAAACAGTGAAAAAAATGAATGTATCCATTGTTAACAAACCACTAAGTTATGCTTTATGCTCATTAGTGACAGTTCATGATAATCACAAGAGTGCACGCAAAAGCTTGTCATCATAAAGACCAATTAAGGATGATAGGATCAACTTATTTCATTCTTTTATGTATTTATGTATAGAATACACTGGACAGATAAGTAAGAAACCAATAAATCTGGTGCATCAGCAAGTAGAATCACATTACACTTTCGATTAAGTTACGACTGTTTAAAAAGAGAAATGTAATTTGTGAATGTACCCAAAATGAAGCGTTACATAAAATTTAGTAAATGGCAGCTCAAGATAATAAATTTTTGCCACTAAATTTTATCAATAGTAGCATCTACTATTCAAGTTTATGATATAAACGACAAGTCTATAGACTCTTATTATTTTTTCTTGAGTAACATATAGTGAATCTGTCGCATTCTGATAGTAATGTTCTCTTTGATTCATTCAAATTTATGAAGAGATCCAGTCGCATGAACTTCACGATAACTTAGTTTTATGTAAACCAGTTTGTTTGGAGAAAACAAGACCTTAATGCGTTTATTTTTAAACGGCGAAAGTCAATTCAAACAGAAGAATACTATGAGGAAATAAGTACCTTAATATTAACAGTCAAAGAATTACCTCACTGAGACATTTAAGTTAATCCAGTATACGATAAGGATGGAGTCGACTATACATGCTACAAAATCAGAATCCTACAACTGATTAAGAACGTAAATCTTATACTTTATACGCCATAATAGCATTCTGAGGGAATTCTACGTAGTCTACATAACTTCCTGTAGAGCGGTCATATGACTTCACGACATCTACAAAAGAATATACATAATTACTACTCATCTACGTTTGTTTTTGCAAGTATGGCTAAAAATGTAGCCAGTTGCAGTAGGAAAGCAGAAGTCTATTGGGAACCTGGTATTCAAAATCTTTACGATATTGTACATTGGATCAAAAACTTACCTGGACCTTCTCAAATGTCTTAGTATCCCAAACGATTAGCTTTCCATCTAGACCGCCAGAAATCACCTGAAACATTAGCAAGACACTTAGAGACATACATGATGGGGTTTGTCAATTCCAGGGACAATCCAAACCACTGAGTCTCTATGTCCGTGTAAGAACTGAGAGACTCCCGTGCGTGCATCAAGAACAACAACAAACTTGTCAGAGGAGTAAACAATGCGACTGGAAAAAATGTATTTCAATTATTTATATTACCTCTCGCTTTTCAGATATACAGGATTCGAGTTAATAACAAGCGATGATAGTCTACTAACTTTAGAAGTCATGCCGCGGGATCCCTACAGCGCGCCTGTCTCATCGACCTTCAGATATTCAATACTTCGCCACGAGCTTGTATAAACTGATTGCTATCTGGGAAAGATCCTCGTTTCGGTTGGGCTTGGCGTACTCAATATGCTGAATGCCGTTACTAGTTCACCCATCATTCTTATAAAGCTCAGTGACAATAATCCTAGGTGCTGGAGACTTTCATCATAAGATTTGTATCAGCGTTATTATCCACTTTGTTGCCCGTCTCTATACTTGATGTGAAAGATTTTTCTCTTTCAAAGAGATGAGGTGCGCAAGGGTTGTGCACTTCAAGGTACGGCCGTGAGTATGTTTCAAAAGATTTAGCGCAAATTCCAGAGTGATTGCGCCGATTAGTATTCGCGTAAGTTTAACACTTGAGTTTACCTCATGTACATCCACTTTACAATTTGAAGTGCTGTCCAGGCTAATAGCTCAGGATCATGCAATAAAGTGACCATTAGGAGCAAATTTCCGTAGGACTGCAAGTGAAACAGGATACCTGAAGCGCGTTTCAAAAAGGGCAGTAATTTTTTACTTGCTTTGATTAGCTTTGCTTTTGTGTACTTGTTGCATCAACGGCATTGTTGGTCCACTTTCGGTTAATGTTTGAAATCTTGATAAACTTTGTCTCGTGGTACCTTCTTTCTCTTTGACTGACACTTGTGTTCATATTGTGTTCTAAACCTTCTTAGTCTGATTGCAATGGTTGGTTGTAGACAACCAAATTGTTTGTTCCCTGTGGAGGCAGGAATGTAGTGCGGTGAGTGAAATAAGTAGTTCCATAAGATGTAAACCCATTTAAGTCCTGCCGCATACACAATATGCTCGAAACCTAAATCGCATTGTCTTTAAATGATTTGCGACACTTTACAACAAGTCCCTTTCACTCGCTCAACTCCCTAAAGATTGGAAAGACTCTATAGTCAGTCCTATATTTAAGGATTGTCAGAGGCAGATCGTATCTAACTACTGGTCTGTCAGTACGACTAACATAGTCGTAAAGTTACTTGAAAAGATATTTTGGGTTAAGCTACTAAATCACATAGATTCACACAATCTCCTAACTCACGAGCAACAAGGGTTTCGTAACAAGCGTTCATGCTCGACTAACTCACTTATTGCGAGAGAGAATTGGACAGTAACCCCAGATAACGGTCTGTCTGTCGATGTGATATTCATAAATTTTAGAAAAGTGTTTGATAGTGTTTCACACTTAGGCCTTATGAAAAAGCTTTTGAGCTTTGGAATAACAGGTGCTGTACAGGAATGGATACGAAAATTCTTATGTGACCGCAGACAGAAGGTGTGGGTCATTGGAACGCTATCTGAATGGAAACCGGTCAAAATTGGTGTACCCCAAGGCGTCTTGGGCCCCCTACTTTTCTTTCTCTACGCTAGTGAATTACAGCTGTTGCTTAAATCGTCGACATTATTGTTTGTGGATGCAAAAATCTGGAGAACAATATGAAGTGAGGCTGATCAAACTATCTAGTAGTCTGACGATACCAATAACCAATCATTATTTTCCTCGCTCGCAAAGGAGTGTTCTGCGCTTACATGCTTCTCGTGTATTAGGGCGGCATGAAGGATTTCTCCCATCTCTGAGTTAGTAATATCTTCGTCACTCAGCCGTTTAACTGCACTTATCCTCCGGTGTGTAGGTTCTCCGCTACTCAAGAATCTGCAGAGAAACTAAAGGCTGCCTTGCATTGTGGTTTCTAGCTTGTACTGGAAATTTCTTTTATGTCTTCAGACTTTCGCGTTACATTTGTTTCTCAACGACAAGTGCCACAGTGAAAATCCCGAAGCCACATCCTCCACCTGGGATAAGCTTTCCTTTCAGCTTGTAGCGAACATTCTATTCTTCACTTAAATCAAGATATTCTGCTTTCAAGAGTGTATGTGCTTGAGATTCTTTGTGTAAGGTAGAGTTCAGAATAGTATCGCTCACTATCTCCCGACGATCATGCACTGAGAGCCACCGTCACTCTCATGGGCATTCAATCTGCTCTCGTGTGGCTAAGGCAGAGAGTGTCCCCGTTCCTCCCAAGTACCGCATTTGTGACCTTCTTGAACAATAATGTTCAATGTGTACAGCTTCAGTGTAGGTAACCTCAACTGAATGCTGATCGTTTGTCGGCGAATGGTCAAATTTCGAGGAATTTTTGTCCACATCTCATCTCGTGGCGCCAACCAAATACTCAGTCATTCTTGAACGTCTAATTTATTTGGTGAGCCGCTAATGAAACGACTGTGTAGGGGTTTTGTCCCACTTGCCGACAGTTTAGGGTTAGAATGTAGAAGTTTCCTGCTAGTAATTAGTCGAACACTAATTTTCACTTACCAAGTTCTGACCTTTATAATACTGAGATAGTATTGCTTGGATTGTACCTACTACAGGAATTGACTAACCATTGTCCTACTGTTATTCATCCAAAGCTCTCCTACGTTTTATTAACCTGGCGTCCAACACTGGAACGTAAAGTGGAATGAAGTAGGTTTTTCGAACGTCTGTCTACCACCTTTAGAGTTTTATGAGTTATGCTGTTGCTAGTTTCCCTCTTCACGCGCACACGCTGCTACTCATCGTCAACGGACAATCGAGTTCTAGTAACAATCAGAAATTTCAATCAGGCACAAATCCGTATTTTGGTTCCCGCAGTTGAGTATTTGGTTGAGTCGGTATTGCACAAATTGGGTATAGGAGTAGGGATTATTAGGATAGTTTCTAGTAGGGTTTCATATCTCTCATTTTCTAGTTCAGTTTGTATATTCATCTGCATTGTGGAAGAACATACTAGCATCACGGACGAGAGTGACCTAAATTAAACTCGTAGTACTTTCTAGGTACTGAAGTATCACAGCGAAAGTGAACACAGGCGCTACAGATATTACAATACACCTTAAAAATACGAAGTTCGGGGCCAAGCATATAATTACTGAATATATTTACATTTACCAATTGACATGAAAAGAAAATTAACAATGAAGAACGTGGAAGCCTTAATTTAGTTCGATTGGTTGGCATGACTCAGCCTCGCAGACATGGTTATTCTTTTTGACCTGTCTTTATTCGCCTTAATTACATTATTCTAGCTTTAACGTAAATGTATTCCACAGAAGTACTAATTATCACTGCCAATCGTCACGATTCGATAAGTCAGAGTAGACAATGATATGATTTTCTCGTAAGATACAATAGAATAGTTATTTACTTCATGATGAATCTGCAATTTTAGGATTAGGTCTAATATTATAGCGGCACTAACAACGAACTAGACCACAATTTTACAGGTTGTTTGGTGGCGCTTTGAGCTTTCTTGCAGTCTGAATTCTAGATACCGTGTTTTTCATCGTAATATCAATAGCTGAATTAAAAGCACTTCTGAGCTCTTTTGTAGCCTTAGTGGAGTTACTTTTTTAACGCTATTACTGTGACTACCACTCAATCATTCGAAAAGTAGACTGTGGAACGATTTATGGAGAAAATGAACAAGAAGTAAGTTTCGAAGGATAAAAATAGTGAAAGGAGGTGAATATGTGCTTCACAAAAATAGAACTTCACAGGCGGTTGTAAATTTAGTGTTAACTATGATCAAAGTAGCCAGAAACGTTTTGTAGATCCAGTAACCGTTCCACACGTTATATGTTTGCAATGAGATGGACGTTGCATTTGAAGCAGTCATTGGAGGAGAGCTGATCAAAACAACTGTATCTAATGAGCAGTGGTTTAACCTTGGAATGATTATAATCGTCAGATCTGATAATGTAGATGTCTGCCAGCAAGGTGAAAACGCAGCTCTTATTCTTTGAACTGTTTTAATTTTCCAAAATACTAGTAGAAAAGTGTGTATTTCGGGTGCTAGCGGGAGATCAACGAAGTTACTCCAAACTCGAAAAAATGTCATTGTTTACATCGGGCGCATGTACTCCACTTTAGGTGAAGCTGTAAGTCACAACACAGCAGCTTCTTGCTTAGACACGTTTACTTAACAAAGGTGTGACAAAGCACACTAATATTTCTGTACCTCATGTCTCATGTTACGTATATGCGTGTGAGTTAGGCTAAGCGTTTTAATTGTTTTAAGCGTTGTTGCTCTGCGAAAGCGAAGTCCATCATCAAGTATCGTGACTTGATAAACAAGTTTTCTCTTGATGAGGTTTCGAGTATGTCTCGGAATCATTTTGAACCCGAGGATTTCCAAAGGATTGCAGTGCTAACACCTGTCTTGTTAACTGGAAACATCCAAGTGACCTACAAGTTTACTTAATTTCGAGGGGAGATAAGTTTTTTTCTAAATTAAAAAGTGTGATACAATGATCGCTCATAAAAACAGTGATTTATGAATCATGAACAGTCTACAAGGATATACAAGTTTTAGCGAATAAGAATAACATCGTGGATGTTAACAGGAAACTGTTAGTGATGCAAGTTTTTGAAAATACACTTCACCACTCTACGAAGGGCTTCTTTGTGTCAACAAATTTATTATAATTTGTATTGGTTACAGGCCTCCGGAGATGTTCAATATTACAAGCTTATTTACAAAATAAGCTTGTCGGGCCTATCTCCACCTATTTTCTATACTAGAAAGAACCTTTGGAGTAAAACACTTCTCGCATATTTTGCGCCTTTTCTCTCGTGTTCAGGTCACTGTGTAGTTCTAGCTTGGGGGTTACGAGAACAGCTTACGAACCGAATATAGTGTTCAATTAGCAAGACTTATCAGTGGTCTGTTTGGTTTGTACATTAATCCAGTATGTTTGAAAAACATTATTCATATGTCAGAGGCTGAGATCGGTGTTCTGAACTCAAACAGGTAGGGTTAGGCAGTAAGAAGGACCGATAAGGATATAAGATTGTTCGTACGGGTTTACACGTCATTGGTCCGGTCGATAAGTCATTGTTCTCTAATTAGCGGTATCATTACATTACATATTAATGAGACACAACACCACAAGTTATAAAAACATGATTCATGTGATGTCAAGTCATTTAGACTAATAGTCACATTGTAACTTGGTGGATATAATTCAATCCGTATTACACAAAAAGAACTATATCATCATGATTGATAGATTAATTATAAATAAGTTGGTGAATACACATAAATTCGTGTACATAAAATCTGGATATAATATTGATAAACTAAATAAAAAATACATAAAATTTCATTGAAATAACAGACAGAATAAACTCTTACGCAACAAATTTTGCATTGAATAAATTAGATACGTAACAAATCATATCATGACAATGACAATAATTATGTATGTATATATGTGTGTGTGAGTAGGTGTAGAGCGTTGGCAACATAAAATATATTAAATGGGGAGCAGGGTGAAAGTTACCCTCCACTCATCTTCCCCTCACACCTTCTCTTTTTTCAGTGTACACATATGAACACAAACAAACAAAACATGAAATGATTGATTCTATCACTTACTCTTTCAATCTGTAGTTTAAATATGCTTATGAATGAATAAAGAGAGAGAAAAAAACACAATAAATAATTCATCGAGTAAAAAAAAAACAAGAAAAATAAAAGAAAAAAAGGAAATAACAAACACACAAACAAAAAGACAACACATATAAACAAAAAAAATTACAAAAAAAAGGAGACTATACATAGAAAAATAATTTTAAACGAATAATTTATGGGTTTATTATTGATATTAGAAACAGCCATAACATATAAAAACAAAGTAAGGAATGTGTTCAATGTAAACAACGAAATTACACTGATATGATGAGGATTAAAAAAGATAAAGTTACGAAACAGACCCTACTTTCCCTTCTTATTCCCTCTCATTCTCTATATTAATAACTTTCTGAACCAGTAAATATACGATTTAAATCTAAACTGGCTAAAAGACCTTCAATTAATGTTAAAAAACGACCTAATGCTTCGGAATAACGTGTAGCATCTGATTTTAATTGAATATATGCCTCTGGATAACGTATTAATAATGATTTAGTTTCATTGAAAGACCCAAGAGGTAATCCAGTCGGTGAAGTGATTGTCGATGGTATCGTTTCTGGATTATCCATTAATAATAATTCAAATAAGTATAAACGTGAAGGAAGTGATTGTATAATAACCTAAAGAAAAAAATAGAAGAGAATGAAAGAGATGAAAAGAATTTTGTAAGAGAAAATCTTATACAAATGTGTATTTTCTATTTCATGGTATGATATGGTCAGTTTGGTTTGTACACAAACCCAGTATGTTTGAAATAAATGATTCATATCACAGAGGCTGAGGTTGGTGTTCTTGACCCATCAGACAGATATAGGCAAGAAGAAGGACCGATAAGGTCTCTAGACTGCTCGTGCTTGTTTTATGCGTCATTGGTCCGGTGGATAATTCATTGTCCTCTGATTGGTGGTATCGTTATGTTGTACATTGATAGAGGCACAAACTCACAAGTTATAACAATGTCAACCATTCCTAACAATCTAATATGAATTATACTCATTCACTATTGATGAATAAGGTTCGAGAATAATGGACTCTAAAAGTGTTCTAGTTGATGTTACGAATTATTTAAAGTACAAAATAGTGACAGAAAACTGGTTTCATTGGATTGTTGGTCTATGAAAGAGTGTGTGTATTTTTTTTAAAAAGAACAAAGTTTGGACAAATCTTACCGGACAATTTTATAGTTGGACTATGCTATATAAATCATTAAATGATCTAATTTTTAGGTTTATATTGACAAAGAAATACTAATAATACTTTTCTAATCAAACGATAAAGACTATAATATGTGCGTGATATATAAGTAGTATATGACGCGAACCAGGAATGTAATGTCTAGCAGCAGAAGATGGGGTACATCAAGAAAGAAAGAGCGGGAATAGAAAGTAATTAGTAAGGAAATGCAAAAACAACAAAGTTCGAGACAACTATTGAACATTTTGCAAATGAAGTATTATAGTATGGTTTTTCTATTTTAACAAGTAACTCTGTCATGTTGTGCTCAATATAATTCGATTGTCCCCACCCGTGTTCTGTTCACTACAATTGGAGCGATATACTTGTTGTAAGATAGTTAAAGGTAGCGGACAGAAAAACCTGTTTGATCTCGATTTCATACTAACTATCAGTAAAGTGTACATGTAATCTAAAGGGAACTCGTCAGAATAGTATATTTCCACTGTTTAAGACAATGATGATCCTTAAACGAGTTAACGCAGCGTAACTCAGTGTTACAATAAGAAAAGCTGTAATTAAGGTATTTTAGACAAATACTAACATCGATTCATAATACTGATTAGTGAACAATGTTATGTTTGTCTTGTCCAATTAATGACTAAATTTGATTATTTAAGCTGGAATGTATGACTAAGATTATTATTCAGCTCAAAAACTACATCCAGAATTTCTCGTTGTATTCGATCATCTAAAAAACATTCATGCGACTCACATATTTATTTATTTGAACACATAAATATTGGTGCAATAGGGCACCAAATATATATGCGCCACACCATATTTGTGTGTGTGTGTGTGGGCTGTGATATTGTCCGGGTGCCCAAACCGAAACAGGCGGTTTTCTTAGGGGGCCACAACCCGAGCCTTCGACCTGAAGGATTGATCTACGAGGCAGTGGAGCATCGTGAGGAGAGGCGGTTCCATGGTGGCCGGTGACCAACAATTGGTCCATACGCCATTTGTTCCCGCAGAATACTGGAGCCCATGTGCACCATTGTTTTGGGATCCGGTTAAAGCTCCGGACATTTGCTTTTCGTTCTCTCAATATCGTAAACAACACTCCCGCCACGAGAAGGTAGTGAGTAGAAATTCCCTGGCAGAGGATGTATACGCGTGGCCGTGTGGGAGCATTTGGAGAGGGAGGGCGAGCCCACCCCACTCTCGGCCATACCAGGGCATTTGGGGGCCACTTACATATTGAGTAACTCTAATCCAAGTATGTAAATTTTTAACTTTGTATTTAAAGGAATCAGTGATATGGTCAGTCGGGTGTCCAGACCAAAGTGTATGGAACGATTTCGAACACTGTAATCTATTTATTGAAAAGCTAAGAACCTTTATGATTAACCTATCACTCTACGATTATTCAACCAACTATACAGGTAACCAAGGTCACGGAGACCTTCATCAATTTCATTTCATATTATATGTAATTAATATGAATAAAACAGATAATTCTGTTGTTTAATTCAAACGTAAACATCAAATGACTACTTACCATAGCCATACCTCGTACAGACCATGAATGAAAAGGTCGTAAACATCGTGTATACGCTTCATTTGCAATGGTAACAAGGCTTGTATCAGAACTCAATGTATTATTAATGAATGAAGATGGATCCGGTGAACAGAATAAATGATGAATGAATTCTCTGACAAAATTCAACCATCTATATAATGAATAATTAAAAAAATAACAAATACATCACTCTATGACATAGTCACCGATACACTTGAATTTACTATAGTAAAAGATTGAATTTGATTAAATAATCATAATTACAGGTAAAACTATATGATATCGACGGACTTGAGGAATCAATCCAAATTAATCTAGACGATAGGAGAATTAAGAACGCTATTGCGTGTGAGCGAGCTAAACTATCTTGCTTCAAGTTTCAAGTGCAAGATTGTCTTAATTTGAGGCTTGCTTTATTTCTGATTGTTGTCTATTATTCTATTATTCTATTCTCTTTTTCTGATTCATGGCACTGCCACCAAGTTAAACGTGACTGATCATCAATTGGTAATCCTTGTTCATGATCAGCTAACTTTTTTACACATTCATAAGTCACAAACCATGTAAATGAAACATCAGTGCACAACTGGGCCATTAGTAATACTTCAGCATGTATAATTGGATGTTTTGAATCCGTACTTCTGACAACAAGATTTTGGTGAGTAATATCAATCTATAGTGAGAAAAAAAGAGGAAATGTCACTTTCTCTGAAACTGTCTCACTTACACTTGACTTCTTAATTCCAGTTTCTTTTATTAGTTTGAAAAGCTGTCTGGTGTTACCTACAGAAACTACCTTCTCCATCTCTTATGTGTTCGTTGCTCACCACTTTTCACGATCATTCCGTAGACTTTTGGTTAACAATTTAGTTCAAGTAATTAATAAATGTCGCTGCTATTTCCACAACTGTTCGTATATCCTTCCAAGCAACATCTCGTTTTTAGAACTAAGTGTGACCTCAGTTGTTCCTGGAATCTACTTTCGGCCTTCTCGTCACTCAATTCAATTGTAATGGGTCTTTTTGTGTGGCCTTTCTGAGTCATGAGGCGCAAGCAGATGCGTGCTTATATTAGGGCATTGTTGGAGTCCAAGCAAGCATTCCAGAACGAGAGAAAGTCTTCTATCGACCCTTTTCAACGATGACTGATGGCAATATGATCTATTTGAGTCCATCGTTGGTTTGGTGTAGGGGGTCGCCATGTTAGATGATGTCTCTCCTTATGCTTAAAATTAATGCTCGCTAAAAGCAAACGACTGACGGAGCACAGTTGCAACAGACGATCACCATTATCTGTTCGCTGAGCAGGGATAATAAATTACCCACCTAAATGACTTGCTGTTTGGTTTAAGCTACCTACTTGGGAATTAAAGTAACCTGCTACGAGTACTATGTCTGAGCGTTTAGGTTTTTGAAGAAGTTCCAAAAGCTTTCTGCAAAAGTCATCTTTCGTTTTATTCGGGCTGCAGTCAATGGGAGCGTAGACAGAAACGACGAAAAGGCAACGAAGTGTGTCCCTATCCTTCCGAGTTCTTACGGAGCCGCTTAGCCGAACAGCACATAGACGACTGTTAACGGGGACCCACTATAATAGTGTTTGTTCTGCCCTCGTACTCAATGCTATATATACACACGTCGGTTCACAAGAACCAACCATCGGGCCGCCAGATACACGGACAGTGTATCTCGTCGGATCTTCGTTTTGCCTAAGTGATGTCAAGTGAATGACCACACTAGGGTCCTTTATTCGTGTTTTGGAGTTACAGCGTACATCAATGGTACGAGATTTTAGGGTTTCAGCCAGAGGCCTGCTGACCGATTTGATATAGGATGAGTACGCTGAAGGCTCTAATGTGTATTTTGGAGCGAGGTTTTTATAGACTTGAGAGTGTTTCGAGCACAACAATCGTTGGCCATGGTGACACTTCAGGAAGTCAAAAGAGGGACTTTACAGTTGGAATTCGAAGTACGGGGAATAATAGGAATTGAACAGGGAAATTGATTATGAATACAGTGGTCTTGAGTGCTGTTGGAGGTATGAGGAAGGTCTTCACTTCCGGTTGCCCACACTATGGAAGGGTCCTTCTATGTTCTTCATATGTGTTCTCGTTCATATTAGAAAATTCTCAATTGTTTGTAAATAAAATTTGTCAATGTTCAACCTATTATCTCATTTAAATAGTCGTTTCCTTTTACCCAAATCTAATTGATAGTTGAATACAGGAGTAGAATGGAAATGCACTCACAATGTACATTGTCGATTTTAATCGACTCTTTGTAGTTTCGGTGTTCAAATGATGATTACTCTAATTTATAATTTTTAAAACGAATAATCACTCAATTTAGTCGATACAAGACCGAGTAAACTCGGAAATAATTCCAATTTATTTGACTGTATCATGAATAAATCTTCGTTGTGAGATTTATATTTTGCAGGAGTGGGAGCTTTAGAGATAAGGAAGCTGTTGTATGGTGGACCGAAATACTGTTGAACTGTCACAGTTAGAGCAGTCATATGAAGATGTTGATAGACGTTGAAGTTATTTACAACATGAGTGACAATTGATGAATAAAAATTATCGTTATAATTCGATCAGCAGTTGAAGGTTAGTTGGCGTTTATTGAAATACTATGGGAAAATTCGCTACATCATACCACATCACGGCACAACAATGTTGAACTTTGGATAAAATTGAATTTATTGTAACAATCCAAAATTTATAGAACCAATACTAACTGGTTACTTAAACCGAAGTGGGACGTGTTCAATGCTTGGAACTTAGAAACTGAAAGCTGAACGTACTTATCACTAATCCACGACTAAACAAAGGTTTATTGGGTAAAATAATAAACCCTTTCTGCAAAATATTATCCGCCTTATTGGAATTATTTGTATGGGGATGTGAGGATTGTTGAATCTCATAGAAATCACGGAGTGATCTGGAAAGACTGGATAGCTGTTTCATCCTCATTTGAAACTCTTTATCAGTGGGCACCGACAAACTGATCACCGGGGATCAAAGCCAGGACCATCGATTTCGCATGCCACTTAGTAAGGACTCGTCCGTGTTAATGTCTAAATTCAATTGATCCGCGATATTGCGCGAGCATCTTCTATTATGGTCAGTGTGTACCTCCCTCACACCCGATACAGATGAACTCCACTGGAATCAATCTGAATATATTACCATAACCTGCTTCGGTTTGGGCGTCCGGACAGCATTCCAACCCTCGGAAACGGGTACTAGGTAAGGATGGCAAATCAATTGATGAAGTAGTGAAACTTCAACAGTTGAGATGGCTGGGACACGTGTTACGTATGCCCAACCACCGACTACCTCGACGTGCTATATTCAGTGGTATAGGAGTAGGTTGGAAGAAAGCTAGGGGCGGCCAGACCAAAACATGGCACAAATCCATGAAGTCACTGACAAGTGAACTGAGTCATGTTGGTAGGTGTAGACTACCTGGTTGGGGACCGCGAGATGATAGCAACCGATGGTTAGAGACCCTGAATGACATGGCTCAAAATCGTTTGCAATGGCGCAGGTGCATCCACTCTCTATGTTCTCCCAAATTCTAATTATCTGAATTCTTCATGGCCCTTTTTTTTCCTCTTTCCAAATTTATTTCACTGGATTATACTCGTTAAATAACATCTCCAAACCCTAATCTTCCCGATTACTGCTTATACTCTTGCTACCTCTACCACTACGGGATTTGAATCGACCACTGCATCTCTGTGCTAATGTGGTATGGCAACTCGAACTGATGTACGTACGTACTAAGTTCTACGTTGTTACTGACTGACTGACTGATTCCAACCCTCACATAAATCTAATGACGAAGTGTGGCGCCTCCTTGTACCATGGGTTATGTGTTTAAACAAATAAATAAATTATCATAAAGTTTTTAATCAACACTGCATCCACACAATAATAATTGATTACCGTTTGAACACAATGTTCACGGTCATGTACATTCATTAGTTGTATTTTGCCACAGCCACCATTTGTCAAGAGATAAGTCGAAGACAATTCATCATCTCTATGTGGAAGTTTACTTTGTAAAGTCATTAAATTTCCGGGCATCGTTAATGTAACAGGAATTGGAAACCAGTGTTTAGGTAATTGCATAAAACCTTGTTTTGAGTAGATTATTGTAAAAGCTCCATCCATAATATGAAATGCTGATGAGTTTAAATAAATTGAAAAAAAGAAACAAAAGTTTTCTTAATGATGTGGACTTGCTTTTTTCTGGATTATTATTACTATTATTGTTATATATATTCATATCGTACAATTATTAAGTAACTAGGCTTCCTATATTCCCATTATTTTAAGTTTTTGTTGGATCTCTTAACTGTGGTTACACATGAATTTATTCCTAAATTATTGCTAATCAGTTATTGACGGCTTGCCCTATTCGCTGCCATATTTTACTTGTTTAGGTATAGAGTAGGATCTTCAAATTTATGGTGTGATGCAGCCTGAAATACTGATATATATAAAGGCATGTGTGCTTGAAATACAATAATAGAAACTTAGCTGGGGCGTTTATCAGTAAATAAATAGGAATTAGGATGATCTCGAACTTAACTTACGGTTATTCTTATCACTCGAGGAGTACATTAGTCAAAACTTGAAACGACAAGCCAAAGACGGAATAGTAAACGCAAAGTAAATGAAGTATAGCGGGATATGTATGGCGAGATTTTTTACGATATCGATCAAAACTACTATCGTTGGTTTAGAGTAACTGAGCGGTATCGCTGCTTTTACACAAACGTTTGAGCACGACAAAAAACTGATTTAAGTGCATAAATTACCGAAATTCGGCTCAACGAAATATAAACAGAATAGAATTTCTAGAAGCATGATATTCAAATTAATCTGCAACTGACAAGCATGCCAAAATAGAGCTTACAGAGTAACTTATGAAGCATTGATTACTTGTATCCCACAGTAATTTTTGCCTCATGACAGTGACTGTTATGAAGAACCAGGGGATGCCGTATGAAAAATTAGTAAAGGTCACCAAAATCATTTCCCAAAAACAGTTTAATCCGATAACGATGACAAAAATTATTTCCTAAAATATATAGTAAGTAAATACTTACAATTATTCTCCAAATTGACAGATATCATATCTTCACATAAACCACCATGACTTCGAACAGAAGATACTGGATAGCCAAAATGAGGTAGAAAACGACGCTGTTGTGGACCTCCAAAACAGTCAGTCACATCCCATTTGACCAACACACCTTCCAAACCACCAGAGAGAAGATGAGTGCCTGTAAATTGATAAGACTTTTGATTACTGCATGCTTCGAACTCGTAGTACGCTCATTTTAACGCACGAGACAACTTTTGGTAAGACAAAATAAATGTTAGCACATTTTCAATTCTTAACAGGCTCCAATAAGTGCTTATATTGGATGAATGAGAATGAAAAGTAACTCCCTGAAATAATACATGTTAACTAACAAAATACTAAAATTACCGAACATGTTATTAATAAAAATAATTGACCCCACGATTCGATTCCTTGGAAGCATAATACATACAATGTGTTCCGTGATGAAAAGTATGATTAAGTATTAGAGAGTGAGACAGAAGACGATATAAGGGTACAAGAACGAAACCAATACATGTGATGTAGGACAGTTTTTAAAGATTTTATAGATCACAAAAATATCATTCAGTTACAAAATAACCGAACAAGTTTCCTAACACGTAATATGACTGACATAAAAACATTGCATTTGTAACTAACCGCATGACGTAAAGCAAAGACTTGTCACTTGTACAGAATGCCAATGAAGTAAGGACCTTTTAACATGAGAAGGATGAACTGGGTAATAAGTGAATAAACGACCTTCCGCCAAATGTTCTTTGATAGCTTTTTTGACATCATCGAAAGCATCATTTTCTGCGCAATTTTCATTTCCAGTCCATTCGTCAGAAACAGGGTTTAGCATGTTTAAATGATCATCAGTTTGAGCACATAAATTCCACCAAATGAATATTTCACCAAGACCATTTCCTGTAGCAACGATGCAGTCGTTTGGATGTGCTGCGACGCATGTGTAATTCTTTTGTTCTGAATGCTTTTCATTATTAGGAACCGAATACCTATGAAAGGGAGTGAAAGTTACTTTGATTACATTAACATTGGTACAAGGAGGCACCAGATATGTGTGTCACACTTTGTCATTCGATTTGTGTGAGGGCTGGAATATTCCCCGCGCGCCCAAACTGAAGCGAAATTTAGGCGAGACTCTAATTTAGCGGCGAGCCAATCAGAAGCGTTTGAACAGTTTTAAGGTCACGGAGCCAAGTTCAACACGCGATGCTAACATACGATCGGTTCACAGCGGATTTTAGAGAGGAGGTGATTACTAAGAGGTTACAATAGATGGGACGGCGAGACTATAATTTAGGGACGAGCCAATCAGAAGCGTTTGAGCAATTTCAATTATTAGCCAATCAGAAGACAATATAAAGTAAAAATATATTACAAGAAAGTAATGAACTGCAGTGGATATCCTTCTTTCACATGATTTAAAAACTTGTTAAGGTTTGATAAAGGCTCAGAAGTTCTGAATTCATAATGCATATGGTATAGGGTTAGGGTTTAGGGTTAAAGTTAGGGTACTAACATGCGATCGGTTTACATCGGATTTTAGAGGTGTTTATTGAGAGGCTACAACCTCAACCCTAACTTAAACCCTAATCCTATGGACGAGTTTCTATACTATATTCATTATGAATTCAGAACCTCTGAACATTTATCAAACCTTAACAAGTTTTTAAATCATGTAAAAGAAGAATATCCACTGTAATTCATTACTTATATTTTCACTTTATACTTACTGTCTTTTGACTGGCTAATAATTGTCAAGGTCATTTAAGATTCGTTCAAAGGTCGTCGCTAAATTAGACTCTCGTCGATATTTACATAAATACATCCTTAAAGAGAACGAATACTTCCATTTAGTTAAAATGTTAGAAATTCAGTAAACAAGTGATTAAGTTCGACCGAATCGTCACAAAAGGTATGACCAACTGTTATGACTGCTACTCGGTAAACATGTCCAACTATTTGTATAATACTGTATTAGTTGTCAAGTTTGAGATAGTATGGCTTCACCCTTATTAAGCATTTGCAATTTGATGTAAGCCATAGTAACGTTACTCGAAAGAAAACAAATGACTCAAGCATAAAGACATCGAATTTTAAAACTCAAGTCAACCTTTCTATCAGACTGAACTAAAATAAATTAACTGACGGAATGTAGTCTATCCACTAAAAACAAACCTTAGTAAGGATGTTAGATATAAAACATGCCAATATGATCAAAAAACCCAGAGGTTGCCTACATGAAGAACAGTTTTACTTCGTAAAAAGGAAGATATCCCATGACTTCAAGACGAAGAAGGCTCCCACGAACAATGATACTAAAATAGAGATAAATTCAGCTGTTCAGTAAGCATGAGTGTTAGTACTGACTTAATTAGGTAACCGAATGGTGGGAAGAAATGTATATATTCATTTGCTCAACGACATCGTAAAGCTGTGGTATGGCAACTGAAACAGATGCAAATATATGGCAGGTTTAACGCTGCTTTGACTACTAACAAGATGTACTGTTAGACGGACTGAACGAATGTTTCCAAACAGTGAAAAAAAATGGATGTATCCATTGTTAACAAACCACTAAGTTATGCTTTATACTCATTAGTGACAGTTCATGATAATCACAAGAGTGCACGCAAAAGCTTGTCATCATAAAGACCAATTAAGGATGATAGGATCAACTTATTTCATTCTTTTATGTATTTATGTATAGAATACACTGGACAGATAAGTAAGAAACCAATAAATCTGGTGCATCAGCAAGTAGAATCACATTACACTTTCGATTAAGTTACGACTGTTTAAAAAGAGAAATGTAATTTGTGAATGTACCCAAAATGAAGCGTTACATAAAATTTAGTAAATGGCAGCCCAAGTTAATAAATTTTTGCCACTAAATTTTATCAATAGTAGCATCTACTATTCAAGTTTATGATATAAACGACAAGTCTACAGACTTTTATTTTTTCTTGAGTAACATATAGTGAATCTGTCGCATTCTGATAGTAATGTTCTCTTTGATTCATTCAAATTTATGAAGAGATCCAGTCGCATGAACTTCACGATAACTTAGTTTTATGTAAACCAGTTTGTTTGGAGAAAACAAGACCTTAATGCGTTTATTTTTAAACGGCGAAAGTCAATTCAAACAGAAGAATACTATGAGGAAATAAATACCTTAATATTAACAGTCAAAGAATTACCTCACTGAGACATTTAAGTTAATCCAGTATACGATAAGGATGGAGTCGACTATACATGCTACAAAATCAGAATCCTACAACTGATTAAGAACGTAAATCTTATACTTTATACGCCATAATAGCATTCTCCTGCTTCGGTTTGGGCACCCGGGCAGTATCACAGCCCTCACACATATCGGATGAGATTTGTGTGGCGCATATGTATTTGGTGCCTCTTTGTACCATTATCTATGTGTTGAAATAAATAAATAATAATAGCATTCTGAGGGAATTCTACGTAGTCTACATAACTTCCTGTAGAGCGGTCATATGACTTCACGACATCTACAAAAGAATATACATAATTACTACTCATCTACGTTTGTTTTTGCAAGTATGGCTAAAAATGTAGCCAGTTGCAGTAGGAAAGCAGAAGTCTATTGGGAACCTGGTATTCAAAATCTTTACGATATTGTACATTGGATCAAAAACTTACCTGGACCTTCTCAAATGTCTTAGTATCCCAAACGATTAGCTTTCCATCTAGACCGCCAGAAATCACCTGAAACATTAGCAAGCCACTTAGAGACATACATGATGGGGTTTGTCAATTCCAGGGACAATCCAAACCACTGAGTCTCTATGTCCGTGTAAGAACTGAGAGACTCCCGTGCGTGCATCAAGAACAACAACAAACTTGTCAGAGGAGTAAACAATGCGACTGGAAAAAATGTATTTCAATTATTTATATTACCTCTCGCTTTTCAGATATACAGGATCCGAGTTAATAACAAGCGATGATAGTCTACTAACTTTAGAAGTCATGCCGCGGGATCCCTACAGCGCGCCTGTCTCATCGACCTTCAGGTATTCAATACTTCGCCACGAGCTTGTATAAACTGATTGCTATCTGGGAAAGATCCTCGTTTCGGTTTGGCTTGGCGTACTCAATATGCTGAATGCCGGTACTAGTTCACCCATCATTCTTATAAAGCTCAGTGACAATAATCCTAGGTGCTGGAGACTTTCATAATAAGATTTGTATCAGCGTTATTATCCACTTTGTTGCCCGTCTCTATACTTGATGTGAAAGATTTTTCTCTTTCAAAGAGATGAGGTGCGCAAGGGTTGTGCACTTCAAGGTACGGCCGTGAGTATGTTTCAAAAGATCTAGCGGAAATTCCAGAGTGATTGCGCCGATTAGTATTCGCGTAAGTTTAACACTTGAGTTTACCTCATGTACATCCACTTTACAATTTGAAGTGCTGTCCAGGCTACTAGCTCAGTATCATGCAATAAAGTGACCATTAGGAGCAAATTTCCGTAGGACTGCAAGTGAAACAGGATACCTGACGCGCGTTTCAAAAAGGGCAGTAATTTTTTACTTGCTTTGATTAGCTTGCTTTTGTGTACTTGTTGCATCAACGGCATTGTTGGTCCACTTTCGGTTAAGGTTTGAAATCTTGATAAACTTTGTCTCGTGGTACCTTCTTTCTCTTTGACTGACACTTGTGTTCATATTGTGTTCTAAACATTCTTAGTCTGATTGCAATGGTTGGTTGAAGACAACCAAACTGTTTGTTCCCTGTGGAGGCAGGAATGTAGTGCGATGAGTGAAATAAGTAGTTCCATAAGATGTTAACCCATTTAAGTCCTGCCGCATACACAATATGCTCGAAGCCTAAATCGCATTGTCTTTAAATGATTTGCGACACTCTTCAACCAGTCCCTTTCACTCGCTCAACTCCCTAAAGATTCGAAAGACTCTATAGTCAGTCCTATATTTAAGGATGGTCAGAGGCAGATCGTATCTAACTACTGGTCTGTCAGTACGACTAACATAGTCGTAAAGTTACTTGAAAAGATATTTTGGGTTAAGCTACTAAATCACATAGATTCACACAATCTCCTAACTCCCGAGCAACAAGGGTTTCGTAACAAGCGTTCATGCTTGACTAACTCACTTATTGCGAGAGAGAATTGGACAGTAACCCCAGATAACGGTCTGTCTGTCGATGTGATATCCATAAATTTTAGAAAAGTGTTTGACAGTGTTTCACACTTAGGCTTTATGAAAAAGCTTTTGAGCTTTGGAATAACAGGTGCTGTACAGGAATGGATACGAAAATACTTATGTGACCGCAGACAGAAGGTGTGGGTCATTGGAACGCTATCTGAATGGAAACCGGTCAAAATTGGTGTACCCCAATGTGTCTTGCGCCCCCTACTTTTCTTTCTCTACGCTAGTGAATTACTGCTGTTGCTTAAATCGTCGACATTATTGTTTGTGGATGCAAAAATCTGGAGAACAATATGAAGTGAGGCTGATCAAACTATCTAGTAGTCTGACGATACAAATAACCAATCATTATTCTCCTCGCTCACAAAGGAGTGTTCTGCGCTTACATGCTTCTCGTGTATTAGGGTGGCATGAAGGATTTCTCCCATCTCTGAGTTAGTAATATCTTCGTCACTCAGCCCTTTAACTGCACTTATCCTCCGGTGTGTAGGTTCTCCGCTACTCAAGAATCTGCAGAGAAACTAAAGGCTGCCTTGCATTGTGGTTTCTAGCTTGTACTGGAAATTTCTTTTATGTCTTCAGACTTTCGCGTTACATTTGTTTCTCAACGACAAGTGCCACAGTGAAAATCCCGAAGCCACATCCTCCACCTGGGATAAGCTTTCCTTTCAGCTTGTAGCGAACATTCTATTCTTCACTTAAATCAAGATATTCTGCTTTCAAGAGTGTATGTGCTTGAGATTCTTTGTGTAAGGTAGAGTTCAGAATAGTATCGCTCACTATCTCCCGACGATCATGCACTGAGAGCCACCGTCACTCTCACGGGCATTCAATCTGCTCTCGTGTGGCTAAGGCAGAGAGTGTCCCCGTTCCTCCCAAGTACCGCATTTGTGACCTTCTTGAACATTAATGTACAATGTTTACAGCTTCAGTGTAGGTAACCTCAACTGAATGCTGATCGTTTGTCGGCGAATGGTCAAAGTTCGAGGAATTTTTGTCCACATCTCATCTCGTGGCGCCAACCAAATACTCAGTCATTCTTGAACGTCTAATTTATCTGGTGAGCCGCTAATGAAACGACTGTGTAGGGGTTTTGTCCCACTTGCCGACAGTTTAGGGTTAGAATGTAGAAGTTTCCTGCTAGTAATTAGTCGAACACTAATTTTCACTTACCAAATTCTGACCTTTATAATACTGAGATAGTATTGCTTGGATTGTACCTACTACAGGAATTGAATAACAATTGTCCTACTGTTATTCATCCAAAGCTGTCTTACGTTTTATTAACCTTGCGTCCAACACTGGAACGTAAAGTGGAATGAAGAAGGTTTTTCGAACGTCTGTCTACCACCTTTAGAGTTTTATGAGTTATGCTGTTGCTGGTTCTCCTCTTCACGCGCACACGCTGCTACTCATCGTCAACGGACAATTGAGTTCTAGTAACAATCAGAAATTTCAATCAGGTACAAATCCGTATTTTGGTTCCCGCAGTTGAGTATTTGGTTGAATCGGTATTGCACAAATTGGGTATAGGTGTAGGGATTTGTCTATGGTTGTCGGAAGCCTGCGTACTTTCGAAAACAATACTGACATCCCCTACGGCTAGGCACTAAGTATTAGTTTGACTCATTGGTGGGATATTGTTGTCCGCAATACTGAAGAAAATTAAAAACCGGAAATTGTTTCCTTTCATTTTGCCGATAACATCATAGAGGACAGTTAGGAATGAACATGCGGACAGTCAGTCACAGGACGCAGCAACAGTTATTTCAGCTAAGAAAAAACGAACTTCGGCTTTTGATATCTTGGAAACAAGTCGAAACTAAATCGATTTTCATTTTAAAACATAAGACTAACCAGCTTGACTGAAGAAATACATTGACTAGAGTAGAAGCAGCAAAAACCCAAAAAACAATGCTGATTCGAAGTAAATTTCACACCAACATGTAAAACCCTACACTAACTGCGGCATCTTAGCACATTGAAACATTAATTACACAGCTACACAAAAGAAATAGCTAAAAGAAGCACAGAACGAAGAAAGCCGACCGCCATTGCGTTCAAAGATGGCGGATATAATAATTCCCGCCACATTCTGATTGGTTGCTAAGCTGAAAGGCACATTTACGAAATTGAGTTGCGTTTAATTGCAGCCGATTATTAGGAGTTTCCAGTAGGGTTTCATATCTCTCCTTTTCTAGTTCAGTTTGTATATTCATCTGCATTGTGGAAGAACATACTAGCATCACGGACGGGAGTGACCTAAATTAAACTCGTAGTACTTTCTAGGTACTGAAGTATCACAGCGAAAGTGAACACAGGCGCTACAGATATTACAATACGCCTTAACAATACGAAGTTCGGGGCGAAGCATATAATTATTGAATATATTTACATTTAACAATTGACATGAAAAGAAAATTAACAATGAAGAACGTGGAAGCCTTAATTTAGTTCGATTGGTTGGCATGGCTCAGCCTCGCAGACATGATTATTCTTTTTAACCTGTCTTTATTCGCCTTAATTACATTATTCTAGCTTTAACGTAAATGTATTCCACAGAAGTACTAATTATCACTGCCAATCGTCACGATTCGATAAGTCAGAGTAGACAATGATGTGATTTTCTCGTAAGATACAATAGAATAGTTAGTTACTTCATGATGAATCTGCAATTTTAGGATTAGGTCTAATATTATAGCAGCACTAACAACGAACTAGACCATAATTTTACAGGTTGTTTGGTGGCACTTTGAGCTTTCTTGCAGTCTGAATTCTAGATACCGTGTTTTTCATCGTAATATCAATAGCTGAATTAAAAGCACTTCTGAGCTCTCTTGTAGCCTTAGTGGAGTTAGTTTTTTAACGCTATTACTGTGACTACCACTCAATCATTCGAAAAGTAGACTGTGAAACGATTTATGGAGAAAATGAACAAGAAGTTTCGAAGGATAAAAATAGTGAAAGGAGGTGAATATGTGCTTCGCAAGAATAGAACTTGACAGGCGGTTGTAAATTTAGTGTTAACTATGATCATAGTAGCCAGAAACGTTTTGTAGATCCAGTAACCGTTACACACGTTATATGTTTGCAATGAGATAGACGTTGCATTTGAAGCAGTCATTGGAGGAGAGCTGATCAAAACAACTGTATCTAATGAGCAGTGGTTTAACCTTGGAATGATTATAATCGTCAGATCTGATAATGTAGATGTCTGCCAGCAAGGTGAAAACGCAGCTCTTATTCTTTGAACTGTTTTAATTTTCCAAAATAGTAGTAGAAAAGTGGGTATTTCGGGTTACTAGCGGGAGATCAACGAAGTTACTCCAAACTCGAAAAAATGTCATTGTTTACATCGGGCGCATGTACTCCGCTTTAGGTGAAGCTGTAAGTCGCAACACAGCAGCTTCTTGCTCAGACACGTTTACTTAACAAAGGTGTGATAAAGCACACTAATATTTCTGTACCCCATGTCACGTATATGCGTGTGAGTTAGGCTAAGCGTTTTCATTGTTTTAAGCGTTGTTGCTCTGCTCTTGATTTGTTCTGCGAAAGCGAAGTCCATCATCAAGTATCGTGACTTGATAAACAAGTTTTCTCTTGATGAGGTTTCGAGTATGTCTCGGAAACATTTTGAACCCGAGGATTTCCAAAGGATTGCAGTGTTAACAAATGTCTTGTTAACTGGAAACATCCAAGTGACCTACAAGTTTACTTAATTTCGAGGGGAGATAAGTTTTTTTCTAAATTAAAAAGTGTGATACAATGATCGCTCATAAAAACAGTGATTTATGAATCATGAACAGTCTACAACGATATACAAGTTTTAGCGAATAAGAATAACATCGTGGATGTTAACAGGAAACTGTTAGTGATGCAAGTTTTTGAAAATACACTTCACCACTCTACGAAGGGCTTCTTTGTGTCAACAAATTTATTATAATTTGTATTGGTTACAGGCCTCCGGAGATGTTCAATATTACAAGCTTATTTACAAAATAAGCTTGTCGGGCCTATCTCCACCTATTTTCTATACTAGAAAGAACCTTTGGAGTAAAGCATTTCTCGCATATTTTGCGCCTTTTCTCTCGTGTTCAGGTCACTGTGCAGTTCTAGCTTGGGGGTTACGAGAATAGCTTAGGAACCGAATATAGTGTTCAATTAGCAAGACTTATCAGTGGTCTGTTTGGTTTGTACATTAATCCAGTATGTTTGAAAAACATTATTTATATGTCAGAGGCTGAGATCGGTGTTCTGAACTCAAACAGGTAGGGTTAGGCAGTAAGAAGGACCGATAAGGATATAAGATTGTTCGTACGGGTTTACACGTTATTGGTCCGGTCGATAAGTCATTGTTCTCTAATTAGCGGTATCAATACATTACATATTAATGAGACACAACACCACAAGTTATAAAAACATGATTCATGTGATGTCAAGTCATTTAGACTAATAGTCACATTGTAACTTGGTGGATATAATTCAATCCGTATTACACAAAAAGAACTATATCATCATGATTGATAGATTAATTATAAATAAGTTGGTGAATACACATAAATTCGTGTACATAAAATCTGGATATAATATTGATAAACTGAATAAAAAATACATAAAATTTCATTGAAATAACAGACAGAATAAACTCAAATTTTGCATTGAATAAATTAGATACGTAACAAATTATATCATGACAGTGACAATAATTATGTATGTATATATGTGTGTGTGAGTAGGTGTAGAGCGTTGGCAACATAAAATATATTAAATGGGGAGCAGGGTGAAAGTTACCCTCCATTCATCTTCCCCTCACATCTTCTCTTTTTTCAGTGTACACATATGAACACAAACAAACAAACAAAACAAAACATGAAGTGATTGATTCCATCACTTACTCTTTCAATCTGTAGTTTAAATATACTTATGAATGAATAAAGAGAGAGAAAAAAACACAATAAATAATTCATCGAGTAAAAAAAACAAGAAAAATAAAAGAAAAAAAGGAAATAACAAACACACAAACAAAAAGACAACACATATAAACAAAAAAATTACAAAAAAAAGAGACTATACATAGAAAAATAATTTTAAATGAATAATTTATGGGTTTATTATTGATATTAGAAACAGCCATAACATATAAAAACAAAGTAAGGAATGTGTTCAATGTAAACAACGAAATTACACTGATATGATGAGGATTAAAAAAGATAAAGTTACGAAACACCCCCCCTCCCTTCTTATTCCCTCTCATTCTCTATATTAATAACTTTCTGACCCAGTAAATATACGATTTAAATCTAAACTGGCTAAAAGACCTTCAATTAATGTTAAAAAACGACCTAATGCTTCGGAATAACGTGTAGCATCTGATTTTAATTGAATATATGCCTCTGGATAACGTATTAATAATGATTTAGTTTCATTGAAAGACCCAAGAGGTAATCCAGTCGGTGAAGTGATTGTCGATGGTATTGTTTCTGGATTATCCATTAGTAATAATTCAAATAAGTATAAACGTGAAGGAAGTGATTGTATAATAACCTAAAGAAAAAAATAGAAGAGAATGAAAGAGATGAAAAGAATTTTGTAAGAGGAAATCTTGTACAAATGTGTATTGTCTATTTCATGGTATGATATAGTCGGTCTGGTTTGTACATAATCCCAGCATGTTTGAAATACATGATTCATATCACAGAGGCTGAGGTTGGTGTTCTTGACCCAACAGACAGTTATAGGCAAGAAGAAGGACCGATAAGGTCTCTAGACTGCTCGTGCTTGTTTTATGCGTCATTGGTCCGGTGGATAAATCATTGTCCTCTGATTGGTGGTATCGTTATGTTATACATTGATAGAGGCACAAACTCACAAGTTATAACAATGTCAACCATTCCTAACAATCTAATATGAATTATACTCATTCACCATTGATGAATAAGGTTCGAGAATAATGGACTCTAAAAGTGTTCTAGTTGATGTTAAGAATTATTGAAAGTACAAAATAGTGACAGAAAACTGGTTTCATTGGATTGTTGGTCTATGAAATAGTGTGTGTATTTTTTTTAAAAAGAACAAAGTTTGGACAAATCTTACCGGACAATTTTATAGTTCGACTATGCTATATAAATCATTAAATGATCTTCTAATTTTTAGGTTTATATTGACAAAGAAATACTAATAATACTTTTCTAATCAAACGATAAAGACTATAATATGTGCGTGATATATAAGTAGTATATGACGCGAACCAGGAATGTAATGTCTAGCAGCAGAAGATGGGGTAGATCAAGAAAGAAAGAGCGGGAATAGAAAGTAATTAGTAAGGAAATGCAAGAACAACAAAGTTCGAGACAACTATTGAACATTTTGCAAATGAAGTATTATAGTATGGTTTTTCTATTTTACCAAGTAACTCTGTCATGTTGTGCTCAATATAATTCGATTGTTTCCACCCGTGTTCTGTTCACTACAATTGGAGCGATATACTTGTTGTAAGATAGTTAAAGGTAGCGGACAGAAAAACCTGTTTGATCTCGATTTCATACTAACTATCAGTAAAGTGTACATGTAATCTTAAGGGAACTCGTCAGAATAGTATATATCCACTGTTTAAGACAATGATGATCCTTAAACGAGTTAACGCAGCGTAACTCAGTGTTACAATAAGAAAAGCTGTAATTAAGGTATTTTAGACAAATATTAACATCGATTCATAATACTGAGTAGTGAACAATGTTATGTTTGTCTAGTCCAATTAACGACTAAATTTGATTATTTAAGCTGGAATGTATGACTAAGATTATTATTCAGCACAAAAACTACATCCAGAATTTCTCGTTGTATACGATCATCTAAAAAACATTCATGCGACTCACATATTTATTTATTTGAACACATAAATATTGGTGCAATAGGACATCAAATATATATGCGCCACACCATATTTGTGTGTGTGTGGGCTGTGATACTATCTGGGTGCCCAAACCGAAACAGGTGGTTTTCTTAGGGGGCTACACCCCGAGCCTTCGACCTGAAGGACTGATCCACGAGGCAGTGGAGCATCGTGAGAAGATGCAGTCCCATGGTAGCCGGTGACCAACAATTGGTTCATACGCCGTCTGTTCCCGCAGGATACTGGAGCCCATGTGCACCATTGGTTTGGTATCCGGTTAAAGCGCCGGACATTCGCTTTTCGTAAACAACACCCGTGGTGCGAGAAGGCAGTGAGTATGACTTCTCTGGCAGAGGCTGTATACGCGTGGCCGTGTGGGAGCATTTCGAGAGGGAGGACGGGCCCACCCCACTCCCGGCCATACCAGGGCATTTGGGGGACACTTATACATTGAGTAACTCTAATCCAAGTATGTAAATTTGTAACTTTGTCTTTGAAGGAATTAGTGATATGGTTAGTCGGGTGTCCAAACCAAAGTGCATGAAACGATTTTGAACACTGTAATCTATTTATTGAAAGCTAAGAACTTTTATGATTAACCTATCACTCTACGATTATCATCAATTCAACTAACTATACAGGTAACCAAGGTCACAGAGACCTTCATCAATTTCATTTCACATTATATTTAATTAATATGAATAAAAAAGATAATTCTATTGTTTATTCAAATGTAAACATCCAATTACTACTTACCATAGCCATACCTCGTACCGACCATGAATGAAAAGGTCGTAAACATCGTGTATACGCTTCATTTGCAATGGTAACAAGGCTTGTGTCAGAATTCAATGTATTATTAATAAGTGAAGATGGATCCGGTGAACAGAATAAATGATGAATGAATTCTCTGACAAAATTCAACCATCTATATAATGAATAATTAAAAAAATAACAAATACATCACTCTATGACATAGTCACCGATATACTTGAATTTACTACAGTAAAAGATTGAATTTGATTAAATAATCATAATTACAGGTAAAACTATATGATATCGACGGACTTGAGGAATCAATCCAAATTAATCTAGACGATACGAGAATTAAGAACGCTATTGCGTGTGAGCGAGCTAAACTATCTTGCTTCAAGTTTCAAGTGCAAGATAGTCTTAATTTGAGGCTTGATTTATTTCTGATTGTTGTCTATTATTTTCTATAATAAATGTGAGTGCATTGTGTGCGCTGGCTGAGTTGTCGATTCACCATTTTTTTTATTCTACTCTTTTCTAGTCCCCACCCTCACGCTACTATGCATGCTTCGCTATTACACAAAGCATCATCTGTCTAGAAGCGAACCGCTATAGTGAAGAGAGCTTGTTGTTGAAACTTATGTCTTTCAGTATATTTCATATTTTAAAATGATTGTATAATAGTTCACATGTGGAATGAAGTGTTAAGGTCAATAAGTCAGGGTTAGGAGTATAAAAAAAGCCAAAGTTGAGAAGTTTTAGGGTTAGTTATTATTATTATTATTAATGACTTTATTCAGTATTATATTTTGGTACAATATAGAATTCTCAGCACAGGGTATTTCAACAAGTTACTTACGCAAAAAAAACGAACAAATACAAAAAAATGAGAAAAGGTTTTTAAAAAAACAAAAACAAACCCCGAAAAACTGTACAAATTTTCAAATTAGAGACATGGTTAAGAATGCAGGTTATTGACTAGGTTAACTCTAACAACCTGTTCGTCACAGAGTATATTTGCTAGGTAAGGTATTATAGAACTTTGATACGTTTGCTTTCGTGCATCGATTTTAATGTAATTACGTCTCGTTCTACCAGAAGATATACAAGGAGAAAGATAAGAGTGAAGGGGATGGTTAGTATCGGATAAAATAACACCTGCCAGGAGTTTGCATGATTTTAAATGCCCATCCACAACCATATTAATTATAACCTCGAAAGATTCACCACACATCTTGCTAACTGCCTTGAGCACTCTCCGCAATACAGCAAAGTCTTTCCTCAAAAGCCCGGGAAAGAATAATGGAGAACAGTAAAGAATAATATGTAATATGCAAGAATTGACAAATTGTAAGAGTAAATGTCGACTAATCCCAAGAGCATGCAATCTCTTTATGTAGTAGGTCAGACGAAAAATCTTCTTTGATAACAATAAAACGTGGGAAGACCAAGACAGATCAGAGGAAAAGGTGACACCAAGATAATTGACCTTCGACATTGTGTTTATCAAAGAGTCTCCGATGGTACAAGCATTATGGGATCTCAAGATGGTGTTTAGATTCCGTTCATGTCTCATGCTAAAGTTAACAGCTTGACATTTAGACGGATTAAGTATGAGACCATTACCAACAGACCAACAATCAATACGAGACAAAAACCCATTCATTTCTATGGGATGTAAAGAGGAAGAGATAGGCATACATACAGTGAGATCATCCGCATATTTCACAAAAGTGTTTTCTGTGGAAGATGGCAGATCATGAAGAAAAAAAGAAAAACGAAGAAGTGAAAGAACAGCTCCTTATGGTACACCTTCATGAGACAGTCGAGACTCTGAACAATTTCCTCCAAACACAGTGTACTGTTCCCTTCCAGAGAGGTAGGAACATAGCCAGTTGGTTATCCAGCTGTCAGTGTTGACGCTGATTAACTTGTTAAGTAAACGTTGTCTTGGTATAGAATCAAAAGCTGAAGTATAGTCCAGAAAAGCACATCGAACATACTTCTTACCCTTTTCTAAGTTGAACACTATGTTGTGATGCAGCACAGCAACAGTATTTAAAGTGCTTCTTTTGTGTCTGTAAGCAAACTGATATGGATCAATATGCTCTTTTATCGCAGGCTGAAGTGGAAGTATTAATAATTTTTCCATGGTTTTGAGGAAGGGTGAAGTTATTGCAATAGGTCTAAATCTTACATTCTTATCACCAGATGCTTTCTTGGGTACAGGAATTATCTTCATCTTTCTCCACATTTTTGGTATGAGATTAGATGAGAAGGATCTGTTAAATATAGTTGTGAACGGATGACACAGAACGTCAGTACATTTTTAAAAAAGGATGTTTGGGATACCATCAGGTCCCAAACATCGAGATGAATTAAGCGACTGGAGACATCCTCGTACATCAGTTTCAGTGAAAGTAGGAACACAGCTATTTTTTTAAATCCGTGGATAGAGGGAGCATCACATCAGATGACTGACGTACAAAAGACTTATTTAAGTCATAAACATTCAGCTGGTTATCGCTTCTAAACTGTCTGTCACCTGTAAGTTCTTTAAAGAGTTTCCACATACTTGGAGAGTTTTTGAGTAAACATACAGTTGAGACGTCTAATCTCTAGGTTTATCAGACCATTTAGCTTACGAACTTCATTAGTGTTCTTCTCCTTGTACATTCTTTCTTTCATCCTCCGTAGTCGTTTCAGTTGTGAAGATTTAAGTCGATCAAAACTTACAAAAATGGTTTCAGTGGGACAACAAATATCAAAACAGAATTTAAGGTAACAAGTGATAACATCAGTAGTGTTTTCCAGTGAGTCATCTGTAAATAATTCCCAGTTAGTCGTATGAAACATGTTTTTCAGATGTTGAATATTTTTTTCTGAGTAATTACTATATTTGACTTTCTTGGTTTGATGTAAGAGTGTACTCTTACCCATACTTTCCATATACTTTAGGTAGAACATGAATTATACAGTGATCCGAGCTAGACAATGGAGCACGTTTACGAGTCGCATATATACCCACATCATTAATGAAGACGAAGTCTAAATGAGCATCCAAACGGGTAGGGAAATCTACTTCATTTTGGTGACCTAGTAACGTAAGGAAACAAACAGTCACATGAATTGAAATCACCATATACAACTGAAAGTGAATCACTGAAGGCAGTAACAGGGAACTCAGTGAATTCATCAGCGAAAATAGATAGTGATGATGTGCAATCTGGAGTCACGTAGATGTTGGTAACATAAACATATTTGTATTCAGATGTTTTGGATGACATCTCAGAGTTAGACAGTCGATAAAGTCATTTGAAAACTTAAAACACACAAACGAAGATCGACACCAGTTTACGTTTACAAACGTAGCTACACCGCCACCACACCTCTTTTTATTGTTTGATCGATCCTGACGATAAATTTCGAAATCACGTAGTAATACTAGGCAGTCGTCCTGTAAATCATTTAACCAAGATTCTTGAATTGTGATGACACCACAATTACGATACATATTTTGACTTAGTAGGAATTGCAGATAGTCCACTTTGTTGATTAGTGATCGGTAGTTAGAATTTAGCAGCTCGGGAATCGACATACAATTGATGTTCATTCTTTTTAGCGCATATTGCCAACCACCACGATGTCTTTTATAGTACATTTTTGTAATTTGTGCAGCGAAAGGTCGTAGGCTTTTCATAAAAGCGCCTAAGTAACGCGATTAATGGGCATATTTATAAGTTAAAACAAATAAAAAACAGATAACTTGTTGAAATAATCAGATGGCAGAAACAGGTAGCCCAAATATTCAAACAGGCCGCCGAGATGATAATGAACTAATAATTAGGGTATAAACTCATTACAGAACAATGAACTAAAGACTAAATTATCTATATTTGGCTCTCAGAATGATGTTAAAACTCCTAATTCTCTACAATTTTAATATTATTCTGTATTGTAGGGCTTCTGCAACACGAAAACGCCATGGTGATAGTCTATTTTTTGCTTTGCTAATCTCAAAGTTGTCCTTAAAATTCCCCTAAGAGGTAGTGTAAGATAAATGCTTTGTGATTTGAACATCATTTTTCAGCACAGATACTATGGATATTTTTGCAAGAGATTTTATTGTCTTGTGACCTCTGGCAAACATATCACGTGACGGGCCACCAATCAGAATTTCGATTTTAATTTGGTCTATTTTGCATCTATTAATTATTTCATGGCTTAGAGTTTCTGATTTAACCAAATACACGTACGAGCAGCACGATTAGTAAGCTTAAGTCAACAGCAGAGCATTATCAATCTTTTATATCTGTACTTGGTAAAAAATTCCATTAAAAGTCTGTCTGAATAGTTTACAAATATAAAATAAACGGGACCAAATAAACGATGTCACTTCTTATTATCAAAAAAGCTATGAAACCATCATAAGATTAGAAGACACAACTGTACAGTTTCACAACATACCACAACACACCTGAGTAAACAGTTTAGTTTGTCTATTAATATATCTTAACAAGAAAGCTAAAAATTTAGATCCCAATCATATCCATTTCGTCTCAACAACTTTAAATAGATTAGTTCAAGGTGTGAAACTTCAGTTTCGGAAGTGCTTGAGGTTGGTTGTATGTGTTAAATCACACAAGTTCTTGATTTTCACATACTTATGTAGTCGGTTGGATGCAGCTGGACGATCTAGACTTCGCAGATGATCTGACTCTTCTATCGCACACGCAACAACAAATGCAGGAGAAAACGACCAGTGTAGAAGCAGGTTCAGCAGTAGTAAGTCTCAACAAACACAAAGGGAAAAACAAGATTCTCAGATACAACACAACATGCAACAATCGAATCACACTTGACGGAGAAGATTAGTAGAATGTAAAAACCTTAACATATCTGTGCAGCATCATTGCTAAACATAGTGGATCTGATGCACATGTGAAATCGCGGATCGGTAAAACAAGAGCAGCATATTTACAACTGAGGAACATCTGGAACTGAAAACAATTGTCAACCAACACCAAGGTCAGGATTTTCAATACAAATGTCAAGACAGTTCTACTGTATGGGGTGGAAACCTGGAGAACTACGAAAGCCATCATCCAGAAGATACAGGTGTTTATTAACAGTTGTCTACGTAAAATACTTCAGATCCGTTGGCCGGACACTATTAGCAACAACCTACTATAGGAGAGAACAAACCAGATCCCAGTGGAGGAAGAAATCAGGAGAAGTGATCGAAGTTGATAGAACAGACATTGAGGAAAGCATCCAACTGCGTCACAAGGCAAGCCCTCACATGGAATCTTCAAGGTCAAAGGAGAAGAGGAAGACCAAAGAACACACTACACCGAGAAACGGAGACAGACATGAGAAAAATGAACAATTGGATAGAACTGGAAAGGAAGGTCTAGGACAGTGAGCTGGAGAATGCTGGTCGGTGGCCTATGCTACATTGGGAGTAACAGGCGTAGGTAAGTAATGTAGTCGGTTGACTTCTGAAAACCTATAAAAAAAAGTCGTTGAGAACCATTTAAGTGTGCTTCTTTCCTCGTGTAAACATCAGACTCTTAATTGTATAAATGTCCATTCAGAAAACCCCGTTATACCCATCCCGTCTAACATTTTATTCGACTGAAGAAATAACGAAACGTCAGTAAATATAATGACATGCAATTCTATGGACTGTTCATTTACATTGGTAATATTTTCACAAGTTTAAGATAAAAATATAAAGTGCTACGGATCAATGTTCCATTTTGAGGCATGTGTCGGTGGATATAGATGACTGGTTTAAACGACTTTGTTAAACAAACTTTTCTTCGTTTGGGATGCCTTCCACAATGCACTTCCCTATATTTACCAATATTGCATTATTTCTTGAGTCGAATACAATGTTGGACGAAACGGGTATAACGTGGACTTCCCAATAGACAGTTATACGATAAGGAATCTAATATTTACATAAGGAAAGAAATACACTTAAATGGTTCTAAACGACTTGTTTTTCTTTTAGGTTTTCATAAATCAACCGACTACATAAGTATATGAAAATCAAGAACTTATGTGAATTAATACACACACACACACACACAACCAACCTCAAGCTGGTATCTGCTGGGATCACCGGGTAAGTAATAGTGAGGTTAGACTCAGGGTATTAGTTAATGATGGTAAATCAGTTGATGAGGTTATGAATCTTCATCGACTGAGATGGTTGGGCCACGTGTTACGTATGCCTGAACACCGATTACCACGTCGTGCAATGCTAACAGGTGTTTGAGATGGTTGGAAGAGAATTAGGGGCGGCCAAACCAAAACGTGGCATTAGTGCTTGAAGACACTAACCTCTAGTCTGAGCTATGTTGGTAGATGCAGACTGCTTGGTTGGGATCCGCGTGACTATCGTAACCAATGGTTGGAGACTCTTAATGACATGGCTCAGGATCGGTCACAATGGCATCGGTGCATACACTCCCTGTCTTCCCTTAAACTAAGAGATTAAAATCGCTTCATATCTTTCTTTCTACTAACTAATTCTATATTCCGGTACTGTGTCCTTATATGCAATCTTTCTCCTATATATTACCACCTTTAACCTAACCACTCCCATGAATCCGGTGTTCATCTTGCTGTGCTAACGAGGTATGGCAACCTGGACCGATGCACATATGTGCCTGGTCCTACGTTGTAGCTGACTGACTGACTGACCTCAAGCACTTCCGATACTGAATGCTCACATCTTGAACTAAGCTATTCAAGGTTATAGATACAAAATAACTGTCAATATGAATGTGATCTAACTTTTCAACCATATTCTATACTACTATTATCGCATTGTTATAGCATAACTGAATAGAAAGAAAAAAAAGATGTATCACAAATGTTTGAACTAACCGCCAATATACATTTCTATGATTAATTCTAACTCAATTATGATAATAATAAATTAGTCTTGATGAAACAAATTACTTAGTTTTATATAATTGACGTACACAACTAATTAAGTTTCTATGGCAATTGCAAATTTATCATTAAATTTATAGAAACTTGTCTAAAAAAAACAGTAAACATTTTCCGCTGTAAACTTCTAACATACCTTTTTTTAAATAAAAAAAAAGAAACGAAATAAAATCGGTGAAATAATTTGGTGTATTTTAAGAAGTATTTGTTGGTATTGTTGAAACGTTAGCATTGAATTGACTATGTGTTCATTAATTGTTTGATTAAATTTACAATGAAACTCAAGATCGATCGCATTCGATTTGCATTAAAAAGAACCTAACATACATGATATTGATCACCACTCAGTGATCAATCAATTGTAAATACATCTCAGTCCTACAGGAGGTCAGTCGCGACCCGAATAGCCCAGTGGTAACGTCTCTGACTGTGAAGCTGGGTGAAACAAGATCGAATCCATCAGGAAGCACCAATTCCATCAAGATTATAGGTACACCTTGCTGACGAGTGCCAAATAGCACGAAACTCGGGTCCAGGATTTCATGTTGACTACTTCCAAACACCATCATATCTCAACATAGTACATGCAATGTCGAGTCACCTAGGCTAGTCACCACAATGCAACTTGGTCTATAGCATTCGATCTGCACTAAGGACTTGACACACATTACATTGATCACCACTCAGTAATCAATCGTGAACAGTGAAACTTTATTTATTCAAATGGATGAGTGAATTTCGCGCCAAAAATATGAGACCTGTTTTCTTACATGTGACTGGTTCGTCTATAAATCTTATCGTGTTACTTTCTTTAATAATTACACAAATTACTTGTTGTCAGTCAGTTCTATGAGATTTCGTTCATCAAATAAAAAAGGTAAGTCAATCAATGAACTTCTTTGAAGCACACTCTGTGTACGCAAAAAACAGTCTATCAAATAGTGAGTAAACTGAACAGTAGTCTGTTTAATTTGACCTTAAAATTGAGAGATGCGTTTTTTTAAAAAGTGGAAGACAAGGATCTCTCGAGTATTATCGAATAACCGTGCAAGTAATGATGACTTTTTTGCGTAGTAAAGATAATTGATAAAACATAATATTAGTTAAATAAAGTAACTATAAAATAAGTTGTGTATGCACAAACACCTTCCATTTTGACAAGAAATACTCGGCAGAGTAAGTGTATGTTAGAACAAAACTAGGTAAAAGCTGAATTATAAAGTCAAGGAAGTTATATGCTGTTGGTTTGAGGCATTTTGGTTGGTTCAAGCTATATGGTGAGATTCGTACGATAATCATGATCAGCGATAGGAGACGCCAGGTGGCTGCATTGCCACACACAAATTTATTCTTTGTTGTCTCTTAGATTTTCAGTTTCGGCATCAAATTATACTTTTTTCCATGAATTCAGTCCTTTTGAAACAACTGACTTTATGTTTAACCTTTTTCTAAATATCAATGATATTACTTATTACAGTAATTCGTTGGTTGTTCCACATTGATTTAGTAGTGTAATATGGGAACGTGAACCGATTATGCACACTTATGCAAGGTGCCATACTAATTACAACTGATTATGTGAGAATTAGTAATACTACTTGACTGGCAAAATTAAAGCCAGCTCTGTGTGGGATTCGAACCCGTGACTTGGTGACTAAAATTCAAACAACTTAACACCTACGCCATAACTTCACAAACTTTAGAGCACAATATAATACTGTCATTTATCTAGTTATCTACACATACAAAAAAATAATCTGTGGTTAAACACCGTATTTTAATTTCTGTTCTAATCCATGCATAATGAATTCTCATGTGTTGTCATCATACATCAAAAAAAATGATTGTGATATTGTCTTTTCTGTCAATAATTTACATTCAATTCAATCAAATACACATACACACATGTAATGTGTAATTAATTACTGTAATTGATTTACCCCATAACATTTATTTCATTGAAGAAACTTTCTATCATGCGATCTTGTCAGGGAATGCCAAATGTTGATTCACCAGTGTGTGAGTGTGGGTGGGTGTACGGGTATGCATATGTGATAATTAATAAAATTACACAAAGCATAATTAACTTTGTATAAATATAAATATATATAATCGATCTTTCACATATTTTTATGCTTTGACAAATATATACATGGAAACTCTAATGATTATTTGCTTAGATATTCATTTTAACGTTGTTAAGTGAAAAAATCTATTGAGTAGATGAATATTAGGTGACGACAATAATCAATAATAGATTGTTTGTTAAAAAAAAAATAAAGATCATAACTGGGTAAAATACACATTAAGTTTATGTGTTTTACGCATTATACAAAAAAAGGAACGAAGTATTTGGTATAGTCCAGAAAGTAGTTAGGTAAATGATACCCTCCCCCAGTTGAGTGTATTTGTTAACCCAGATTCATTGATTTACAGATTATACTAGTCATTATTTCTTATCTTCAAGTGTTTTATAGTAATAATAAGAACTAATTTCAGACCGATTCTCTTTTGGTAGGAGAATAATATCAATTCAAGATGAATACCACAGTAGTAAAAGTGATCATAATATCACTGGGGGTAGGGAAGATGATTCAAGAAGAACAAATCCATTTATGGAATAAAAAACTATGAGCCAACTTTAAAACTCAAAGTCAAAAGGAAAACAGTTGATGAGTACATTTGCATCACTGCAGACGATTACGAGGCATACAACTTAACGACTTCAACTAGGAGGTTCGTACTACTTAACACAGTTTAGTCCAATTCTCAGTGATTTCACATACTAATATTATATCTGGGTTTGGTCCAACTTCTAGCTTTCTTCCAACCTACTCCTAAACTAGAAAACATCGAGCATCGAGGCAAGCGGACGATGGGTAAACGTAACACACGTCCCAACTACCTTAGTTGATGAAGATTTATTACTTATTCAACTGAATTGTCATTTTTAGCTAGTAGATTGAGCATAACATCAGCATCTGTATTGACTTAAGTCAACTAGACAAACAGTAAAATTGTATAAAACTTGATCGACAGAATTCGATCATCAATAAAGAATAGACAATCATAACATAGGTTATTACTCAGTAATCAATCCATCTATCATTAGAATTCGTTAATTTATTTGCCAAAATTTATTCGTTATGTAACAAGTTAAGCAGAAAGAGTGTAACAATTTCTATATCGTGAAAATGATTGAAAAAAAATCATCTCCGTGAAGCAAGCTATTATTATTATTATTATTATTATTATTATTATTATTATTATTAACGGCTTCACTTATTCAGTCAGTCAGTCAGCTACAACGTAGGACCAGGCACATATATACATCGGTCCAAGTTGCCATACCTCATTAACACAACAAGATGAACACCGGATTCATGGGAGAAGTTACTTCTATGGTAGTAATATATAAAAGAAAGATTGCATATAAGGATATAATACAGGGAGAAAGAATTAGTTCGTAGAAAGAAAGATATGAAGCGATTTTAATCTCTTAGTTTAAGGGAAGACACCGAGTGTATACACCTACTCCATTGTGATCGATTCTGAGCCATGTCACCAAGAATCTCCAACCATTGGTTATGATAATCACGCAGATCCCAACCAAGTAATCTGCATCTCTCAACATGTCTCAGACTAGAAGTTGGTGACTTTTTGGACTGATGCCACGTTTTGGTTTGGCCGCCCCTAACTTTCTTCCAACCATCCCCTACACTAGTTAGCATTGTGCGTTGTGGTAATTGGTGTTCACGCATACGCAACACGTGGCCCAACCATCTCAGTCGATAAAGATTCACAACCTCATCAACTGATTTACCATCATTCCTTAATACTCTGCATCTAATCTCACTATTACTTACTCAGTGATCCCAGTAGACGCCAGCAATATTTCTAAGGCATCTGTGGTCAAATAATAGTAGCTTACGAGTGTCTTCTACTCTTAATGGCCATGTTTCGCTGCTGTAAATTAAAACAGAACGGACTGCCGCGCATTCACTTTTCATACATTTCAGATTAAATGGAAGTAATAAGACATTTTCAGACCGCAAGCATAATAATAAACAAATTATTTACGTATAGAACATAGTCACAAAAGCTTTTAAAATATGAAATAAAAGGATTCGATTATAGAACGTATAAGTGATTAGAAAGAACTTTATGTGGTTGGAGCTAATTAGTGAGAAATTATGATGGATTAATTTTTGTGATAATTAACACTTATCAAAAATGTATATTTCTTTATTTTGGGTAGCAATCAACCTTCTGCAGGACTGAGATTTTTGGGCAGATTGATCATTAAGTGATAAATAATAGCAACTGATCACATTCAGTCAGTCAGTTGCACAGTAAAACCTGGTACGTACGTCTATCAGTTCAAGTTACCTTTGGACCTTAAGTTGCTGCTTCTAGTCTTACCATTATCCAACTGATCTGCCTAGCGCAGTAGAACTTGAAAATTACATGCATTTCGGCCTATACAGATCGTTTGAGTAATTATGACAGGCAAGCCAGACCATCACTTCAAGGTAGCAGCTATGATCGTGATTGACCACACTGCAATTTGATCGATAGAATTTAATTAAGACTAAGGAGCAAACAAACGTACACAGATTATTACTTTATTTACTAATTTTATCAGTATAGTGAGATAGTACTCATGGAAAAGTAAAGTATATTTCAGACAAAATATTATATTACTGGTAACCATGAATCAAGACCGGATGAGTTATTGAGGTATTGAACTCTCTGTTAGTATTAGGTCCGAACTACACAACTATATCTACTTGCAAACATACACACACCTATACTTGGTTATCGAATTACATCAACACCAGTATACTCATTAAGTAACTAAGCCGGTGTATGATTTTAAACATGGTGACTTCGAGTGTCACTAAAGGTATGAAGGCGGTGATTGTTATATCCGAGCGAAGATTAAATCACGAGTAACTTCTGCTGAGATATATTAAATTGACTAATATTATCTATACATTCTTATGGTATAATTACTCAATAATTAGATTATGTATATTTATATTCCTCTTATTATAAGCTTTATTTAGACTTATAATTTATTATTGTACGATTTACGGTTTTTAAGTTATGTTCAGTTTATTGACTACTGCCTCCCACGTTCACATTCACCTTTTGGCTTTATTGTGTACAAATTTTATTTCCTATTATATGGTGCGTTGCGGTCTGTTTGGTTGATGTATAAACCTAATATGTCTGAAATAAATGATTCGATTCGATTTGCATATTGGAAGCTAGTTTCTGGTGTTCTGGACTCAAGTGGACGGGCTAGGCGAACATAGGACCGATAAGGACGCTAGACTGCCCATACCGGTCGAACGTCATCGGTTTGTCACAGTGCGAAGATTGTATAAGTCGTATTTTAATTGGTGGATAAATCACGTGATAAAAAGCCGGACATAAAGTCATAACAGTGATCATTTTTTCTTGAGTTGCCTCCAAAAAAAACATTAGATTACAGAGAAGAATTACAGTGAAGAACGTAACCCCAGTGGTCAAGAGATAATTGTTTGAAATTGACCATATAATTTACGTGATAGTTAACTCATACACAAACACAATAAAAGTCCCAGAGTGAATATCAACTTCACTTGGAGATGAAAATATATCCAGCTAAGGATGAAATACCCCACCTGGATTTTATTGCTAGCCAAACTATCCTATTTTTTAAAAATAAATAAATAAAAAATATCAGAATGGGTTTTGTGTAGATTTTTAGAAATTTCACTGATTAAAATCATGAGTCAATTGAAGCTAGACCACCATGGGAAACCCTGAAGCACTGGAAGGCCGTTTCGTCCCAGTATGGGGCTCTTCAGCAGTGCGCATCCACGATCCCGCCTCTTGCGAGATGCGAACCCAAGACCTATCAGTCTCGCGCACCGCTGAGGAGTCCCATACTGGGACGAAACGGCCGTCCGGTGCTTCCAGGTTTCCCATGGTGGTCTAGCTTCAATTAACTCATGATTTCAACCAGAGAAATAAAAAATACGAATGCAAATACACTTACCTACATAACCACAGAATAGCCATATAAACTGAATTATTATTTTCTTGAATAGATTCTTTATGTTTCACTTCATATCGTAAAAGATAACCTAAGCTGAGTTGAGCTTTTTTAAATAAAATATTACAATGATTGTCTACATTTGTATCATGATGATTCTGTTTATTGTCAATTGATAAGTTTTCATCTGTTCCACCGATAACAGTAGTATTCATATCAGTAGTATGATTATGATGATCATTAATAATAATTGTTGTGGAAGTATGCATTTCAACATGTAATTCAATACAATTTAAATAAGTTAATAAACGATGATGAATTTGTTGTAATGCAATAAAAGTACGTGAAGTAGTTGATAATTTACAATTAGTTTGATTATTAGTATTATTATTTAATCGATCAAGAAAATGCAATAAACATTTAGATGCTTTAACAAATTCTAATGCTGATAAATAATCACCAGGTAGTTTTATTTCATTATCATTATCTGGAATTGGTTGAATAGGTATAGATGGTTTAATCTCTTCAAAACTGTCAATTACAATACAAGAAAATAATATTAAGATATATATATTATGAAGTATTGAAAAACACAATTAATTATTATTACAGGGTAAGGGGGGTTGAAGATATTGTTCGATTTCATCGTTCCCCGTCAAAAAATGACCTTAATCAGATAACCATTGAAAATGAGTTACGTAGAGGCTGGAAATCATAGTCTTACTTATAAGGAAACCCAAGAATCTATACAACTATATACTGATAATTATTATGTGCATATTAGTGACCAGATTCGAGAAGAAATTCTAGGGATTCTAGTGTCGGGTGACAGACAGTTACCTAACGAAAGTATTGGAAGAAGATGAATTTATTGGTTAGAGAAAAACACCGTAGGATTCCGGCTGTTATGTCCCGATAAACATAATGAATGGTGACTTTGGGATCCGTTTATGGACCAATACTAAACGTATATTTTTATCATTTAATTGTTAGATAACTAAACTATTCATATTCCTCTTATTATAAACCTTATTTTGACCTATGAACCATTATTATACGTTTTACCATTCTTGAATTATGCCCTGTCTGAAATATAAGGATTCATGTTACAGAGGATGAGACTGGTGTTCTGGACTTAACTGGCTGGGCTAGGTGGAAAGCAGGACGAATCAGAAATATAGGTTGCTCACACGTGTTTACGCGTTCTTGGTCCGATCGATAATCCACTGATCCCTAATTGGCGGTTGCAAGATATAACACCGGCTCAGTGGTTTGGAGGTCAAGTGTTCTTGCAAGAGACCGAAGATCCTGGGTTCAGTCGCCGCGTGTAGGGTAGTAGATACGTACTGTTGAGGAGTCGCATACTGGGGTGAAACGGTCATACAGTGCTTCCACGTTTTTAATGTTGGTCTGACATTGATTTCAATGAAATTGGATTCACCATTTAAATGACACATATGTCATTATCAAAAAGAGTCCGATGGAGAGCACCGACAATTTGACCAACAACGTACTCGATGAAATAAAATTCACATTATAAATAGATTCAGACAACAAACTACCATTTTTGGACATACGGATCACCAGAAATAATACAGTGAAACTTGGAATTCAAGTATATAATAAGCTAACGCATACCGACTAAATGTACAACTAAAATGTAACAACGCAATGACTTATAGAACAAGCTGTATACAAACCTCATTCAAAACAATGAAAACACACTGCGATACTGCCACTACATGAAGAAATGAAAAGAAAATACTTAGTGGATGTAATTTGAAGAGAATGATTACCCACAAAACTTCATCATGAATTGTTTATTGAATCAATCATTAGAAAAAAATAAAAAAATAAATTACAAACAATCAGAAAATGGATAATTTTACTCTACACAAGGAATAGCTTCCAAATGACAAACAGATGATTAAGACCGCTATGAATAATTGAAGCCTACAAGATGGTTTCGATTGACAATGTGCAAACCAAAGGACAAAACGACAAATAAAGACAGGATGAGTATCATTTACAAGATAAATTACAGTAATAGAGACAAACACTTCATATTATGAAGTGATCACCCGCTGTCTAAACCTAGATGAGCGTCAGTAAGATGTTAAACATCACCATAAAGCTTCGGTTGCATATGGACAACCATGGATATGAGTTTGACTGAAAAAACATTGACATAGGAGACAGTGGTAAGACAAAGAAAGCCAGAGAATTCTCAAAAGCCTTACACTTCATCTAATCATTAATTAATCAAAATATGTATCAAAATCGACCAAATCTATCAGTAGATATGAAAAAAGACCGAAAACCGAGAGATCAGAAATCAAGTTACGCGAGGAAACAATCAAAACAAATAGCGACCACTCACCTATGGACAACTAATCAAATTCTATGTCGATAAAACAATCTGCTAGTCAATTGTGGAGAGATTCTGAAAGCTCTTTTTTGAATAACGCGCTGATGATGTTGCCCAAAAGAACAATGAAAGCTTCACAACCAAACCATCTCGTTTAAAAAACACAGCACCGAATTTAAAAAGCACTGGGTAGCTGTTTTATCCTGCTATGGGACTGCTCAGATGACTGCGCAATATCGTGAACTGATGAAATTTAGGCGTGTAAATCATTAGATGCCAGGCTAGCGGTCTAAAGGTTAAGTACTTGCCGTGATACCTGGAAGTCTTTGGTTTCATCAACAACCCATTTTACAATACTCCAATTTTAATGACCTGATGTTATTACTAATCATGACAAACTTTGTTGTAAATAAGCTCAATTGTAGGGTGAAGGTTGAAGGTAATTGACAAGAAACACTGCCTAATTTGGGTTTCGTCCTATTTAGTACTCGTCGCAGATGTGTGACTGTAATCTTTAGGGTACTGTTGCTTCCTAACGGATCTCATCCTGTGTCACCCAGATTCAAAGTCAAAGACGTGGCCACGGTGGAGCTGAACAGTGTAAAACAGGATTGAATCCTTCAGAAAGTATCAGTTCCTTTAAGATCACAAGTACACCTTGTTGATGAATACCAAATAGCACAAAACTTAAATCCAAGGTTTGTTATCAATTAGTTCCAACTATTTAGCATCTCAAAATAATGCTAGACAAGTCGAGTCACTTGAAATAGTGGCCACACAGTAACTTGATCGATAGAATTCAATTAGCACTAAAAAGGACTTGACATACATGACATTGGTCACTACTCTATGATCTATCAATTGTACGTAAATTAAATTAGAATTATCAATAACAAACTAGTTTTTACTGGTGAAATATCGACTTACCTATATTCTAAAGTAGAGAAAAAAGTTTGATATTTTCGTGTAGCATTGAAGTGACGGCGATTCAATGATGATTGTGCATGTGAATTTCGAAAGATAGGATCATTTGTCAATGAAGAACAAAGATTATTACTAAAGATGAAATGTAGAAGTTAAGAATGGATTGGTTATTAAATATAATACTTATCCATCATTACAATAAACATCATTATTATAAATAATTATATTACTACTGCTAATACCAATCATTATAATAAATGTTTGGTTGGTCAATTAAGCTGGTTTATTCTCTACCTTCCTCTTTCTTCTAATGGTCGACTGGATTATGAAGACGTCGACATCTGAGATGAAATACGGAATATAATATACACCTTGCATTCAACTAGACGATTTGGACTTCGCAGATCACCTAGTCCTCATACACATGAACAAATGCAGATGAAGGCAACTAGTGTAGCAACAGTCTCTGAATCAGTAGATCTCAATATACACAAGGGAAAAGGCAACATCCTCAAGTACAACACGAAGAACACCAACACAATCACACTTGATGGAGAAACTCTGGAAGAGGTGGAAAGTTCCAAGTATCTGGAAAGAATCATCGATGAATATGAAGCATCTGATTCAGTCGTAAATGCGAAGATTGGCAAATTAAGGACAACATTCCTACAGTTGAAGAACATGTGGAACTCTAAATAAATATCGGTCAACCAACCAAGTCACAGTCTTCAATATGAACGTCAAGACAGTTCTAGTGTACGGAGATGAAACTTGGAGCACTACTACAACCGTCATCAACAAAGTACAAGTATTTATAGATAATTATCTACGTAAAATACTCAATGTTTGTTGACCGGATACCATCAGCATTAACCTACTGTTGTAGAGAACCAACCAACTTCCATTTGAAGAGGAAATTAAGAAAGACGATGGATAGGACACACATTGAAGAAATACTCAAACTGCATCACGAAGCAATCGCTAACTCGGATTTGTGAAGGGAAACTGAAGAAAGGAAGGTCAAAGAACACACTGCACTGGGAATTGGAAGCACATATTAGAAGGATGAATAGCAAATGGAAAAAACTGGAAAGGATTGTCCGGGACAAAGTTGCATGGAGAATACTGGTGGATTCCCTAATCTCCTCAACGAGGAGTAACAGTATCATATTGTATCCTATGAACCGAATAGATTATTCGATTGTGGGGTTTTCAATGCTATTCTCTGGAGAACATCAGTATCGTTTACTTCATGTAAAAGTGAGCTTTGCATTCACTGTTCTACAAATGTTGTTTTAACTAGTTCTTCAATTTCAAAATTACATGTGTAAGCCTATAAATACACCAGCTTTTTCTCTGTACTAATTAATCTTTGGAATAAAGTTTACTTCATAGTTCACATTTTTATTTCCAACTAAGAGTTTGAAAGTTGAACAACTTCAGGAACTAGAAAGTGATTAGAAAGTTCGTGGCTTAACACTCCAATACAAAACGTACCAGTTGTTTTATTTCAAATCCAACTGAATCTTACCAGTCACAGCTTATATATAAATGATTATCCTAAATCTTAACTGTAAGCATCAACTCTAAGCTCTACAACCTAATCATAACTCAAACCCCGATCATACATCCTAAGCTCTAAATTCTAAATCTTAGTCTTAAATCTAAACTTAAATGCTTTCAATGTTAAAACTAATCATCACATTTCAACAAATAACATTCTACTTTGATAAAATACGCCTTGGCCTCAAAATATCTTGATCCTTCTTGATTATTGGCTCGATTGTATAATTCAGCTTTACCCAATCCTTTTAAACATGAGATCAAAAGATAAATGGAGTCAACTGTATAATTAATTAAACTTGCCTCATATTTGGTGAATGTATATTAGAAGGATCTGTATTGGTAAGACATGGTGTATTTCGAAATATAGTAGGACTTGTTTCCAATGTTGTTCCTGTTACAATGGAACTTAACCATGGAGCTTGTGCATTACTTAAAATCATTAATTCATCCAAAGTTATTAAAAATGTGGAGCAAGATGCGTTTAACATACCAGTTAATTCATCAATACGCTGATTAAAGCAAAACGAAAGTGGAAAATTAAATATCAGAAATTAATTTCTACAATAACAAAACTGTTGGTGAATATATGGTTTAAATACCTGATTTATACATAGGAATAGGATTAGAACATCATAGGATGAAACATTGAACAGACAATGGTGCTTTCATCCAGCCAACTTATCTATGTTCACAAATAGCTTGAACTATAAGCTCTTGAATCAGATCATTTCTACATGTGGTTATCAACTCATCGGCTCCTATGGAGATGGATATATAAGTCGTTTAGTGAGCGTTTCATCCAAGATAATTAAAGATCATTATCTGATGTGATTGAAAAGAGACAACAATAAATTCAAAGGCAGCTCCATAATCGAACACCTAGTAAACACATGTCATCACATTAAAACGCATCCACAGTTTAAATTCATCAACAAGATGAATTGAAATAAAATTAATCTTTGATAAACTGAGGTCTAGTCTCTTTAGCACAGCGGAAACTTTTGTTGTACATTTAGAGAAGCTATAATTGTGTATTCAATCTGTTCTTCTACCGCATTTTAATCTTTAGTTTTCTAAAGCTATTTAGATACCTAATTTTCTTCTGTATTGACTATTTTTTTTGCCTGTAACCGATTAATTTCTGTTGGACAAGTTCAAATCAATAAAGAATTTATGGAATTCTAATATGTCTGTTGAATTGAAGAATTTAAACAAATGAATAGATCTATGAATTGTAAATGAATTAGGAATTCAAAGAACATAACGCAGATAAGATTTTAGCAACAACAACAAAAATTCAGTGACCAACATTCAAAAAATATGTTGTATAAATCGGTATGTTCGACAAATTTGATACTTTCCAATACAGTTTAGGTACGAATGAATGAGGATTAATCAAGACACTGATATTATAAGAGTTAGAGAGAAGTAACTATATTTTTCTGAGAAAATAATTAGAGTGATACAATTTTACTACACGGCAAGACATTTTCATAAATATTTTATATAAACAATGATATTTCGTTAGGCTATGAAACATTAGATTTCAAGCTCGAACTTAACTCCATTTGCTTCCGGTTAAAAGCTCAACTTAAAACATGAACATTCAGAGTACAGTTCCTGGCAGAAATATGGATGTACCAAATGTTACAACGAAAAAGCTGTTTAATCCTTCCTAATTTCCAACGAATCTCTAAAAACGATTTGGTTCACCAGTGTGCTTGGTACCTGTGTGGTTGCGTCACAGGATTGAGCTGTACTATTCAGATTGTAGCGTCAAAGCCTATACGGTGTCTGGTTCTCCTGTGAAGTGGGATTGAGCTGTACTGCTCAGTTTACAAAATTTAGGCCTGGGTGGTGTCTGGCTCTCCTGTTAAACGGAGTTGAGCTGTAATGTTTGGGTTGTCACGTGAAAGTCCAGATGGTGTCTGTTTCTCCTGAAAACCAATGTAATATTACCCTGGCCCACAAGGGTATATTATATAACTGTGAATAGCACCCAAATGCCCTGGTATGGCCGACAGTGTGATGGGCCCACCCTCCCTCTCCAAATGCTCTCACACGGCCACGCGTATGCAGCCTCTGCTATGGAAGTTCTGCTCACTGCCTTCTCGTGGCAGGGGTGTTGTTTACGAAAATGAGAGGACGAAAAGCGAATGTCCATCGCTTTATCCGGATCCCAAACCAATGGTGCACATGGGCTCCAGTATCCTGCGGGAACAAACGGCGTATGAACCAATCGTCGGTCACCGGCTACCATGGGACTGCATCTCCTTACGATGCTCCACTGCCTTGTGGGTCAGACCTTTAAGTCAAAGACTCGGGGTGTGGCCCCCTACGAAAATCACCTGTTTCTGTTTGGGCACCCGGGCAGCATCAGAGCCCACACACGTGTGGCGCATATATATTTGGTATCCTCTTGTACCAATATTTATGTGTTCAAATAAATGATAAATAAAATAAAAAACGATTAGTTTGCTACTTAAACTATCGAAGATAGTCACTATTTGAAATAATTTCACATTTATCATTGAATAATAGTTTACTATTTGCTTTTTTTAATTATAACAAACATACCAAATATAAAATTTACTTGTCCAAATTCCAGTTAAAATATATTGACATTAAATAATTAGTAAATACATATTAGAGAATGTTGACTATCATTATACTACTTAAATATTAGTCTATAATGTGTTAATTACAACATAACATAGATCATGATAGATTCGATTTCATAGTTTATTTTTAAAATAATCATTGGGTTATTTGACAGTTCTTGAAATATAGTAGCCATTGAGTGAATTGTTTTATGTCAGAGGGGTTTTATGAATATGATAGTAATTTCAATGGTTGAGATCATGAGTCCATTGAAGTTAAACCATCATGGAAAACCTGGAAGTACTGAACGGCTGTTTCTTTCTATTGTGGAACTCCTCAGCAGTGAGCATTTAAGCTTGATACCTTTTTATAATGTACAGCCACAACTCTACATATAAAAGAACTTAAACTTTTAATGTATCATAACAGAGTATATGTAACCGTTAAATTAGTGAGCTGTAATTGACTGGTTTATAATTTCAGTTTTACATTTACTATTTCCAATAATTATGTACTCACTATTATATAACTACGATCTGAGTTACTCTGAACTAGTTCTAGTGAGAAGTCGTGAACTATGTAGTTGACTTAATCATGAATGAAACAGTTACTGATAAAAATTGTATGAAAATTAATGGTTGATAAACAGACAAAAAGAATCAAAACAATTATCCAGCAATACAGCTAAGAGTGTTACTTAAAATTACATAGCGTCAGATCCGGAGAATATTAGGTGCAACATAATGACAAAACCTAGTTTATTATTTGTTTTTTCGTGATAATTAAAAGCTTAGATGACCCGTTGATATATTCTTTATTAAGTGACACACTTAACAGGTACAGATTTGTGTACTTGACTTCCAGCTCCACTCTACGAGAGCTAATGATACTACTATCCGCTTGTCTAAACACAATTACGTGAATTAGGGTTCGAAGCTGTAAAATGTTGGCTAAAAATTGATTGCCTTAACCTCTGAGCCACTGGCTAGTTTATAAAATAGTTACAGTTGATTCATATCTCTTCCAGAGTTTCTCCATCAAGTGTGATTGTGGTGTTTTCCATGTTGTATTTAAGGATCTTGCTTTTTCCCTTGTATATGTTGAGATGTACTGATGCAGAAACTGTTGCTACCCTGGTTGTCTTAACCTGCATTTGCTCGTGTTGGATAAAAGGACTAGGTTATATGCGAATTTCAAATCGTTTGGTTAAATGTAAGCTCGTCTATTCAAGAGTTCCACAAAATATTATACACATCTATTGCTCTCTATGACTAACTGACTGATATGTAACTTGTTAAGGCAGCGTTTATTGAACAATAAACAGTCATTTACTGAATATTAGTAGTAATTATTTAGTTACCTTAAGAAGAGAGGAGACAGAAACATCTTGTAAACTAGTGTTGGGACAGATTATAGTTATTGTTAGAATCACTGAATAGGAGCACCATAAAAATGTTTTTCAACATGGAGTATTAAAAAAATCAGTACATTAATGCGAATAGAACATTGAGAAAATGGAGACTAAAAAATGTGTGAAATGTTACAATAAAACGGAATTATATAAAGAAACGAAAACACGTAGAAATAGTCAAGGGCTGGAACAGTCCGTTTTTTCTTTGGGCCAAAGGCTCGAGGTGTGCGCCTCTTTAAAAAACCACTTCTGTTTGGGCACTCGGGCAGTATTCCAATCCACATACAAGTTCGATGAGGCGTGGTTTATATACATTTTGGTACTCCCTTGAACCAAGGAAATAAGTGTAATAAATGAATTAATAGAAACGGGATAGTACTATCTCCGCTAACTGTGGCCCAAAAGGAACAATTTCACGAATTCTAACGCAGTAACACCCCAAGGTTACTGCTGTCTAACTTTCAACTGTAACGAGTTAGACAGTTCAGTGGATAATGCATCGGCGTCCAAAGAGAGAGGCACTGGGTTCGAGCACTGGTATGAACATCAACACTGAGGTGAAGATACATCCAGCTAGCGATTCCCGTATAGGATGAAACGCGCATCCTGGGCCCGAGTATTGACCACTACCATCACTATTTGAAAAAGGGGATTCCTACAAGATATCTTACAGTTATCTAACAGATGTTTATTTATATTACAACAAGCTTATTTATTGTTTAAGGATAAGGAGAGAGAAAATTTGATAGAAGGAAGGGTAGTCTGACTAGAGAAAAGAAACATTACTTCTGTTTTAAGAAGTATGAAAACTGACTAGAAACCATATTCAGTGAAACTCATGATCGATGATCTCCGTCAACTTCTTTGTTTTAAAAACCCATAAAACACAATTAGCCGATTAACTCATTATTTATCTTGATACAAATTACCCGATAACAAATTTGCACCTGTAAATGATCCAAATATGTTAATTATCAAACTAATAAACCCGGCCAACAGAATAGACAAGACAAAAAAGGTTGCTTAGTACGCTGCACATATATATGATTGCAATAATTAGGGAATACACTCAAGGTCACTGGTGTTGAAATTAGCTAGTGAGAAAGATGTCATGATCACAGTGACTGACAGCCAGCTCGACTCACCAATATACATCGCTCAAATTCACTTAAGAAACTGCGATTTCTGCTTTTATTAGATTCATTTACAAGATGTTTATCAAATGTTGTATCACACGTGTTTGTGAAAATCCAGTACACTACTGTGACCAATACCCTTACTGATGTATGGAAATACTTAGATTGAACTCAATACTGAGAATAGTGACTACAGTTTTTAAAAAATTTAGTAGAACAAAAACCAACGATAAAAACTTAAATCAACAGAAATTAGAAGACCAAAAACTTACATTCATATCTGGGACCGTACCTTCTTTTAGTTCACTTTGAATCTCTTTGACTTGTTGTACCATTAAGTTATGATAAAGACGCAATTCAGAACGATGATTGTCGATTAATTGGGTCTGTGAAGGTTCTAACAATGAATAAGCAATTTTTCGTATTTAATAATTCGCCAGTCAGTAGGATTAATTTCGATTTACTTTATTATTCCACTGATTAAATTGAATAAGAGAACCCGTTTCTTACGAGCTGATTAAGCCACGTTTATCATATAATGAGCAATAAAACTATATGGTTAATAAAATATTATTAAATGTAGATCGACTCATGATTTTAGTCAAACACAACAATCTCCACAACTCCATATTGGAAAGTGTAGATATGTTGAAAACGACTATCTGAACGGCTGAAAGTCGGATGTCTAAAAAACAATTTATTTCTGCTCTGACTAACTTAGGTTGTAAATATATTTCAGCACCGCATTATTCATATTATAGATAGACTAATGAATTGGAGTATATATTTCATTGCTACTCTATGTGATATGTATTACGTAGCCCCCAAATGCCCTGGTATGGCAAGGAGTGAGGAGTCTGCTCTCCCTCTCCAAATGCTCTCACATGGCCACACGTATACATCCTCTGCCAGGGAAGTCATACTCACTGCCTTCTCGTGGCGAGGGTGTTGTTTACGAAAATGAGAGGACGAAAAGTGAATATCCATCGCTTTAACCGCATCCCAAACCAATGGTGCATATGGGCTCCAGTATCCTGCGGGAACAAACGGCGTATGAACCAATCGTTGGTCACCGGCTTCCATGGGACTGCATCTCCTTACGATGCTCCACTGCCTTGTGGGTTAGACCTTTAAGTCAAAGACTCGGGGTGTGGCCCCCTAAGAAAACCATCCGTTTCGGTTTGGGCACCCGGGCAGTATTACAGCCCTCACACATATCGAATGAGACTTGTGTGGCGCATATGTATTTGGTGCCTCTTTGTATCAATATCTGTGTTAAAATAAATAAAGAAATGTATTACGTAGGAGGAATTAAAAGTAATCCTCACATAGTTTAAGGATCCATGGCTTACTGGTTAAAACACTCAACTTCAAACAGTTCAGTCCTAAATTTAAATCCGACCATTTTATCTTATTTGATTTGAAAAAGTGGGTATTATTAAGAGCTACTCCAAGAAATACAGGAATGAAGCAGAATAATTGATTACCGATCACGTGTTATGAATAAAATAAAAAATCCGAAAATGAAAATATAAGTATACGTACAAAGTTTGGAGTTAGTCAATGAGAGGAAATCAAATATATATTTAAACTTACCATATATATTTACGTCTTCTGACTTTAATTGTGCAGTGCCTACTTTTGAACTACCAAGTGCTATAACCCATCTCTGTCGATCTGCCCGCGATAAAGCACGCAAATAATATCTTTGTTCACCAAGGATCAAATCAAATCTTCGTGGATCAGAACTATGAACTGCGTTATTTGTATGCAATAAACTAGCAGTATTTACATGAAACTCACCTATAACATCACACACAGATAGTTTGACCGATCCTTTACATCCACTATTCATTTCTTCTTTGGATCGATAGTACGACAGAACTCCATCGTCCAAAATGAAATATCGTTGTTGCCAACCACTAACATAATTTGTCCATTTTAACAAAATACCCTCCATTATATCAAACTAAACTGTCAATTTATCTGAGCAACTTATCTAAAATTAACAATGGAAGCAAATCATGGAAAAGCTAAATTCGGTACATTGATAGTATGCTGAATCCCCAGAAAAAAATCAATAATTTTACATAATTTAGCGTGACATTTTGCGGGGTTACTTGACTTGTTTATCTAACAGTTCTTATGACAAGAAGTGTAACAAACTAGATAGTTGAGAAGGGTGATGATACAGTCAAGCACCTGACTAAAATCGCAAACCACATAACTAATTATAAAACGTTAGCTATATGTAGCGCATAACCTTTTACACAGCACACGAATGAATAATTTATTAAGAATCCTAAATAAAGTATTATCCTTGAGATTCTTACTCACAGTAAAGATAACTGAGAAAGCTACTCCGAATGCAACAACACTAACAAAACGATGCAGTCTGAAAAAGTGACCAATGGCACATTGTGAGAGAAATTAGTGTTTATCAGTAAAAGCAGCTTTTCCGATATACTCCAGCTAAAGATATTCAATCGCTGTTATCTCTAAACAACTGTTCGTTAAACTATATGCGAAATCTCACGGTGTGCAAAGGCTTTTGAGGATGATGGAAAGCATTGGAAAATAAGAGTTGATGTCTTATAACACTGATTGAGGCTGCGAATTAACATCTGACGAATGTCAACGCATTCCGCATCAAGTTGCTGCAAAATTGTTCAGAAGTGCAATGGATGTAAATGTAGTTATAAATTCAATGAAATTAGCTCAGTCTCTCACAATTAGGACAATTAAGTAGTGATAACAGTCGCGGCAAGACTCTGATTTAGCGACGAGCCAATCAGAAGCGTGTGAGCAATTTCAAGGTCACGGAGCCAAGTTCAACACGCGATGCTAACATACGATCAGTTCACAGCGGATTTTAGAGAGGAGGTGATTAATGAGAGGTTACAACAGATGGGACGGCGAGGCTCTAATTTAGGGACGAGCCAATCAGAAGCGTTTGAGCAATTTCAATTATTAGCCAATCAGAAGACAATATAACGCAAAAATATATTACAAGAAAGTAATGAACTGCAGTGGATATTCTTTCACATGATTTGAAAACTTGTTAAGGTTTGATAAAGGCTCAGAAGTTCTGAATTCATAATGCACATGGTATAGAAACTCGTCCATAGGGTTAGAGGCTAGGGTTAGTGTTAGGTCTAAGATTAGGGTTAGGTTAGGGGTTAGGGTGCTAACATGCAATCGGTTTACATCGGATTTTATAGAAGAGGTGTTTATTGAGATGCTACAACCCTAACCTAAACCCTAATCCTATGGACGAGTTTCTACGCCATATGCATTATGAATTCAGAACCTCTGAACCTTTATGAAACCTAAACAAGTTTCTAAATCATGTAAAAGAAGAATATCCACTGTAATTCATTACTTACAATATATTTTCACTTTATAGTTACTGTCTCCTGATTGGCTAATAATTGTCAAAGTCATTTAAGATTCGTTCAAAGGTCGTCGCTAAATTATAGTCTCGCCACAGTCGCCACAACAGAAGTAATCGGTATGCTACCATAATTCATCTTACTAATAACCATACAAAAGTTAAACTTACCACCGCTTCATGGATTAATATAACCAATTATTGGTTCTGGGATGGAGATACCTAACTTGCAAATCTACATTTGTATATGGCACTATGACATTGTAAACTAATTTTGCCTAACATCTTGGTTGATGATAGAATTACCCACTTAACAGGATCCAAGTGGTAGTTTGTAGAAACGCACATAGAGACAACAAAAACCTATTTCAGTTTTCTACAATTACGAATTACAATTTAGAATTCAGTCAGGTTAGGTAAGTGACTATCAGTGAAGAATTGACGAGGTATTATATTTCGAGTTCTTTACAATAACGAATAGTAAATAAAACTATTTTTGTGTGTAAAGAGTGAATATCAAAGTTAATGGGGGGATCAAAGTTACCACTATTGTCGTACATATATATAATTCTGGAATGTCCAACGTTTTTCCCTAAATTCTCTATCTCCATACATAGATTCCCGTTTTGTGAAATAAGACCGGAATGCTTACGTTCGATGGCCAGTGACGTTTTTGGCTAAATAATACATAAACTTTTATTAAATAACTATAATGGCAACTACTACAGAGAAATCCATCGACAGTATTATGTGACATGTCACATAGTTCTGGCAATGGAATGGTATCGTATCAATGTGATAGGATATTTTCAAATTTATTGACGGTGTTTCAGGTTGAACACATGAGCAGAATTCAAAACGATAGATAAAGCACAATGATGATAAGTCCCTACATTATTGACCCAAGCGCAGTACATCGTACAGTAGATGCGTCTTATGTACAAACTTAGCAAGCCTTGTAAACTGAGATTTACAGTAATGGCCAACAGTTAACAGCAACGAACCAAACAAAGAAACTCCACCAAGGGTTGTGACTCACAGAAGAATCAGCCATAAAGTATTTCTGTCGTCAGGCTCAAGTACCGCAATTTATAAACATGGCGCTTAAATACAATACACAATATCTTGGTCACGAGTTTGTATAAACTGATTGATCTCTTTGCACTCACTTCTTGTTAATTTTGTGTGATTCTAGGTACTCAAACGCGTTCTTAGAACATTATCAATAAGTCTGTATTGTTAGGATCGATTGATATCTCCGTGGTGACCTCATAAATAGAAGGTGCTATTCTTGAATATTAATAGCACGTATCGATGGTCTAAACATCATGTGGCAAGAATCAACGTGTCTGTGGAGAAAGTAAAGCGTCACGGTCCTACCAACATCATTTATCAATCCTGTCACTGGGACTCGGATGGTTTACCGACCCCTTCAATATCAACGATAATTATTGCGGTTAGTTGATCTGAGTCCGATTTTACTGTGTGATGGTGTTAACGAGATGTGTATGGCGACTACCCTCGTATACAATTAACGAAGTATTTCGCATTAGAGAGTAGAGTAATAAAATAAGTCAACTAGGAGAATGAACTTAAAATACGTATGATTCATACTCTCGACACCAAACGGAAACAGTAAAAGAAACAAAGCGGAGAAGACAAACATGCCAACTCGCAGTACAATTTATGATAAGTGTTAACGTAGCTCAAAATAGACAAATTGTAGTGCGTCAAAGAGACAGGCATTGGATAAAATAATAATCGACAGACAATCACGCACAAAACCCGTAAAAGTAGTGTAGATCGCCAACGTAGATGATCTGTGTCGAAATGATTGAAGACCTACTCGAATTATACGGGCATGGTGTGACAAACCAGCTAACGTCGAAGTCACACCTCGTGGTCAGCATCTTACGTGGACTACCCCATTGACGTATCAAGGTATCATAGATGCTTTGAAGACTGTACAACACAGAGGACGTTATTACAGAGATATACTAGTTAAAGTTGATACAAGCGAAAGTAAGACCACTGCCGCATCGGCCAATCCATGGCATACGATTAACTGATGCGTGTTGGTCGCCCCTGACCTTGACGAGGATCGATGATTTATTCGATATTCAATGACCCAGCTGCCGGATGATTTGGCTAGGGCTTAGTGACATTTCGCTGGCCCTACATTACTCACCCACCAGATTCAACGACCGTTCGACTCCGTACCAAACACGTTAGGAGTAGTTTCGAGCCATAGATTACCAAACGATTAGTATGAATCCTCCGGGTAGAAACAGTTTGATAAAAATAAGACGTGTATGTTTGCTGAATGTTGCGGTTTTGTAGTGGCGGCGGGCCCTAGTCGTACAATCCTCAAAGCTGAACACCAGACAACTCGGAAGATGTATATCTAACATTTAACGAGGAGAAAAACACAACGGTGGAGAAGGCGAGAACAATGAATTGAATTGGTCCGAATCCATCGGACGGCATGGCTCGGCCTTGCAGACGTGATTATTATTGAGTGGTAACATACGCCTTTTATTCATATCAAATATATTGTTCTATCACTAGCCTAAGTATGTTCTTCATCATGTATATTCAATGATTTTTGTAACAACAAAATCAAAACCTTTTCGCTAAATTGTCACAATTTTTATCTAACCACGTTTATATTTATTACACTCATGTAATTCATGTGTTTTTTTGTGGTGCTTGAACGAACTAAAGATTCTTTTGTAATTGTTGAGTGCTCGATTTCGAAATAAATCTAAGGTTAAAATTATAGATATCAATAATTTTAGTGCACAGCCGACATGTTGATCATATTTAGTTCCAGGACCCAGGTGAGTTCATTCCAATGTCAGTTCTTAAATCTAATACTACTGAGTATATTCTACGTCATACAGAGTCTGCAGTGGCATTGGACCATAACCACACAATCGTCAAAGCTGAATACGAGATTACTCGGAAAATAGATATTCAACATTTAACGAGAAGAAACACCTAACGATGGAGAAGGCGCGAATAATGAATTGAATGAATTGGAGTTGATTGAATGGCATGGCTCGACCATGCAGGCGTGGTACACCTGAATGTTACCTTATATCTTCTATTCATATTAAATAAATTGTCCCTTCTCTAGCCTAACAATGTTCTGCATCATGTATTGGTAATTGATACGATACAGTGAGTTGGTGTAGTCGATGGTGTGACTTCTACGTAAGATCTTATAGATTAGGCAGTTGTATCATGACAAACCTAAAATTTAAGGATTAGGTCTATTATTAGAGCAGTACTAATATCATAGTACAAGTCTACATTCCGTACACAGTCGGACAGACTCATGATGAACCTAAGAAGAAGAGGTATAATCGACTTCCGAAATTTGAATTCTCATTTGGGCTGTGACGATTGTGATGTATGTATGAACTAGTGATTCCTTTGTACTTGATGAATGTCTGATTTCGAATTCCAAATACAATACGTTCATTTGTACTCATCTAGTCCTATTTGGACTTAATTGCGTTATTTCTGGGATTCGTAGTTCGTACAGTAATTCAAATAATTTTGATCATCACAATAAGTTACATAACAATAAAACAGTTTCGGATGAAATGATGATAGTTTTAATAATTAGAATTGTTTATGTTTGTGTATTAGAGACTTGCATAATGTTAGAAAATAATTTCACACAGACTTGCTTCAACATGCATCTACCAAACAACTACCAGACATCCTTGTTTATTAGCATCATTTGGGGTTATATATTACATTTTGTCCATTACATTTGTCCATTTTAACAAAATACCCTCCATTATATCAAACTAAACTGTCAATTTATCTGAGCAACTTATCTAAAATTAACAATGGAAGCAAATCATGGAAAAGCTAAATTCGGTACATTGATAGTATGCTGAATCCCCAGAAAAAAATCAATAATTTTACATAATTTAGCGTGACATTTTGCGGGGTTACTTGACTTGTTTATCTAACAGTTCTTATGACAAGAAGTGTAACAAACTAGATAGTTGAGAAGGGTGATGATACAGTCAAGCACCTGACTAAAATCGCAAACCACATAACTAATTATAAAACGTTAGCTATATGTAGCGCATAACCTTTTACACAGCACACGAATGAATAATTTATTAAGAATCCTAAATAAAGTATTATCCTTGAGATTCTTACTCACAGTAAAGATAACTGAGAAAGCTACTCCGAATGCAACAACACTAACAAAACGATGCAGTCTGAAAAAGTGACCAATGGCACATTGTGAGAGAAATTAGTGTTTATCAGTAAAAGCAGCTTTTCCGATATACTCCAGCTAAAGATATTCAATCGCTGTTATCTCTAAACAACTGTTCGTTAAACTATATGCGAAATCTCACGGTGTGCAAAGGCTTTTGAGGATGATGGAAAGCATTGGAAAATAAGAGTTGATGTCTTATAACACTGATTGAGGCTGCGAATTAACATCTGACGAATGTCAACGCATTCCGCATCAAGTTGCTGCAAAATTGTTCAGAAGTGCAATGGATGTAAATGTAGTTATAAATTCAATGAAATTAGCTCAGTCTCTCACAATTAGGACAATTAAGTAGTGATAACAGTCGCGGCAAGACTCTGATTTAGCGACGAGCCAATCAGAAGCGTGTGAGCAATTTCAAGGTCACGGAGCCAAGTTCAACACGCGATGCTAACATACGATCAGTTCACAGCGGATTTTAGAGAGGAGGTGATTAATGAGAGGTTACAACAGATGGGACGGCGAGGCTCTAATTTAGGGACGAGCCAATCAGAAGCGTTTGAGCAATTTCAATTATTAGCCAATCAGAAGACAATATAACGCAAAAATATATTACAAGAAAGTAATGAACTGCAGTGGATATTCTTTCACATGATTTGAAAACTTGTTAAGGTTTGATAAAGGCTCAGAAGTTCTGAATTCATAATGCACATGGTATAGAAACTCGTCCATAGGGTTAGAGGCTAGGGTTAGTGTTAGGTCTAAGATTAGGGTTAGGTTAGGGGTTAGGGTGCTAACATGCAATCGGTTTACATCGGATTTTATAGAAGAGGTGTTTATTGAGATGCTACAACCCTAACCTAAACCCTAATCCTATGGACGAGTTTCTACGCCATATGCATTATGAATTCAGAACCTCTGAACCTTTATGAAACCTAAACAAGTTTCTAAATCATGTAAAAGAAGAATATCCACTGTAATTCATTACTTACAATATATTTTCACTTTATAGTTACTGTCTCCTGATTGGCTAATAATTGTCAAAGTCATTTAAGATTCGTTCAAAGGTCGTCGCTAAATTATAGTCTCGCCACAGTCGCCACAACAGAAGTAATCGGTATGCTACCATAATTCATCTTACTAATAACCATACAAAAGTTAAACTTACCACCGCTTCATGGATTAATATAACCAATTATTGGTTCTGGGATGGAGATACCTAACTTGCAAATCTACATTTGTATATGGCACTATGACATTGTAAACTAATTTTGCCTAACATCTTGGTTGATGATAGAATTACCCACTTAACAGGATCCAAGTGGTAGTTTGTAGAAACGCACATAGAGACAACAAAAACCTATTTCAGTTTTCTACAATTACGAATTACAATTTAGAATTCAGTCAGGTTAGGTAAGTGACTATCAGTGAAGAATTGACGAGGTATTATATTTCGAGTTCTTTACAATAACGAATAGTAAATAAAACTATTTTTGTGTGTAAAGAGTGAATATCAAAGTTAATGGGGGGATCAAAGTTACCACTATTGTCGTACATATATATAATTCTGGAATGTCCAACGTTTTTCCCTAAATTCTCTATCTCCATACATAGATTCCCGTTTTGTGAAATAAGACCGGAATGCTTACGTTCGATGGCCAGTGACGTTTTTGGCTAAATAATACATAAACTTTTATTAAATAACTATAATGGCAACTACTACAGAGAAATCCATCGACAGTATTATGTGACATGTCACATAGTTCTGGCAATGGAATGGTATCGTATCAATGTGATAGGATATTTTCAAATTTATTGACGGTGTTTCAGGTTGAACACATGAGCAGAATTCAAAACGATAGATAAAGCACAATGATGATAAGTCCCTACATTATTGACCCAAGCGCAGTACATCGTACAGTAGATGCGTCTTATGTACAAACTTAGCAAGCCTTGTAAACTGAGATTTACAGTAATGGCCAACAGTTAACAGCAACGAACCAAACAAAGAAACTCCACCAAGGGTTGTGACTCACAGAAGAATCAGCCATAAAGTATTTCTGTCGTCAGGCTCAAGTACCGCAATTTATAAACATGGCGCTTAAATACAATACACAATATCTTGGTCACGAGTTTGTATAAACTGATTGATCTCTTTGCACTCACTTCTTGTTAATTTTGTGTGATTCTAGGTACTCAAACGCGTTCTTAGAACATTATCAATAAGTCTGTATTGTTAGGATCGATTGATATCTCCGTGGTGACCTCATAAATAGAAGGTGCTATTCTTGAATATTAATAGCACGTATCGATGGTCTAAACATCATGTGGCAAGAATCAACGTGTCTGTGGAGAAAGTAAAGCGTCACGGTCCTACCAACATCATTTATCAATCCTGTCACTGGGACTCGGATGGTTTACCGACCCCTTCAATATCAACGATAATTATTGCGGTTAGTTGATCTGAGTCCGATTTTACTGTGTGATGGTGTTAACGAGATGTGTATGGCGACTACCCTCGTATACAATTAACGAAGTATTTCGCATTAGAGAGTAGAGTAATAAAATAAGTCAACTAGGAGAATGAACTTAAAATACGTATGATTCATACTCTCGACACCAAACGGAAACAGTAAAAGAAACAAAGCGGAGAAGACAAACATGCCAACTCGCAGTACAATTTATGATAAGTGTTAACGTAGCTCAAAATAGACAAATTGTAGTGCGTCAAAGAGACAGGCATTGGATAAAATAATAATCGACAGACAATCACGCACAAAACCCGTAAAAGTAGTGTAGATCGCCAACGTAGATGATCTGTGTCGAAATGATTGAAGACCTACTCGAATTATACGGGCATGGTGTGACAAACCAGCTAACGTCGAAGTCACACCTCGTGGTCAGCATCTTACGTGGACTACCCCATTGACGTATCAAGGTATCATAGATGCTTTGAAGACTGTACAACACAGAGGACGTTATTACAGAGATATACTAGTTAAAGTTGATACAAGCGAAAGTAAGACCACTGCCGCATCGGCCAATCCATGGCATACGATTAACTGATGCGTGTTGGTCGCCCCTGACCTTGACGAGGATCGATGATTTATTCGATATTCAATGACCCAGCTGCCGGATGATTTGGCTAGGGCTTAGTGACATTTCGCTGGCCCTACATTACTCACCCACCAGATTCAACGACCGTTCGACTCCGTACCAAACACGTTAGGAGTAGTTTCGAGCCATAGATTACCAAACGATTAGTATGAATCCTCCGGGTAGAAACAGTTTGATAAAAATAAGACGTGTATGTTTGCTGAATGTTGCGGTTTTGTAGTGGCGGCGGGCCCTAGTCGTACAATCCTCAAAGCTGAACACCAGACAACTCGGAAGATGTATATCTAACATTTAACGAGGAGAAAAACACAACGGTGGAGAAGGCGAGAACAATGAATTGAATTGGTCCGAATCCATCGGACGGCATGGCTCGGCCTTGCAGACGTGATTATTATTGAGTGGTAACATACGCCTTTTATTCATATCAAATATATTGTTCTATCACTAGCCTAAGTATGTTCTTCATCATGTATATTCAATGATTTTTGTAACAACAAAATCAAAACCTTTTCGCTAAATTGTCACAATTTTTATCTAACCACGTTTATATTTATTACACTCATGTAATTCATGTGTTTTTTTGTGGTGCTTGAACGAACTAAAGATTCTTTTGTAATTGTTGAGTGCTCGATTTCGAAATAAATCTAAGGTTAAAATTATAGATATCAATAATTTTAGTGCACAGCCGACATGTTGATCATATTTAGTTCCAGGACCCAGGTGAGTTCATTCCAATGTCAGTTCTTAAATCTAATACTACTGAGTATATTCTACGTCATACAGAGTCTGCAGTGGCATTGGACCATAACCACACAATCGTCAAAGCTGAATACGAGATTACTCGGAAAATAGATATTCAACATTTAACGAGAAGAAACACCTAACGATGGAGAAGGCGCGAATAATGAATTGAATGAATTGGAGTTGATTGAATGGCATGGCTCGACCATGCAGGCGTGGTACACCTGAATGTTACCTTATATCTTCTATTCATATTAAATAAATTGTCCCTTCTCTAGCCTAACAATGTTCTGCATCATGTATTGGTAATTGATACGATACAGTGAGTTGGTGTAGTCGATGGTGTGACTTCTACGTAAGATCTTATAGATTAGGCAGTTGTATCATGACAAACCTAAAATTTAAGGATTAGGTCTATTATTAGAGCAGTACTAATATCATAGTACAAGTCTACATTCCGTACACAGTCGGACAGACTCATGATGAACCTAAGAAGAAGAGGTATAATCGACTTCCGAAATTTGAATTCTCATTTGGGCTGTGACGATTGTGATGTATGTATGAACTAGTGATTCCTTTGTACTTGATGAATGTCTGATTTCGAATTCCAAATACAATACGTTCATTTGTACTCATCTAGTCCTATTTGGACTTAATTGCGTTATTTCTGGGATTCGTAGTTCGTACAGTAATTCAAATAATTTTGATCATCACAATAAGTTACATAACAATAAAACAGTTTCGGATGAAATGATGATAGTTTTAATAATTAGAATTGTTTATGTTTGTGTATTAGAGACTTGCATAATGTTAGAAAATAATTTCACACAGACTTGCTTCAACATGCATCTACCAAACAACTACCAGACATCCTTGTTTATTAGCATCATTTGGGGTTATATATTACATTTTGAGAATATTTAGAGCTCACGTTTGTACAAAAGTTTGTTTATAGTCTATCTATGACTTGATAAATAGTGCATTTCACTTGCCTGAGTTCAGATTGATACAAATAACTACATTTAATTTGACTTAACATTCTCCCAGGTAGTGAATCACAACTACGCGAAACTACTAATAAACTGGGCTAAGGCTGTATAACAAGCACAAATATTGCGGAAGTTGAAGTGCCTGTAAAAAACTCGTTTATATAAAACTTGTGGGCAAGAACCTATAGCCTGACTTATTCTTCATGCCTTTTGGCTTAAGCCCAAAACCTTAACCCCGTCGGTGTCATCAATTTCGTGCCAGCGATCCCCCATCGTCCTTTCAGTGGGATAAACCGAACTAGCAGTTAATAGGTCTTTATTTTGACCATAGAACAGTGCTAACGGAGCACGAAGCTATCTGTCACAAACTCATTAAGTTTTTCGACATTGGATATGATGGCAAATACAATACCTATACAATATAAGAAGGCGAACGAATATTTGAGCCATAATGCACATTACTAAGATGTTTACGGCCGACTATTAGTCGGTTAACCACATTTATTACAGACTTTAACTTAAACAAACGCAAAAGTAGGCTCAGAAAACGGGTGTAGTTGGTTGTACACTTCTAGTCAATGAGTTTGGTTTCAGAAAGTCGCGAAACTGAATACGTCGCACTGCTTGAGAAAATATTTAGATAAAACAAATTTAAAAGCCGATCCACTCGTCCAGTTAAGCTCATTCTCTATACCAAATTGACAAGTAAAAAAAGTGTGACACCCAAACCCGACAATATGTATTTAAAATTACTGACTTGTACGAATCCAGATATGTTACGACTACTGAAACATATGTGCATCTTCGATTCATCAGGAAGAATAGAATTTTAATTCAATACTAACAATAACGAAACGGAAACGACTTAATTTTAGGGTATTACAAAATGACTGAACATTTGTAGTAGTGGATAATGGTGTGGCAAATACCCCCCCCACGATATGTTCGAATTGAACCACTTGTTGTTATCTAACCTCAGTGCTGTCTGAATTTGTCTTTCAAAGCAAGACCGTGACACGCAGGTTAATTTTAATGGCCAAAAAGCTGACTCATATTAGGTCGTATGAATGGTCGCTGCCAAAATATGCATCCTGAATATCCTCGTACATATCATCGACTAAAATAGCGTTAGTGAAGTTTGAATTTGTATATTTCGTACAATCGTTGATCAGAACAGACAATGGGAGACAAAGCTAAGAAAGCGAAGAGAAGAGGACAAAACATTACGACACACAGTCAAGAAGGTGAATGATCCGACTCAGTTTAACCAAGCGTGAATCGACATTCGTGGTCCAGCAAAAATAAGTCACAGACATGTGATGGATAGGTTAAGAAGTACACACATACGCTTACGTAAAGACAGTCATGGTTGATAAGAAAATAATTAACAAAGCCAATATTTGACTCAAGATCAATGAAATGATTAGCCTGTTCTGAATCTAGAATAAGTTACGTGGGCTTAACATAGTGAGGATGGTACAGGTATTCAGTGTTTGACAACGCTTCTACCAGTAACACCTTCTAATATACTTTGTTCCTACTGAGAGAAATCAAAAGACAGAGTCGAGGAGATCGGAAGAGTGTATTTGGCGATAACCAATATATCGGAATTCTCTGATCTAATCCGATTAGCGATTGCGGTAGATGTTGAGCACAGCGTTACCACACGTGATCTGGTGCGGATGCATGACCGAGCGCCTTCAGCTAGATGAGTCCACTAAAACACATGGTCAGCATCCAATGTCGAAAACTTACAGAGTTATTTAGTTTGTGGATTTATTTTCCGCTACAATAGTAACCGACACCGCATAATTTCCAGATATTTGGGACAAAATATTTAGTGTTGCTACAATAAGACTATTTCAGGTTCTACATAGAAAATATCGTAGCTAATCGAAAAGAACCCAATAATAGATATCGGTATTAATTATTTTATAAATTCACTATATACCTTCCCTACGGTTTCATCAACAACTGGAGATTCTGACATAAAAAATTGAAAATATCTTTAATAGTTGGGTGTCATACACCCCTATAACTACTACAGGACTTCATCTTTTAAATTCTATTGTCAAAGTAAAACGGAACGTCTTTAGATCCTACATCTCATTCATTGGACGTTGCTTCATCAGTGCGCGTAGTCTAAATATTGGCAAAATGATAGTTGACGTTTGTTTGGTGTCATTATTTCTTGCTGTAGTGAATGCTAGAAGTAGGTTTTTGATTTTTTGCATTAAAATATAGCTCAGATGAGTTGGTTTAGCATTTTATGAGTATTTGCTTGATGGCATGTAGTGAGGAAAGTGAAACAGTTATCAAACTTCAATTCAGATTTGTGTAGTAAGGACAGAAGGCCTACGGCCTATGTTATTCCTTTTCTAGTATGCTTCTGTAAGTGTCCAGTCTTCTCTTGAAAGTCAATTGAAGGTGCGGACACCACTTCTTCAGGCAGCAGGTTCCAAGTATTGATTACTCGGTGTGAAAACCTGTATGCCACTGGTATTTTGTTCGTTTTTGGCTTTTCTACTCGCCTGCTATGTCCTCTGGGGTGTCCTGATCTAGTGGGAAGGAAGAGAGAGAATAAGTTAGGTCCGAAATCATTTCTCAGTATTCTGTACATCAAAATTAGATCTCACCTTAGTCTGCGATAGGACAGAGTAAAGAGGTCCAGTTTTTCAAGCCGCTCTTTGTATGGTAAACCCCGGAGTCCCGAAATTGCACGGGTAGCTGCCCTCTGTACCTTTTAAGCAGGGGCTTGCAGCATGAATGCAGTTCTCTAGCTTAGTTCTCACTAAGGATGTGTATACTGTGGTGAACATTGTAGTATCTAACTTAGTGAATGTCCTTTTTAAACCTCAGGGGGTTCGAAACCACTTGGCTGCGACCTCCCGGCAATGGGCCGTCGTCTTAAGATCACCCCTGGACTCTTATGAGACCGGACTACTGGTAATGACACATCCCCTATGTTGTACGTATTAACGCTTGAATTTCCCAAGTGCATGTACACACACTTTTCCGAGTCGATAGGCATCAACCACTCTTTAGACCAGTTTATCATATTATTTAAGCCTGCCTGGAGAGTAAATGCGTCTTTGTCTCCAGTTACTACTCGCCAAATCTTTACATCGTCAGCGTATAATAACATTGGAGACTACTATACTTGTAAGATCGATAACGTACATTATAAAAAGTAAAGGACCTAGTACGGAACCTTGAGGTACTCCACTAAATACTGGTCTCCAGATGGAGCACTTGGAATTTATTATTACTTTTTGTCTACGACCTACTAGGAAATCTTTAATCCATTTTAAAAGAGGTCCGGCAATACCAAGGTTCGCCAACTTCAATAGCAGTCTATTAGTTGGCACCTTGTCAAAAGCCTTACTGAAATCTATGTAGAAAACATCCACTGAGTTTCCGTTGTCTAGCGCATTAATCCAGAACTCCCTAGCTATAAGGAGGTTCGTTGTACAGGATAGACCCTTTCGAAAACCATGTTGTGCCATGTTCAGCAAGCTATTGGTTTCCATAAATGCCGTTATGGTCCGTTTGATTATTCTTTACAGTATTTTAATTACAACACTGGTGAGACTTACGGGTCTGTAATTCGATGGAACTTGTCGTGGACCTGTTTTATGTATGGGAGTGACGATTGCGTCCTTCCAGTCCATATGTAACACACCTTGGTCAAGTGATATTGAATATCACAGTCAGTGGGGCCGCGATATATCGTCGTGATTGTTCTCGTCATTGTTTGGTTGTTTATTCGTCCTATGAAATATCGGTGTCACTGCCATAAAAGTTTTGTGTGCACCGTTTTTCTAGCGAATGAAATTGCAAGATGAGCTTTTGTTTAAGATTAATAGATAAAATTATATCGATAAATATATGAAAGATTGTTTTTCGTTTCAAAATGCCATACTAGTGATTCAGAGTACGCCTTGATAGATTGGAACATGATTAGAGTAGTTAATTCCCTAAACAGACACGCATTTGTAATTCACGATATACCGTTTTTCATCAAGAGCTAATGCATTTGTTTATGAAAATGATATTTCTAGTCGAAGATCAATCCAACTCCTTACCTGATGATTATTTTTTAAGTTCACTACTCAGTGCTGATATTTCATGTATCTGTCCTGGTCGCTGATCCCCAGTATGTATTAGGTACTTCTGAAATAAAGGACACCTGCGGTGCAAACAGTTTCGATGGTTTATTGTCATAAAATGAACACAGAGTCAACCCATCACCATGTTTTAGGAGGCATTGTTCCCTTGGTATCCTCATTTTTTACTCATCTCTTACTCTGTGTGGGTGACTTTGCCCTAACGTTTCATTGTATGGTATTAGAAAATGATTAAACTTCAGCAAAATTCATGGATGATGATCAGTTAATTGACCAACCGTCTGTTTGTAATGTTAACTAAGTATGACCGGTATAAACGCCACATTCAAATGTTTATAAGTCGTTTGGCTCTATCTTAGTTTTCGTCAATAGCCTTTTTCCAAAACTCTGACATTTCTAGGAAGTTAACGGAATTATAATTAGATGAAAGCCATAGTGTGGCGACGCAGATACATTCATCAAGTTCTGGGTCGTTCATAACTGACTTATCGATGTACAAGTTATCAGTTTCCCACCTTTAAAGTAAGACTAACCACAGTATTCCCGTCTCCTCAGAGTTGAGCCGGATACGGACATCGAATGGCTCTCCAAGTGGTCTGTTAATATTAACTACATATCACATCAAAACTATTCGCTATTCTATACACCTACACCATTTACTAACTGTCCGCTTTCAACAGTTTTTGATACCAATAAACGATGGTCCATCAAAATAATGATACTGAAATGTAAATTCGAGTGCCTCCAAATCTATCTTCTAACTGCTGTTTTATATGACCAGTTTCTTATGCCTGTTTATTCACCACGATCTGGCATGTTGTTCTACTAACCCCCATCTACACTGCGTAAAGGTGTTAGTGTTTTTGTCCATTTATCCTAACCTTAGTAAGTGAATGGGGGTGTTCAGGTTTGCAGTTCTATATTTAAGAGTTCAAGTGTTTTAGTCTGTCTGCTCCAAACATGTATGTCATACTTAATACTATTTTAATTTTCATGTATACCATCTTGAGTTCTTTGTCGATTTGATTTCCATATATCTACCTAGTTTAAGTCACAGATAATCGTTAAAATTCATGATTGTTCTACTACACAAAGCTGAGAGACGTCCGACTGGTGTACGGCTTTTCAGCTTATGAAATCACTTAGAAACACATTTATCAGTTACACAGTACCTACTTATCAATTATTTTTATTTTTTAATCTAGCGAACTGAAATAGGTCTCACATAGATATGGTGTTGCAAAAACTTCAGACATCACAACAATGAGTAGTTATGCACTAGTATTTCATCACCATTTAAGCATTTTTCAAATGTCTAATATAAACAACATTTTAGTCTATAATATACTTCATTGTTCTTCATTTGTTCATTCTCCTTAAACTACTTTCAGCTGTTTGTATATTTCCAACAATTTCATTTTTCTTTTGCAAAATTTTGCTACAGTTGATTGTGGAAGCCGTGTGAAACTTGAAGTTGACTTTGAGAACATCCAGTCGCATGGAATATCTTATAAGAAAGCAACCGTCAGGAAAACCACCCCAGTAAATTTAGTTTTCAATGTGATTGCTGAGCGAAAGCCGATAGAAGTTTGAAATCTGAATATATGTATAACTTAGTATTGATAATATAGATCGAATCAATTGATTGGACGTACAATAATGTATCAATCAATATTGGTGACAATGATAATCAAGATATATATTATTCAACTGAGAAAGTTAGCTCAGGTTTTACTATTACATTACATATCAAAGCGCCAAGTAATCATTTAAGACGACAAATACTTATAATCTTTAATACATATAGCCTCCCGTGTTGCTGGGACCTGGATTCTTACAGTAAATGCAAAGGATAATTCTAAACATGTTGGCTTTTGTTATATTTCGTGTAAGTTTTACGTTTTAGCTTTTATATTTCGTATTACTTCTGATAACTCATCTTAATCGTTTAGATGTTTTCCACAGCCAAGTTAATAAACTTGCTTGGTTGGAAACGTTGGACAATACGACCGATGATTAGTTAGTGTGGCGCAGATGCATTCAATCTTCGTCTTCCCTTAGGTCTTGAGTTTCAAAATTGTTTTATACCTTTTATTCCACCGATTCAGTTTTTTCTCCACTTGAATCATATTCCTTATATCAAATTATTTTTCTCTATCATTGGTACTTCTGCTACCGTTCATCTTGATAATTTCATCCCACTCTCCTGATGTCGTATATAAACCTTGACCGATGCGCATGTCTACCAGCTTCTATATTGTTTATAACTGACTAATAAATCATATGACGATTTTCTGGTTATTGTTGGAATAAATTAAATAGGCGTAAAACTCACTGGCTTATCACTAGTTTGTTGAGTGTTGACAAATCGAATCTAAAAAGCTTTCCTGACTTTATTTCGTCTTTCGTGAGGTTTTTGGAATCGTTTTCTGGCAGTATCTGAATATTTAATGCGCTTAACCATATCATTCGGTCACGTGTATACAAGACGTAGGATTTCAGTTGGTCATGATCAACATAGGGCCAAATATAAATATGTTTCAACTCAAGCTACAGTACGACGTTAACGCATCAAAATCAAATTTGTTGATAAGCTTGGTGTTTACATATCTTCAATCAAATTAACATAAAAGTTTCTCATGTACTAAGTTCTCAAAACCGGTTATGGTAATACATATCCACATAAACCAAATTTCGCATTGACGGCAATATAAATAAAAGACCTCTGGTATTAATTTTATGAATTTCCATCTTTTCAAGTAGTTTTTTGCTGGATTAAATTCTCTATTTTTGAGTAAAATCCACTCATGGTATATCCTGTATAGCTAATTATATTGTAGAGTAAATGTTTATGATCGAATTTTCTTTTCAAGGACCTCCAGGAGAACCCTTCCACGGTGTGTGCAACTGGGATGTAATAATCGCCCTCATACCTCTAACAACACTCAAAACTGTGTGATTATTGCCAGCCCTCAAAAGTTTTACTAGAGATTCTGCACTTTATCGATGTGTCTGATGACACCACACTCCATTTCCTATTCGTTTACTCATGCGTATATTTCATAGTATCTTAAATTCAACAAACATTTTAAACTTTTAAATCTCATTAATCTACTTTTCAAAACTGAATTGACCAGCATAGTCTGACCGCTTCACTTTTGAATATTAACGGCGGAAAGAAAGCAAGCTTTTGTAATGCATAATTCCACTTAGATTGCCATAATAATATTCCTTTTCACACTAGATATATTTCTCACTTTGATCACTCTTTAGCTCAACCTGTAATTCGCTCCAGATTTGGGGCTGTTCGTGGTCACGAAGGCAATCCATTATCTGTTCTCTGTGAAGTTGATGGCTTCCCAGAACCAAATCAAGTTGTTTGGAGACGTGTAATTGAAAATGAAGATGATGCGACTAAGAACAGGCTAGTTTCTGTTAGCAATGTGAGTTTTATTTATAAAGAGGATATAGACACCATTCTTATCACTTTCCAATACTTAGATTTTATTGAGGTAAAAAGTAAGCTAGTTTATACTCTTTTATCTTCAATTCTCTAAATTTGGCTTTATAATGTTAATCATTAACACATTTGTATTTAGTTGTGGAGTTACGAGGAATTAACTTGATTTAAAAGTGCTATGACTTCATACTACCAGAAACACAATTTTATTCTACTTTTACTGACTCACTGAGTTACTTTCTAATTCATTCATGTAGACATTACTATAATATTTAGAAAATGAACCTTCTCTTACTTTGTAATTGTGTACTCTTTTTGAAGAATGAATTTTCTCCATGAACAAGATAGTTTCAGTTTATGTTAGTGGTAGTGTAGTGAAGAAACAGTCAGGTGGGGAAGACCAGTTTATTGTTTAACACAAAATTACAGAATGTCTTCGTAAAACATGAAAACTATGCATTAAGAACTTCGTTTGCACATCTACCATTAGTTGTCTCTTACAAACCTTATGGCTCCTCCATTCCTATTGCTATTACATTTACTCTCTGTTTACATTCCTGTTCTCTTCAATTCGATCTTCTCAACCTTCTGCTGCCAGGCGTTCCACTTCTAATTGGTGTTACATACTACTTATGTCGACAGATAAGTAGCATACACCTCATTAATAATGTCTGTGACTCACTTGTTTCACGTAATTAAGTATCAATTGTTTAGTCATACAGAATCGAACTCCATTCCTGTCCGCCACACGTTTAGCAAAATATTTTTGGGTATTAATGGCTTTCACCAGTGATTGACAAAGTGTTCAGGGAGTGCACAAACCTCTGGGTACTTATTAAACTACACGATAAAATTCATCGATAAATTTGATGAAGTGACAAAATATGCTTAATAATAAAATATGATAAACATCCAAATCTTGTATTTCAATATTCACTCATTTATTTCATCGTTTTATTGTATTCCTCCTTTTTGAATTATATCATGTATTCATTTATATTGGTTCGAATCTTCCCATTAATGTTTAGGACTGCTAATAATCAGTCTCTTTCGGCGTATGTGCATGCTGTGTGGGTTGTTTCGGTATTCTTTTAAGTCACAAGCATTATAAGCAGAGATGGATGGTGGCTAGGAAGGGGAATACAAGAGGGGCGTTTCGTTCTATTTGGGACTCGTCAACAATTCTGAACATCTATATCTTGAAACTCTATATCATTATTAGCGTTCGACTAATATTTACAATCAGCGTAGTGTTGCGGAGATTTTTGAGTTATTATTGAAGTCATGAACCGATCGATGTTAGATCACCATCGAAAATATGGAAACATTGGATAGCCGTTGAAAAATATGTATATTTGTTCTCAATTTCTCATTTTATTATTTTTATACTTTTGTTAATTTAAAGAAAAGTTTTTCCATTTGGTGAAGAAGTCAGATGAGAATCATAATGAATAAAAATCTGTAGAATGTTTAGAGTTTTGTTGTCGTTCAATGCAAACTATCTTTGTTGTTATCATTGTGGTTTGTAATGTTTAGTAATTTTTATACTTTGTTGGAATGTTATTTTATTCTCCAGGCTATGTTCAAACCGCATGAGAGCACTAAAGATGCTATTATGGAATGGACTGATGCTTCAGATGCTACTGGATTTTATATGTGCACAGCAACATCAACATTAGGATCAGACAGTTTATTGCTGGAAGTTCGTATCAAAAGTAAGGATTGAATGATTTATATATTTTCAATATACAGATATTTAAGTGTTTATCATCATACCATTATTTTCACCATTATCAGTACGCTCAGTCAGTCAGTTAGCTACAACGTAGGACCAGGCACATATATGCATCGGTTCAAGTTTCCATACCTCTTTAGCACAGCAAGATGAACACCGGATTCATGGAAGTGGTTAATTCAGTGGTGGTATTATATAAAAGAAAGATTGCTATAAGGATATAGTACAGGAAGAAAGAATTAGTTAGTAGAAAGAAAGATATGAAGTGATTTTAATCTCTTAGTTTAAGGGAAGACAGTGAGTGTATACACTGACGCCATTGTGGTAGATTCTGAGCCATATCACCAAGAGTCTCCAACCATTGGTGACGATAGTCACGCGGACCCCAACCAAGTAGTCTGCATCTCCCAACATGGCTCAGACTAGAAGTTAGTGACTTCAAGCACTGATGCCATGTTTTGGTCTAGCCGCCCCTAACTTCCAACCATTCCCAACACTAGCCAGCACTGCAGTCGTGGTAATCGGTATTCAGGCATACGCAACACGTGGCCCAACCATCTCAGTCGATGAAGATTTATTATCATTCCCTAATACCGTGCGTCGAACCTCACTATTACTTACCTGGTGATCCCAGCAGATGCGAGCAATATTTCTAAGGCATCTGTGGTCAAATACTAGTAGCTTACGAGTATCTTCTACTCTTAATGGCCATGTTTCGATGCCGTAAATTAAAACAGAACGACTGCCGCGCAGTATACTCGTCCTTGGTAGACGGGTATCTCGCCTTCGCTATAGGTGACGTAAGTTGGCAAAAGCTAAACGAGATTTTCAAATCCGTGCTGAGATTTTGTCAGACACCAACCCATTAGGGCTGGTCAGAATTCCAAGACAAGTGAAGTTGTCAACGCGTTTGACTGCCTCACTTATCCTTAGTTCAGGTGTTGACGCAGACCAGTCCTGAAGCAACAACTTGCATTTAGAGGGAGAGAAGCGCATTCCAAACATTCTGACATTGTTGCTTAGTGCTACCAGAAGACTTTGCATTTTGTCAGTCTTCACCAAACAGGACTATGTCATCTGCGTATTCTAAGTCGATAAGTAGACCTCCTGAAAGGAGACCAATGCCCGAGAATTCAGTAGACGAGAAAGTTATTTCCATCAGTATGTCTATGATGAAGTTAAACAAAAATGGAGAAAGTGGACAGCCTTGACGGACACCACTTGAGGTTGCAAAATCAGGTAACAGTTTGCCATAAGCTCTGATTAGACTAGTATTCTTCGAGTACAGAGCCCTCACAAGATTCATGTACTTCTGGGGTACGTCTTTCAATGACAGACACTGCCAAAAACATCTCGTTCTACCGTGTCAAATGCTATTTTTAATTCAGGAAAAACTAACATTGCCGCACGCCGATAAGCATGTCTGTGTTCTAAAACCTGACGAATGATGAATATGTGGTCGATGCAGCCACGACCAGGTCTGAAGCCAGCTTGGGTCTCTCGTGTTTGCAGTTCACGAGTCTTAGTTAGGCGTCCGATAATTATTGATGCTAGTACTTTAGATGCTATGTTATTCAAACTAATCCCTCTGTGGTTATCACGTGATGATTTTGACCCTCTTACATATTGGGACGATGGGTGATTGTGGCCAGTCAGATGGAATTACGTGCAACTCCCAGATTATAGCCAAAATATTAGTCAACCTAATATCTAAAATTTGACCACTATACTTAAAAACTACTGGAGCTGATCGATTTCAACTAGCTGCTCTTCCTGGTTTCAGATTAGCTATAGCCTTTTGAACTTCAGCTGCAGTTGTGGGACCTACTTCAGTGTTCCATTCAGGCCGTTTGGGAATGGTGGGTAGTTGTAGAGTAGCTGAAGGCCAGCTGAACTGCTGCTTAAAATGTTCCGCCCATCGTTCTAAACGTCTGGACTGGGAGCAGATAAGTGTCGTCTTTTTATGAGATAGTCTCACTTACACTTGATCATGAGAGTAAAATGAATCATAGATATTTCAACGTGTCAAGACAGTTAAGTATAGTACCGGAGTTGATGAAATATCGATGGTTTTTATAAGTAGCTACAAGAAAAAAGTTTTTAGGTGAATCCATCTGTGTGTGTATATTCTTAGTCAACTCTTCGATTTCTGTGTATAATTAAGAACACACTAAACTACCGAAGGGAAATGTGACAAAGTGCGAGTACTTCTGCAAATTTCAATAACGAGGAATAGCAATTTATCCTTTAATCGAAGAATGTTCATACAATTGAACTAACGAAGTGAAATATTCTTCAATTTGAGGTTGTGGAGATTGTTTAAATTCATTGTATTCATGAACTAGCTTCGAGACTTCATTCTTGGATTTCTAATGAGAAGCCGTAACCAATGGAGTACAGCCGTGTCGGGTGTGAAGCAATTATTCACCGAAGACAATGAAAGATGATCACGCGACATCATGAATTAGTTGAAGTTAGATATTAACACCATTTGATACTGGTTCATTGGTCTAGAGTTTGAACGTTCACGCAAAACCGAATGTCGTGGTTTAGATTGACACGTGTAAGATGATGGATGCGCGTTGTTGAGTGGTTTGATATTCTGACGAAACGGTCATCCAGTGCATTCAGGTTTTCAATGTTGGTTTAACATTGATCGGTTCATGATTTCACTAAAATGAGTTATACATGTTTGTATTAAGCACCATTCAAAAAACTCTCCATTTGATACTTCCCTTCACAAAACAATGATAAATCGAGATATACTCAAAGACATAAATAGATAATTGTAACGATAGGATTTTCACTATAATCAAATATATTTCTCTTCTGACATAATATCACATATTTCTCAGAATTATAACAAACATGTTTCAATAAATAAAATTTTTTGAAATAAATTACCAATTTCTATACAGATTATACCTTAGTCAGTCAGTCAGTCAGTTAGTAACAACGTAGAACTTCGTACGTATGTATATCAGTTCAATTTGCCATACCACATTAGCACAGAGGTAGTAAAATTATAAGCAGTAATCCAAAAGATATTTTTCAAGGAGTATAATACAGTGAAATAAATTTGGAAAGAGAAATAAAGGGACATGAAGAATTCAGAAGATTAGAATTTGGGAGAACACAAAGAGTGGATGCACTTGCACCATTGCAAACGATTTTGAGCCATGTCATTCAAAGTCTCTAACCATCGTTTGCTATCATCTCGCGGTCCCCAACTAGGTCGTCTACACCTACCAATATGGCTCAGTCCACTTGCCAGTGACTTCATGGACTTGTGCCATGTTTTGTTCTGGCCGCCCCTAGTTTTCTTCCAAACTACTATACCATTGAGCATCGCACGTTGAGGCAGTCGGTCGTTGGGCATACGTAACACGTGTCCCAGCCATCTCAACTGATGAAGTTTCACCAGTTTCATCAATTGAGATGATTATACCTTAAATTGTCTAGGAAGCACTTGAAATAGAATTCTTTTTGAAATTTAAACAAAGTGTACACTTTTCAATATGAATAATCTTTCTGTTCATTTTAATTATACATAACTTGTCAAGGATATATTGTCAATTATATTTGTCCAATATTCACACTTTGCAAGATGTGATAAAGACTCTGGGTAACATGGCTCAGAATCGATCGCAATGGCTTAGGTGTATACACTGCTTGTCTTCTCTTAAACCGTGAGATTAAAATTACTTTATACCTATCTTTCTACGAACTAATTCTTTCTCCCTTTATTATATCCTTGTATGCAATCTTTATTTATACATATTTCTACCATTAAACTAACTGTTTCTATGAATTCGGTGTACATATTGTCGTGCTAATTAGGTATGGTAACTTAGACTAATGCATATATATGCCTGGTCCTACATTGTAGGTGGTTGACTGAATTCGGACTATTTATTCAGAACAAAACCAATGAATTGAATAGTAGTAATTGTAGTAGTAGTAGTAGTAGTCGTACCGTTTTATTCTCTGCTTCTACAATTATCATTTTAATTTTATTTTTTTCAAATTTCACAGGTAAATTGGCTCCTTTATGGCCATTCATTGGAATTATAGCTGAATTGGTGGTACTTGGTATTATAATATTGATTTATGAACGTACTCAAGCTAAACGTCGTCGTGAAGAAGAACGGACTACGTTGTTAAAACAAAATCCAACAAATGATCGATGTTAAACAAATCCGGTAATTATTGCATACATATATAGTTCAGTGATATGCTTTAATTAATACACAAGTTTATAACTGTTGTTCAACTTTAAAGCACAATTTTATTTGAAGGACACTGGTTCTTCTGTCAGCTGTTGCTTAATATTTCAAACGGAAATCGATGGAATCGAGTTTAAGACAATATTCTAATGATTAAAAGTACTCGTAAACACGGTCGCCGCCATAACTTTGGTTTAAAGCTATTATTTAGTCTATTTGTATATTAAGCCACATATGACATGATAGTGTATACTTGTGGACTAGAGTCTAGAGTACTTCCTAGAGTTCTTCAGATGATTAAAGTAACTCATTATGTCATCTAATGTAAATAAATGGAATTTGGCTTAAGTAAATGATTTCGTTAAAAAGAAAATTCTCCTGGACTTCTACTGAAAAGCCGTGACCAATGTAGTTTAACCATATTGTCTATGAGACAGTTCTCTATCTGCCAACGCGATTGAATTTTGGTTGAGCTTAAACGTGTAAACCTGTTAGATGCCAACTCAGTGTTCTAAATGTTAGACAATCTCCGCAAGACCTGATAGTTGTGGACTCAATCCACAATGTTATCTTTGATGTGTACTGTTAAGGTGTCTTATACTAATACTAACCAACTTCCCAATACTTCCTAACTAAAAACAATCCACGATGTTAAGGTATAAAATCCAATAGTCTCCTCATAAATCCGTTTAGCAATGATATATTATTAATTTGTTTATATTGATGACGACTAATTTCGTTATTTTTACACGCTTTTTTTGTTTCAGCTAATTCCTTGTGATTGAATCACATCTGCGTTTGTTCACCTCGTTCCCTGTCATGTGGTTTTCAGCGTCAGTAATAGTCTCATTTCAGTACTGTTTTCTTTTAAAAACAACATTTATTTGTGTGTTTGCTTGCTTTTTATTTTTCTTCCTTATCAAGTGGCATATGTTTGTACGTGTATGTGTGTGTATGCAAGTATGCACGTGCTCATGTTTGTATCTATGCCATTATTGGCATTGATACTTAGGTATTCTCATATTCAGATTGGCAAGAGTATTAGCTCATTTGTACGCCGACTGCTGTTATTATTATTATTATTATTATTAACATGATAAAGGACATGGATATTTGCTTTTATTTTCACATGTCACTTAATTTCTTATTCTGATTGACACTTCAAAAAAAGAAAAGAAGACCTTATAGTTTTACTCTATGCGTACTGTTTATCCTTATTATGATTAAAATTATTATCGTCGTTTTCTTTTTTGTGCTGTATTACTTATTTCTGTGTTTCCAGCAAAACCTCTTCACCAACTAATTTATCTGATATATTTACTTGCCTATAACAAAAATGGGAAGATTGTTTGTTTGTTCGTTTGTGTGTGTGTGTGTGTTGAATACAGATGAATATTTGAATCCTACACATATACATCTTCTCTATACCGTGTAGTGTAATGAAGATATACAACTTATGTAATCATTGTTCGTTTTTTTCTTTAATTATTTAGTTATATCATTATTTTACCCTTAAATGTATAATTTTAATTTGTATCTGATTTGTTCATTATATTTATTCATTGTGACTGGATTGTTTGTTTGTTTGTTTTTCTGTACTCCTTTAGAACAGCTTTATCTTACAATATAAAGATAAATAAATTATATATTTAGTTAATGTTTCTTTTTCTATATATATATTTATTTGTTTGTATATCGTTTGTTGTTGAGTGCTTCTTTGAAATAGATATTTCTCAATATTTATTGGGAAATGCATTTTTGTAGCTGTTACTTTAATTTCCATGGTCAGGTTTGATTGTTATGATGATCTAATCGGGGTTATGTTAGCAGATACATTTGTTTTTATATATTCTACCATGTTAAACAGCTAGGTTGGAAAGCGGTAAGATTCATGGTTCGAGGGAGAAGTTGTACTGTCAATCTTGTGGGGGGGGTCACAGTAGTACAGTGTTTCTTTGGAGACTTTACCTTACCATGATGGAAGGTGGAGGAGGTAGAAAAGGTCGGCTCTAAACACAGCATACTTTACTCCTCGGATTTCTATCACTGATGGTTAGATCGTGTGTAACTAACCTCAAGCAGTTGTTGTATGGACTCTAAGGTCACACTCTCAGGCCCAAAAGATCATTGCTAATTCAGTTTCTTTTACTATTATTATTATTATGGCTTTATTCAATATTATATTTTTGGTACAATATATAATCCTTAGCACAAAGCGTTTCAAAAGGTTTCATTTTCTTATTTCTTGATCAGTCATGACGATAAAAATTGAGTGGTCGCAGTTCAAGAATCGACATTTGAATAATGCTTATTTTTTCCATGTATATTTCCTGCCAGCCACCACGATATCTCTGATTGTACTTCTTTGTAAGTCGGATAGTGAAAGGTCGTAAACTTTTCATAAACACACCTTAATAACTTGTGCGATTGATAAACATAATGATGTGTTCAAACAAGCAAAAACCGATAAGTTGTTGAAATATCTAGATAATAGCAACAGGTAGCCCAGATATTCTAACAGGCCGACAAAACTGGGAGATAGCCCCCAAGAAGAGGTATATTTTTACTGTATCGGCACCAGAGGAGTGACAACTACACAAACACATCTCTCACCATTCAAAAGCACTGTGTTTATAATTGGATTCCTTCACTTTGTAATTTTCTGTTCTTACTACTATCCATATTACTCCCAGTCAATCATAATAAACGTATACCTTTAAGGGGACAAAATAAAATTAACACGATGATTGGAAAAGTATCGAAGTAATATAGCGAAAAAAATTAACAAGGAACACTAAACATTAACAATATGGTTTGAGAATGAGGAAAGAAAAAGTATCTATGAATGAAGATTGGAACTTCAAATCTAGAAGAAGACAATGAGTGAATATGTCTGCGTTATTATGAACTGTTCTAAGCCATTGTTATATACTTTATACTTTACAGGTTCATTATAAAAAGTTGACCGTAAATCAAGTTCTCTTGAGTATTGCTTAGTTGTGCTATATTTTGCAGTTGTTTTATTCTTCAACACATTTTGAAACTAAAGTCAAAGTGAAGAATGAAAATTTACTATCAGAATGACATAAATAATCAGAGAGGAATATACAGTTGTGTTTCCAATACACTATATTGATTTATAGTCATTCATTTTAGTTGGATAGTTGACCCTTTCACATTATTTTAACTACAATAATAAAAGTCTTTATATACAGGGAAGAATAGTCTATAAATTTGAGAATATAATCCTCGTTGATTAGTTTTAAAATGGCTAAAAGGTGAGACTATAATTTATGGACGACCTTTAAACGACGTCAGACTGACCTTGAGAGTGTCCACCTGAACTAAATGGAGGTTATAAACCAGTGTGGGGAATTAGAAATATGATTTACAGTTGATGATTAAGGTTAGAAACTAGATTTAGGGTTTTCATCACGAATTGACATCAGCTACAATGTCAAAATACTATTTAGCCAAATGGGTGAGTGAATTTCGCGCCAAAATCCAAGACCTATTATCTTATACCTGATTGGTTCATCCATAAATTATAGTCTTGCCAATTCTCTCGTTGTGAAGTCTGAACCCATGCCAAAACAAGAGATGAGTTGTCACCATTGAGTTACTACTCACTTGTAATTGAATTAATGTTGTTAATCAAGTTGTTTCTGTATTCACCTATCTGAATTTTTGATGTATTAATTATATTAAGACTTTTATCAATCCAATATCTCTGTTCGGTATCTCATTTTAAATGCAATAGTTTTGTGAGCTGATAAACATTAAACCATCATAGATAAACACATATTCATTACTTACTTACGCCTGTTACTCCCAATGGAGCATAGGCCACCGACCAGCATTCTCCAACCCACTCTGTCCTGGGCCTTCTTTTCTAGTTCCATCCAATTCTTGTTCATTTTTCTCATGTCTATTTCCATTTCCCGGCGTAATGTGTTCTTTGGTCTTCCTTTCCTCCTTTGGCCCTGAGGATTCCATGTGAGGGCTTGTCTTGTGACGCAGTTGGATGCTTTTCTCAATGTCTGTCCTATCCACTTCCAGCGCTTCTTCCTGATTTCTTCCTCCGTTCGGATCCGGTTTGTTCTCTCCCACAGTACGTTGTTGTTAATAGTGTCCGGCCAACGGATCTGAAGTATTTTACGTAAACAACTGTTAATAAACACCTGTATGTTCTGAATGATGGCTTTCGTAGTTCTCCAGGTTTCTGCCCCATACAGTAGAACTCTCTTGCAATTGTATTGAAAATCCTGACCTTGGTGTTGACAGTTGCTTTGAGTTCCAGAAGTTCCTCAGTTGTAAATATCCTGATCTTGCTTTGCCGATCCGCGCCTTCACATCTGCATCAGATCCACCCTGTTCATCAATGATGCTGCCCAGATATGTAAAGGTTTTTACATCTTCCAAATCTTTTCTGTCAATTGTGATTGGATTGGTGCATGCTGTGTTGTATCGGAGAACCTTGCTCTTCCCTTTGTGTATATTGAGACCTACTGCTGCTGAGGCTGTTGCTACACTGTTCGTCTTCTCCTTCATTTGTTGTTGCGTTTGGGATAGAAGGGCCAGATCATCTGCGAAGTCTAGATCGTCCAATTGCATCCTAGATGTCCATTGTATCCCGTGTTTCCCTTCAGATGTTGACGTCTTCATGATCACCAGAAGAAAGAGAAAGTGTGAGAGTAAGCAACCTTGCCTGACACCGGTCTTTATTTCGAACGACTTTGTCAACTGTCCTCCATGCACAATTTTGCAGTGTAATCCATCATATGAATTCTGTATGATATTGACTCCGCCGGGAGTCCCTCCGGGGGCTACTGCCGGTCCCAAGCCCGGATAAAGGAGGAGGTTTGGGCATGGGGTTAGCGTCCCCATCCCGTAGAAAACTAGCTCGCTAAAAAAACGCTAACCAGAAAAAAAATTCAAACATTTTTAACTCTGCCCCGGGAGTCAGAAGGTCTTCATTTAGAAGAACTATGACGCCTCATGATGAAAGCCAACGTATTCATTAATATAAGTAATTTCACCAATGAAAACCTTCTTATTAGAATTTCTAAGATTTTATACATATAATTATCGTGTATATCCTATTTACTGTTGGTTAGAATAGTACACATTAAACTTTTATGCAACTAATATTAAGTCTTGAATGCTATTACTACTGTTTTCGGTGATACAGTGGTCTTGAGTGCTGTTAGAGGTATGAGGGTGGTTATCAATCCCAGGTCGCCCACACCGTGGAAGGGTTCCTCTGGAGGTACATGGAAAGGAGTTAGGGTTAAAGGTGGTCTTAATGACCTGAGAGCTTGGCCGCAGTGCCCAAGGAACAACTGCTTGATGTTGGTCACACGACATTTTTGTGAGTAATTTTCGTGTTAGCTCCGTACTTGTTGAGACCTTACCGCCGGAGACGGATATCCATGGGATAAGGTGAGGTGTGCATCGTTAGGGTCGACCTTTTCTAATCCCTTCCTTCCTTGTGGGAAGGCATCATCGCTGTCATGCTGATTGTCTAAAGGAAATATCTTACTGCCGTCACACCGCTGTTCAGTCAGCAGTACGACTTCGCCTTTGGACTTTGAGTCTCCCGCTTTTAGTCTTACCGCCCTTCAACTGACCTGTCTGGCATAATAGGACGTTGAGGAACGACTGTTCCAGCCAATATAGCTTGATTGGTTCACGATTGGCAAGCCTGACCACCACGTCAAGGTAGCAACAACAGTCGGGGTTTGGGGGGATAATTTGTGTTTAATCATTGTACCTTGGAGTTTAACATATGTATCATTGTTACCTTCATTTTATGTAAAAAAACGTCGCATAATTGGCAGTAGATGTTAGTACACACAGGTCATATACATTTATTGTGTCACAAGAATTAGAATAACCAGTTCACTCTTTTTATAAGCTAAATCAAAATGAATAGTAATTTGCATATATAAATGCATGATTCATAAGTTGGCATAGAAAATAATCATATTTTTAAAGAAAGAAACGAAGAGTACTGTTAATATGTAAATTTTGTTTCTTAGTTAAAGTTTATTATGCTAACTTTGATCTAATTGATTTTTATGTTGTTCAATTTCATGTGGCTTTATATTATCAGCTACTTATTATATGTGTATCGAGTTGTTGGTAGATGTTCATTGGTAATTTTATTATTTTGATGAAGTTTTGTTCTCTGAGCTGGATGATTTGGTCGTGGTGCTTTCATCGTTCTTCTGAACAACATCATCAGCACAAACGTGATGCTCCACGACCAAACCATCCATCTCATTTATTTAAGCAGGGTTTCGTCTAGTTTATATGGACCTGCTAGTTGCTTCATATGCGGTAACAACTGCGATGGTCTTTTGTCTCCTAATTCACATGATGTTAACAATTGCTGTAATCTTTTTTCGTCGGAGACTGATGTGCGTTGTATTACCGTGGCTTTAATTTTGTCATAAGGTTCGCTCTCCGGCACTTGGTCGATTAAATCCCCGACTTCGGCGGCGATTTCAATAGGGAGTGCACCAACTACGTAAGCATACTTCGTTGCCTGAGAGTATATACCTCTAGCTATGAATAAAGCCTCTATTTGTGCAAACCAGATCCTCGGATTATTAGCTCCGCGTGCTGGTAGTTTGAATTCAGAAATAGCGTTAACTGAACTTAAAAGATTGTCATCAGAATGTGATAGTGAGTTAAGGGCATTTACTGGAGGAGAGTCCATGTCAATAAGTTTGTTTGGAGAATACATTATTTGAAAAATAAACCGATATGTGAAGTAATAAAAAAGCAATATAGCGATTAGAATAAACTCGAGGCTTACCAGATAATTGTAGTGGACCAAACAATATATGAACTCAAAAATAGTAATAAAGTTGTTGCGTACAAGCAGTAATGTTATAATATATCAGTTATGAGTTATGAACACAATAAAAATTAGGGACGTTACGTAATTCAGCTGTCATGCCTATCTTCACAACTTCTTGTAGGACAGATATTTACAACTGATCGATCACTGTGCAGTGATGATTGTCATACTTTATATTGGTAGACATAATATGATCAACTGTAAAGGTTTAGACAAATATGGTATTGAACACCACTCAGTAACTAGTCAATTATATTTAATAATAGTGTTATCGTTGACAATTATTTATACGCACATATAACAAAGAAGGGAGACTTACTTCACAGATGTATCCTACTGTATTCGGAGTAAAGCTACAGTAGGATGGCTGTTACCTTTACTTTTGATTAACTCTAAATTTTAGTCCCTTTAATATTCAATTCAACGGATACAACTTACAATGCAACTGTATGTATAAAATGACCACATCTCTGTTTATCCTGTCCAGCTTGACGAAAATCACGACAGCATCAAGAATGTCTTAGATTGACTTAATCAACTTTAGCTTTAATTATACGTAGTTTGATATGTAGTTCGGTATGATACCATTGTTACACATACCCAAAGTTCCCTACCACTTCTGTCAATATATCACAGTAGATAAACAGAGATAGGGACTTCTGCTACGATGGAAGTCTTTAACATTTTGACTGGGAATGGTGTTATAACTTTTGGTCTGAGTGCCCTGTTAATGTATGACGTAACGATCCCACCAATTAGGGAGCAGTGAATTATCGATCGAATTAGTTACGCGTGAAACCCGTATGTGCAATCTAGAGTGCTTATCGGTCCTGATTTCTGCTTAGTCCAACCAGTTAAGTCCAGAACACCAATCCGAGCCTCTGAGATATGAATAATGTATTTCAAACGTACTCGGTTTATATACAAAACAAGCATACCACATCGTACCAATAAAATATGAAACAACATTTGTACAAGAATTAGCCAGATGTGGCTGTGAATGTGGGAGGTAGTAATTAATATAATGGGTAGAACTGAAAAATTGTAAAACGTATAATAATAGTTTATGGATCAAAATAAAGCTTATAATAAGAGGAATATGCATAGTTTAGTTACTTAATAATTATACGATAGAAATATACGTTTAGTATTAGTCCATAAATGAATCCATAAAGTTATCATTCATTATTCTTGTCGGGACGTAAAAAATGCACAAGTAATTTCGTTATTTTTGGACAGAATCTTGTAATTCACTTGAACAGCAAGTAAAACACTTTTTGTGATGCAGTTCTCTACTCTACCTACGGTCCCGCACTCAGGAATCGAACTCAGAACCTTTGTTTCTACGCGAACGCTTAACCACTAGACCACTATCCCGGTATCCAACTTTGTTAGCGGCTGATGTCAATTCATTCACTATGTTCATGATTTAAATGAAATCTAACAATATCCACAACCGGAAACTGAAAATTATCATGTGCTTATTAGTGAATAGCTTCGAGAGGTCATTCTTGGAATTCTAATGAAAGTGGAGTTCAACTGTGCCGGGTGTGAAGCAGTTATTCACCGAAGACAATGGAAGGTGATCGCGCGACATCGTCGATTGGTTTAGGTTAGACATTAACACCATTGGATACTGGTTCATCGATCTAGAGTTTGAGCGTTCACGCAAGACCAAATGTTGTGGTTTGGATTGACACGTGTAAGATGGTGGATGCGCGTTGTTGAGTGGTTTGATATTCTGACGAAACGATCGTCCAGTGCATTCAGGTTTTCAATGTTGGTTTAACATGGGTCGTTTCACAATTTCAATTTAACTTTACTTTCTACAAGTAATTCACTCTTATGAAACTATGTTTACGTTTAAACACTTTAAGCATAAGACATGCCAATTGTTCTCCTTATATATATGCAAAGAAACATAAATAAAATGAACGATTTAATGTCTTAGTATCTTCAAAAATTCTAAAAGCCTACTACTATCGCAATCTTACTTTCCAAAATCAGGTTACTTTCAGGCACCTTCAGCAAATCTAGTCATTAATATAACAACTTTAGTCATGATTACTATCCAACAAATCAGTATCTCGATGTGTATGGACATGTTTAAGACTCACATAGAATTTATGTCATGCTTGATAACTTGGATTTATTATTGTTCTTACTCACAGATGGCATTGTAAACAAAAGAAAACCTTGTACAATAATGTTGCTACACTAATGTACAAGTCAACAGACAGTGTAAATAATAAAAGTACTCAAATTTAAGCCATACTCATTTTTGTGTAATGGCTATTGATCCTGGGCCTGAAATCGATAAAGGTAGAGTGGTATTAAAATCTACCAATTAATTAATTTTCAACCATCTAATTGTTAAAATATCCAATTTTCAACCATTGGAATGCAGGTTTGAACCCTGTTCTATTTTTTGTTTTGGTTCCAGAGTAATATCATTAACTTATACGCAAACAAAAAGATAGCATATTGCATACATGGATGAAGTAATTAAAATAATCAGAGAGGATTATGTGGAGATTGTAGTAATTTAATCATTGAATTCATGAGTCAATTGAAGCTAGACCACCATGGAAGATCTAGAAACACTGGAAAGCAGTTTCTTCCTAATATGGGATTACTCAGCAGTGCTCATCCACGATCCCACCCCGCGAGATTCGAACTCAAGGCCTGTCAGTTATTTCCTGGAGTTCAAATGAGAAGGCGTGATTGGTGGAGTTCAACTGGGCCTGTTATGAGATAGTAAGTCGATTGATACAATGGTGGATTTTTGCGTAATTTCGTGGATTGGTTGAAGTTAGACATGAACACCGGTTGATGTCTGCTCAGAAGTTTAAATGTTAAGCGTTCGCGCGCGAGACTGATAGGTCCTTGGTTCGAATCTCGCTGGGCGGGGTGGTGGATGCGCACTGGTGAGGAGTCCCATACTAGGATAAAAGGCCGTCCAGTGCTTCCAGGTTTTCCATGGTTGTCTAGCTTCAAATTACTCTTGAATTCAGTGATTAAATTAATTAAAATAACTCTGTTATCCTATGTTTAGTGACTTGTAAGAGTGGTGCAATATATATATATTCTCTTATGATGTAAGTTTATAATTACCTTGGAACCGTGTAGTTCTATCTTTTTTTAACCTATTAATCGATAATATTTTGTTGTCAAACGTTTAAAAGATTAAAACACAAGTGTACTGACAGTTATTTCTTGTGCAACAATAAGATATAATTAATGATGTAATCGGTGGCGTTAATTGTTACATTTCACTTAGAAGTTTCATCAACATTTGTATTTTGGTAGCAGGTGGATTCCCTATACGGATACAAAAAGAAACTCACTCATCTTTTTGGTGGAGTTTCCTTCTTTGAGTTAAATGGTCCGATCATGAAGGCTTTATTATTCTTTTGAACAGTTCACAGAACGAAACTCCACCAAAAATCATCCATATGAACTAGAAATTATCTTCATCACTCATCTTCTATCTGCTCACGTTACTTTTGGTTCAGGAGAGTTACTAGTTTTGTCAATGAGCAATTTTACTGTGCAACAGTCTTCTTTATTTCACTGTATGGCAATGATATAATGCTTGTAAAATTTAATGAAAACATAAGTAGGGTACAAGTAATTGGTTATAAATTTTAGGAAACTTTACTTGTTTATTAAAGACTAAAACTAAGGTTAGGCTTACTGTTCAAGTGAAAAATGCTTAGTCGAATAGGCAGCGTAAAAATTCCCAACCGAAGCTGCTACCTTGACGCGGTGGTCGGGCTTGCCTATCGTGATGACCCAACCGAGCTATATTGGCTGGAACATATGTTCCTGTAGGTTCTACCATGCCAGGCAGGCCGATTGGAGAACGGTAAGACTAAAAGCAGCAACTCAAGGTCTGAGGGCGAAGTCGTAATGCTGACTGTGGAGGGATGTGACAGCAGTAAGTTGTTTCCGTCAGACAACCGGCATCTGCAGCGATGCTGCCGTCCCACAAGGAAGGGTGGGGTTAGAAAAGGTCAACCCTAAAAATGTCACACCTCACCTTACCTCACGGATTTCCGTCTCCGGCGGTAAGGCCCTTTGAAAACGGAGCTAACACATTAACAACCTTCCACGGAAAGGCCGTGCGCGACCGGCCTCAAGCAGTTGTTCCTTGGGCTCTGTGGTCACGCTCCCAGGTCGTTAAGACCAACACTAATCCAATTTCCTTTTCAGGTTCCTCAAGAAATACCCTTCCACGGTGTGGGCAGCCGGGAAGTGATATCAGCCCTCATACCCGTAACAATACACGAGACCAAGTTGGTCACATTCAAATCCTTTCTACACCTCCTAATACATCTCTTATTTCCATGACTGAGCCTAAAAATTATTATCGATTGAATGCCTAGTTACTGGTTAACACAACATACAATCCTCTCTTAAATGAGAATATTTTTTAACGGAAATTAGGGGTAGTCAAACTAAGAGATAGATTTAGCTCATGTGGAATTTCTTAGTGGGATCTACAAAACAATTATTGCCTATATTTAATGATATTCTATGATATGACCGGAAATCTTCACTTATTTTGTTTCGTTTTCCTGGATACTTGATATCATTTTCATACCTCTTTTCCTTATATTGTATATTATATCAATCTGTAATGTTGCAAGTTATTACAACATAGACTAGTTCCAAACACACAGTTCCCTTTATCATTTTGAAAAGAGCAAGAACAAAGATTCTAGCAGAATAACATGAATTCATTTTATTTCGTAGGCTCTCGTCAGCTGCTTACAACCTGTGGTATCTAAACTAGTTCACATTTGCCATGGGCACCATATTGCATTTAATTGTACCACTTTCAAATAAATCACTGTTGCATTGTGATGTGGTGAGAAATCTTAACTTGAACAATAGAACACTGAACACTTATAATCGATTAACTGATGTTATCTATATATCTCCTGCTCACCACATGAATTGTGAATAAATAGTAATCATTGTTACTAGTGTTTGATTACGACTTGATGTGTTTGTCAGTTAGTCAGTAACAACGTAGAACTTCGTACGTACGTATACCAGTTCAAGTTGCCATACCACATTAGCACACAGATGGAATTGTCAATTTAAATCTCATAGTGGTCGATAGCATTCGATCTGCACTAATAAGGACTGGACAAGCATGACATTGATCACCACCCAGTGATCAGTCAATTATGATTACATCTCAGTCCTATAGGAGGTTAGTCACGGCTCGGATAGCTCAGTGGTAACATCTTTGATTGTGAAGCTGGGTGACACGAGATCGAACCCACCAGGGAGCGTCAGTTCCCTCAAGATTACAGGTACACTTTGCTGACGAGTGCCAAGTAGCACGAAACCCGGGTCCAGGGTTTCCTGTCAACTACCTCCAACCACCATCTAGTGCTTGACGTGTTTGTGCATGTGTGTATGTGCGTGTATGTATTGACACGTCTCCTATCAAGGAATGGAACTTTTTTTATGTTTGATAACATTGAATGATATCATATCTAAAATGTTTATATTTTATCGTTTTGATTATAGTCAAATTGTTACATTATATTATCATGACAAAGAAGAAACTATCCGAAAAATACAAACAGAAACTATCAAAACATCCTATACCTAAACAAAATAATGCACAAGGAATAACTGTTGTTAGTGAATTTGTTCGTCAATTTGTTCGACGTCATGTTAATGAAAATCAACGTAATCAATCTGATTTATATTGGCGTCCAGGTTCTAATATTAGTCATAATATAAATCTATTACCACAATCAACAAAATTTCATCGATTAAAACATAAACAAACGTCTATCACAAATGATATCCCTATCAAAATCAATCATTCTAATGTAAAGAAAAAATCATTCAATAAATCAATAATCAATCAAAAACCATCGATTATATCAATGGATTTATCCAATCAATTACATAATTTATGGAATGGTTATTTTCAATCTGTTATGTCTATTCTTCTTACTAAATTAAATGATGCTAATTATAGTAATTTTAATTTAACAAAAAATTTAGATACAATATTACGTTTGAATTTAATTGGTGCTCAACTTAAAATTCTACGTTCAACATCATGTCGAGTAAGTAGAAGTATCAGAATGGGTTTTGTGGAGATTTTAGAAATTTCACTGGTTGAAATCATGAGTTAATTGAAGCTAGACCACCATGAAAAACCTGGAAGCACTGTTTAAAGACGACTGTTTCGTCCTAGTTTGGGACTCCTCAACAATGCTTCCAGGTTTTCCATGGTGGTCTAGCTTCAATTGACTCATGATTTCAATAAGTAGAATTAGTTGTAATTCATTTCTAATTTGTTGTTGTTGATTGTGTCATGATTTAATTTCTTATCATAGGCTGACATCAGTTAATGATCGATGAAGACTAGAAAGGTTTTTTTCTGATGAAGTTGTGTTCTTCGAGATGGATGATTTGGTTGTAGAGATTTCATTGTTCTTCTGAACAACAACATCATCATCACAAACTTCAGGTAGAAGTGAAGTGTACACAAACCAATCAGAGATACAACCATGACAAAAAAGTAAACAATGAGAGGTGCTAAAGGTCAGCAAGAACCAATCAATATCCAGGTGTACAGGACAAGCTGTGAATCATATGTGGAGAAATTTGAACACTACACTTCTACCTGAAGTTTGTGGTGATGATGTCGTTCAAAAGAAATGATGAAAGCTCCACAATCAAACTATCCAGGTTAGAGAACAAAGTTCTGCCAAAATCGTCCACCTGAGCAACAAATCTTCTCCACCATCTCAGAAAGATGGTTCATCAGTCATTTATTGAAAATGTATACCCAAGCAGAAATATGTTTTCATTCAAGCTGTAATATCCTACAATGGCTAAAGAGGGGGGTGGGCGGGGCGGTGTGTACTGTATTCTAACTGGTGAATAAGTTGCTAAGGATTGTCAATTTAAGATAGTTTTGCTTGTTTAAACAATTAAAAGTTTCAGGTGAAACTTGAATTTATAGACAACCTTTGAACAACTCTAAAAAGACCTTGAAAATGTCTATCTACATACTACGACTAAATAAGGGTTATAAAACAGTGTCAGTCAGTCAGTAACAACGTAGAACTTTGTACGTACGTACATCAGTTCGAGTTGCCACACCACATTAGCACAGAGATTCAGTGATTGAGGAATTAGGATTAATAGTTACAGTTGATAGTTAGGTTTAGGCATTAGATATTTGGGTTTTCATCATGAACTGACATCAGCTATAATGCTAAAATGAGTGTGTTACATCTTGAATGTTGATTTCTTGATATACCGCGTATAACAAAGCACTAGAACACCAAAACCCTTCCAAGTCGCAATAAGAAGACAGAACACTAATGAAAGGAATATTATTCCTAACAGTGTCAATTACAGTACAAAATTGTCTGGTATTTATAGTTTTTAGTAAGAACGAAATCATCATTACAGTTCTCCAGTCCGCATACAGGGTGCTAAAAGCATTGTCCAGTTGGGAAGTTACACGTAGGAATTCTAGAATCTTCTTCCGAAAGGTGATTGGATGGAATATCTTCGGCTCCTTCTGAGCCTCTTACAACTTCCTCGAGTTCACCCGTGATCCGTCGTCACAGAGTGAATGAATCTCTGGCCAAAATATAAAACCTGCTATCTTAAATCTGATTGGTTGGTCCATAAATTCTAGTCTTGCCAAATTTTCAATGAGTACTCTTTACCTTTTATATTTATTTTATTTATTTATTTCAACACATAGATATTGGTACAAAAGCACCAAATGCATATGCGCCACACAAATCTCATTTGATATGTGTGAGTGCTGTGATACTGCCCGGGTGCACAAACCGAAGCAGGTGGTTTTCTTAGGAGGCCACTCCCCGAGCCTTCGACCTGAGGGTCTGATCCACAAGGCAGTGGAGCATCGTAAGGAGATGCAGTCCCATGGTAGCCGGTGACCAACGATTGGTTCATACGACATTTGTTCCCGCAGGATACTGGAGCCCATGTGCACCATTGGTTTGGGATCCGGTTAAAGCGCCGGACCTTCGCTTTTCATACTCTCATTTTCGCAAACAATACCCGTAGTGCGAGAAGGCAGTGGGTAGGAATTCTCTGGCAGAGGCTATATACGCATGGCCATGTGAGAGCATTTCGAGAGAGAGAACAGACTCTCCCAATTCTCGACCGTACCAGGGCATTTGGGGGCACCTTTTATATAGTGATTATTTCATTATCATATTCATCGTTCAATTTCTTTTTTTATTTACATTTTAGGCTGGTATAGAAGGTATTGTAGTAATGGAAACAAAGAATACATTTTGTTTAGCAATAAATTCATTACATAATCAATTATCAAGTGAATCATTAGTAACTCTTACTACTGTTCCAAAATTAGGTTCATTATTTTCACTTACTTTACCTCATATTGTTGATAAATCAAATAATAATCATAATAAACATCAAAAAATTGAAATTTTACTTAATGGTGATCATTTAACACATCGATCAGTTGATCGAGCTATACGTAAATGGAGATATATACCAACAACAGCATATGAATATAATCAAAATGCATTAACAACTGAAGCTATTTTATCTAATGTACTCATTGATAATGTAATAAATAAATGATTATTTGAATTATTTTGAACTTATATACAGGTAATTTGTTGTAGTTGCTTTTCAGTTTGGAATTATTTTGTAAGTGATTCATGCACCACTTTGCACTGTAGTCCGTCTTATGAGTTTCGGATTATACCATCCGTTGACGATTGGTAAATCAGTAAATTTGGAATGATGGTTTGCATTGGTTACTCTGAAGAACAAGAGTTTGAATTTATAGAAAAGAATTGGACAAGTTATTTGTGGAGATTGACTGATCATGTAATAGTGACTAAGGTCATATTTTTCTAATGCTTAGTGCTGGTCGAATTCCATTAACGTTTAAGTTATTTTCTATTAGTTTGAGTCATATTGGTAGATGCATATTACTTGGTTGGGGTCCGCATGATAATCACGATTAGTAGTTGGTGGCTTTGGGTTACATTGGCTATGATCTATTCACTATTCATTTTGTTATTGATTTTGGGGTCAATGTGTTCACAACCCAATGCTTTCAGTTGAATCTTAAAGGTAAACCTATTTTTCAGGAGTGAAATGTAAAAGAATAACCTAATCAGAAGTCGGTAAACGACAAGTACATGTGATTGACTGAGAAACGGCTTTCATTTCAATGGATGAAACATAAATCACTAATAGACTTAATTTCATATATATATATATATATATATATGTTCTACGTAATACTTTCCAGTTGTTTACAATTGCCATTTATGTTTTTCATGTCTGCTTCCAATTCCCGACACAGTGTGTTCCTTGGACTTCCTCTCTTCAATTTCCCTTTAGGATTTTATGTTGGCGCTTGCTTCGTGATGTAGTTTGATAATCTCCGCAATATGTTCTATCTACTTCTCACGTGTTTTCCTAATTTCCTCATCAAATAGAAGTTGGTTTGTTCTCTGCCACAGTAGGGTGTGCTGATGGTATTCAGTCAACAGATATTGAATATCTTACGTAAAAAATTGTTTATAAATACTTGTACTATTTTGATGATGATTGTAGTAGCTCTCCAAGTTTCATCTCGGTACAATAGAACTATTTTGATGTTCGTATTGAAGATTCTGATAATATACACTTAAGTCGATGTGCATGTATGTCACGTCCTACGTAGATCATAACTGACTGTTTTTACTAGTTATCGACAATGAATAAAAACTAGAACGAAATCTAGGTCCATGATGTTTTGTCTACTACTTCTAACCATCTCAAAAAGCTATATGTGTTCTTATCTCTCTTGTTTTCTGCAGACATGATGTACAATTTTAATATGTAGTTGTAATAGCTATTTTATTAATTAATCAATTTAGAGTTTGACTGAGATTGTAGAATTTTCATAGTTCAATTCATGAATTGATCAGTTTGTGACTTAAATGTAGAAATATTTGGCAAACTTTTAAATGTATTTACCTTGAAATTGGCTATCTCTTTAGAATATTAATTTGAATCGAGTATTGTATAACTTAATGAGAAGAATATTCTTTATTCACTATATAACAAACAGGAATGTTTTCGAAAAAAACATTATTATGCGACTGAATAGAATGGTCTTGTGTATGTTTCATTGATTGTAAGCACTTGACAGAAAATCAACTATAGTTGCTAATTTCTTGAGATGGTAGTTGGGATTACCTATTGCGATGACTAAATCGAGCCATTTCAGTATGAATACTTTTGTCTATACATCTTACAATGTCAAGCAGGTCGATTGAAAAGCGCTATCATGTTGTTCAATATACGGAGATCTTCAGTTCTGCTTTGTTGTCACCCTCTAAGGACAATAAGACCACAAATTATCCAGTTTCCTTTTTAGATGTTACCATTAAGTCACAAGTATTTAATTGATGATAGATAGTGATTAACAGTGGAATCCAGAGCAAGTTTAAGGCTCGTCAGTTCGTTGTCCCTCTAATTTAATGTTGGTGTTTACTCTGATAATGGAATCCAGTCTCTTTTGAGGCAGTCCACCTAGGGCATACATGTTACATAAGAGATTGATCGGGATGTAAACAATAAAAAGAACGAAGAGATTCAAATAAATCATAAAATTCATCGCTGTTGCACCAATCATTGTATTTCTAAAATTAGTAACTCAATAGGTAAGGTATTGGGGGGTTTGAAACGAAAGTTTCTGGATTCTAATCCTAGTGTGAACATGAACTCTATGACATGGGTAAATTGAACTGATGAGCCCCATTTGGGATGAAATGTGCATCCTAATTTCCACTGTTGGATAATATTCACTTTAACTAAAAAATACTTATGGTTTTTGTGCCTGTATAAATAAATGTAGAAAAGAAAACTATATATTTTATACAAAAAAAACATGCACAATCTTCTAATTTGACCTAAAAAATGTATTGATTTTAATACGAACTTTACTGTTTTGTTATGTAATGTTACCAGGAAAGCATTGGTAGTTTTTCGGACTATGTACCTAAAGTGATTGGAGCTTTTTTGAATAAGGTTATATTGGATCAATTAACTAACAAGTTAATAATCTCGTCAATGATGAATTTGTAGTGACCTACTTTTATCAAGAGAACGCGATTGATTTAATGGAAACAATTATTATTATAACCAATTGTACCAGTGATTGTTTTACTGTACTAAAGACATTCTTACTTCCGTTGATTGTGACCCTGTACGAATTCGGTTATGCTCAGTAACCACACTTGTACTCCTTTGGCACGATCTCGGTATCCTTTCGATACCACGTGATCGCCAACAAATACATATCGACTATAGCCATCAACTGCCTTCTGATATTTGACTTACGGGGGATCTTATCGGTTAACTGGCACATAGTCTTCCTGTAGTGGTGATCATAGTCAACCGCGACTTGACGCCACGTTAGTTATGTTATGTAATCTAAAGACTATATAAGGTAGAAAATTTTTTATTTATCTTGATAATGTAATGGCATAAGTTGTTCAGTTCATCTATAAAGCTTTATAAAAGATTGTGTTCGATTATTTGAAGTTTTGACTTTTCTTTTTTTCTACAGTTCTTTTTTGATAGATGAACTATAATAAAATAACTAGATAGATTTAAATAACTATGTTTAATTCTAGATTAAAAATTGTTTTTCGTTGATAAAACAGCTTTGTTTAGTCCATAAGTCAGTGAAGCAACTTTAGAAGATACAGTCCCATGGTAGACGGTGACCAACAATAGATTCATATGTCATTTGTTTCCTTAGGATCCTGAAGCCTATGTGTACCAATGGTTTGGGATGAGGGTTTTCCAACTTTCCTAGATGGATCCTCCGTAACTACCAATCCGGTTAAAGCACCGGACATTCGCTTTTCGTCCTCTCAATTCCATAAACAACACCCGTAGTGCGAGAAAGAAGTGAGTAGGTCTTGCGTGGCTGTGGCTGTATATGCGTTTCCATGTGAGAGCATTTAGGGGCAATAAATTTATTAATATATATATTGTTACATGTACTGTAATATGCTTCTATAACTAATTAGCATTACACAGTTCATTTACTGAGAGAGTGTTATCTGTTCGGAAGTTTAATTGTTTTTTACACAAATTTGAGTGCATTTTAGGTAGTGTCTATGACCGAAATACATTACACATGTCGATAATCAATACTCAGCCTTGAGATTCCGTTCTTCTTAATTACTAACATAATTAGGCTGACCAAGATGATATAGACAAGGTGATTATATTACGTGCTAACATGACTTGTACCATATCATTAAGATCTTTATACTGTAGTGGTACATGACGAGGAGGTTGGCTATATGATTTTACATTTCCATTGTTGATCTGGTGAACCACAGCTTTCATGTGTCCGATAACTTTTGACTCCCAGACAAATACATCATAAAACCTTTTTAACGTTCTTTTCAACAATTTCACATGCTCCGAAGGGCAGTTCGCAAGTGAGCGCGACATGTCATATGTCTCCATTTGATCAGCCTTAATCGTTATTTTAAAACTAACAGTGTCTTTCCTATTGTAACCATCCAGTTTTCTAACTGAATTCCGAACAGTAAATATATTTTCTTTTAAAGTTTAGATATCCTTCACATTTTGTTAACAGGTCCTTCAGTACCATCGGTAGGTAACTAAATCATGCCCTATATAGTTAAACTCGACTGGTTACAGCTTCTCGATAGATTTTCGTGGAACTGCCTGTTAAAGTTAGTTGTCTGTGAGTAAATGATTATTAATATAATGGCTGCGTGAAGACTTTTAAATTTTATAGTTTACATCACTAACTGACCAGGTGTGTAGTTAAGCGTTTGCGAATGAGACAGAAGGTCTTGGTTTCGAATACCGCCTACGGGATCGTGGATGCTCACTGCTGAGCAGTCCCATATTAGGACGAAACGGCCGTTCAGTGTTTCCTGGTTTTCAGTGGTTGTCTAACATCAATCGACTTATAAATCCAACTATTAAATAATTAATTATTAAGACACTTTTATATGAAAACTATAAGGTAAACCGGACAGATTAAACGTAAGCCGTAAGAAAGAACAATAAAGTACACAAAACCAATGTGATAATCACTGTGAATAATAAATCATTATTATCACGGTAGGCTAAGAGTAAAAACAAATTGTTTTTGAACACATACAGGAGGTTCGTAGTTTCCGTATAGCCAAGGCTTCAATAAACCGTGGTATATACCCTAGAAGGTTTTGGTACAACACTACAAATGCTGACTTGATATCAACCTTATGAACAATCTCAACCAAATGTTTCTCCATGGTCGAAGATATCTGTCTATCTTGTGATCATATTTGACCGTTGGAACTTCTTTGTTTCTGTAACTATTTAGGTATGTGCTCCGCTACCTTAATTTGCAAATCACGATTACTCCTCCCTATGTACATGTTTCCGTAAATATAAATAAATTAATAAGCACAGTGGTCTCATCAACAATAACAAGTGAATTAATTGTTGGGCGAGACTATAATTTATGGACGACCTTTGAACGAACCTTAAATGACCTTGGGAAATACTAGTCAATCAAAAAACAGCAAGTATAGAGTAAAAATATATTATACAAAACCAAAGAATTAAAGTGCACGCACTTCGCTAACATGGTTTAAAAACTTTTCAAGGTTGAAAAGAGGTTTAGAGGTTCTGAAATTGTAGTACATACGATATAGGGAATCATCCATATGACTCCATAATAGTCGGCCTCTAGAGCCATGATGAAGTCCCGAAAACTATTCCAGTCTCGACCACATGGCTTCAATATTGTTTATGTGCACTCCGGTTGTTGAATGCAAAAAATGCTACTTGTGGATAACGACACGATGCACATAACCAAGCCTATGTAGGCATCTGTACGTTCTCCAATCACGCGTATTACTAGTGCTTTTATTATCCAGTTCGGAACAATTATAGTAATTTGTTTTGATCTAAATCTAAATTGAGAGAAAAATGTTCCTCTTCTAACAGACTTCTTCCTCCAACATCTACTATATCGAAAGATTGCATCATCAAAGTAGTTTGAACAAGGTCCACAAGACATTTGATTACCATAATCACAAATAAATTAACTTTTTAGTAGCCTCATTTGTTGTAGTCGCTGAATTATTACATTTTCTCTATAATCTACTGTGAATCAATTGTACATGAGCATCAGGTCAGTCAGTAACAACGTAGAACTTCGTACGTACGTATATCAGTTCGAGTTGCCACACTACATTAGCACTGAGATGCAGTTGTCGATTCAAATCCCATAGTGGTAGAGGTGGTAAGGGTATAAGCAGTAATTGGAAAGATTAGGGTTTGGAGATGTTATTCAAAGAGTATAATCCAGTGAAATAAATTTGGATAGAGAAAAAAGAGACAAGGAGGAATCAGTAGATTAGAATTTGTGAGAACACAAAAAATGGATGCACCTGCGACATTGCAAACGACTTTGAGCCATGCCATTCAAGGTCTCTAACCATCGGTTGCTATCGTCTCGTGGATCTCAACTAGGTAGTCTACACCTACCAATATGGCTTGGTCCACTTGTCAGTGATTTCATGAATTTGTGCCATATTTTGTTCTGGTCGCCCATAGCTTTCTTCCAACCTACTCCTATACCACTGAGCATCGCACGTCGAGGCAGTCGGTTGTTGGGCACGTGTCTCAGCCATCTCAATTGATGTGAACATCATGTTTTGAAATTGACACAGTGTCTTTGAAATCCCTCAAATCCTTTTGATTAGTTCGTTCATTAATTTATACTCTTGTCAAATATTTGATTTATTTCTAAATCATCTTCATCTATTTAAATATTTTTAATCAATAATACACTTTCTTATATTGATGCATATTTAATTTTAAATCTAAACGATTGATCTATTAATCGATAAACTAAAATAATCAATAATTTGAACTGTTCATTCATTTGAATCCCACACAGATATATATATGTTCATGTTATGTATGTTGTTTAAATAACTCCTCTTGTAGTTCTTCTAAAGCTACTGTTGGTCCCTAGCCGAAGTAAAGAAGGAGGGTTGAGTATAGGTTCGGCAATTTCATCCCGTAGAAAATAACTTTGCTAAGAAAAAAGAAATGCTAACCAGTAAGTAATGTTGTTTAAATGTGTCTCTCTCTATATATATGGATGTTTGTATATGAATGTGTTAAGTAAGTTGAATGAACTCAAAAGAATTTCTCTTTTTTTTCAATCATTATAATGTAATATTAGTAACATGATAAGATAGAAACAACCTTCAATTTGAAATGATTGATTGATTGGTTGAATTCATACTTTTAATTAGAGGTAGTTATAGTTAGTTAGAAACTAATTGAACTGAAAATACATATATGGATCTCATTAGGGGGGTGAATTTATTTCAACGGCAATTCTGGCTAACTAATCAAGTTGTTTAATACTATAATGAGTTTATTTATTTGAATTAATTGAATATAATTTGAGTAATGAAATATTTCTTTATGTTATAACTTGTGGCCTTTTATTTTATTGACGTGTAACGTAATGATACCGCTTACTAGAGAACAGTGACTTATCAACCGTATCCATGACACGTACGAGCAGTCTAGAGTCCTTATCGATCCTGCTCTTCGCCTAGTCCTGTTTGTTGAGTCCAGGACACCAATCTTAGTCTCCGTTATATGAACCATTTATTTCAAACATACTGAATTTATATTACAAACCAAACTGACTACATCGTACCATAAAATGGAAAACAACATTTGCAGAAGATCTAATTAAATGTAGCTGTGATTGTGAGAGACTGTAATCACTAGACTGGGCATAACTCAAGAATGGTAATGTTGTAACGCGTGTGGGTGACTGCAGGTTATTGATACGCAGCGTTTATATCGATCGATCGGTTACAGTGACACAGAAATACGTACGAACGACCTAGTGTCCTGATTGGCCCTGCTTCCCTGTCTATCCCAGCCAGTTGAGTCCAGAACGAAAGTCACAGCCTCTGAGATATGAATCATTATATTTCAAACACACTCTGTTTATATACTAACCAAGCATACCACATCGTACCATAAAAATAGGAAACAACATTTACACAATATTAAACAACTGAAGCAAATATCGACCAATAGGAAATGTACATTTAACGTCCAAGGACACCATTCGACTTGACACGATAATTATTGGCATATTCCTCTGCATACCTAACACCTCCCCCTCTTTTTTGAGGATCCGGAGTTGATATCCGGATTTTAAAATTTTCTGCGTCCGTCCTCCCCCGCGGAATAATGTTGGGTCCTCATGTACCCAAGTAACAGTTAGTTTGATTCTATTTAAGGCATATTTCGCGCATTGAGTAGAGGGATCACTAAAACTGACTAGATGATGAGGATTAGCGACACCAGACATGAGGTCATTAAGGTTTGATTCTTGTGAAACATATTCACCAGAACTCTTCAAGATTCCATCAGTGGATAATAGGTCACTAGAATAAACAGCTTCCTTGAAATTTGTATTAGATTCCTGACCATTATTTGATGCATGATACACATTCTCTGGCACGAGTTCTTCTTGTGTGCTGTATACCTCACATGTTACGGGCACAGTGGGATTTGAACCCACGACAGGGCATGCTTCTGAACTGGACATTTCTGAATCGCTGGACGGATCATGAGCGACTGCCTCGTTTGCATTGCTGCTCGTTAAGGATTCATAGAGGCTTTTGTTTTCATATTCATACCTCCTGCAGTCATTCTCGAGTTCAGTATGCAGCTGAGAAATTAATTCATCAATTTCTTTCACATCTCCAAAACACGGGAGATTTAGCAGTCGCGTGCGTAAATTGTCCAAAACATTCAACTGGCACTGTCTGAAACGCTGCTGCTGACGGTCAAGTAGTAGCTTTAATTGATCGGGAAGCATAGTCATTTTCTGAGACAGCAGGGTAATAAGAAATACTGTGACCAATTAATAACCAATGGCTTCCAAGAACACCGATAATAAATTCGGACGCTGATTGGTCAAAATAATTAAGCTGAATCTCGTCCAATTAGAGGGTTCCAAATTTTCTCTACCCCGTCGCCAATTGTTGTAACGGGCGTGACTGCAGGTTTTGATACGCAGCGTTTATATCGATCGATCGGTTACAGTGACACAGAAATACGTACGAACGACCTAGTGTCCTGATTGGCCCTGCTTCCCTGTCTATCCCAGCCAGTTGAGTCCAGAACGAAAGTCACAGCCTCTGAGATATGAATCATTATATTTCAAACACACTCTGTTTATATACTAACCAAGCATACCACATCGTACCATAAAAATAGGAAACAACATTTACACAATATTAAACAACTGAAGCAAATATCAACCAATAGGAAATGTACATTTAACGTCCAAGGACACCATTCGACTTGACACGATAATTATTGGCATATTCCTCTGCATACCTAACAGGTAAATCGTATATTAATAGTCTGTGGGTCAAAATAAAGCTTATAATAAGAGGAATATGAATATGCATAGTTTAGCTCCTTAACAATAATACAATAAACAGATATATGTATCGTATTGGTCCATAAATGGATCCCAAAAATTACGATTTTATTATTCTCGTTAGGATATATCACTTGACAATTAACTTTTTATGATTCAATATAATCAATATAAAATTTTGCATTTTATTCTTGAAAAAATCAATACTTGTAGCGTGGTGTTGAGTCGCGGTTGACTATGATCACCACTACAAGAAGTGCGCGTACCAGAAAGTTGATAAGATCCCCCGGAAGCTAATATCAGAAGGCAATTGATGGACATAGTCGAGATATATTTGCTGGTGACCTCGTGGTATCGAAAGAATACCGAGATCGTGTCACATTACAAGTCTGGTTACTGAGCGTAACCAAATTCGCGCGAGGTCACTATCAAAAGTAATGGAGTGTAATGGAGTGGTTATATGGCTGTCTTTAGCACAGTTAAACAAACGAGCACAGTAAAACAATCACTGTTACAATTGGTTGTAATAATGATTGTGTTCCATTAAATCAATCTCGTTCTCTTGGTAAAAGTAGGTCACTACATACTAATTAAGAATGCTGAGTGAATCAGCATGAAAAAAGAAATACAAATCGATTAGTTATGATCATCGATTACATAAATACAAAGATTGAAAGAAGGTAAGTATACATTTAAGTTAAAGAACCAGTTGATTTTCTTGAATGATTACATAACAATAAAAGAAGACTCCTTTGAAGCAATGTATCCACAGTTGATTACATGCTTTTGTATAGAACTAGTAATTGTTTTACATTCTCCTTTCTCTTTCCAAAGCATCTCAGAACACTATTTGGCGTAACTTTTAAAAGGAGAATGTAAAACAATTACTAGTTCTATACAAGAACATTTAATCAACTGTGATTACATAACAATTAAAACTAGGTAAAAAAAATCAGTTAGTTACTCAGAAGAGGTTGTACAAGATTTTTCTAAATGTCAATTCCAGTTTTTTTTCTAAGCAAATTCCTATACCTTACGTTGTGTGTTGAAGGTGCCATTCTACAAGTATTGGACAAACTGGGCAGGATTCAATGTATGGTCTCAAAATGCTTCAATCACGTGAATTGAATGACTTATAAGATGATGGTTGGAGGTAATCAACAGGAAACCCTGGATCTGAGCTTCGTGATACTTGGCACTCATTAGCAAGGTATACCTGTGATCTTGATTATAATGTTATTATAATGATATATATATATGTTGTTCAATCAATGGTATTGTGATATGTGCTATTGATACCGACAGATATACGTAGTATGTACCATCAACAATTGAAAGTGAAATGCCTGGTGGTAGCAGAAGTTTAAGAAGATCGAACAGAAAAGAACAAGAACAGAGAATGATTGCTGTGAAAGTGAAGGAACAATCAAGTCTGAGATGATTGATTGACATTATTCAACTGAAGTGTTTACTGTATGATTCTCAGATTTTACTGAGACGTTCTGCAATTTTGTTTTCAAATACACTCGATTATCCCCACTTGTGTTCTCGTTCATTACAGTAGCACTGTGGTATGTGTTGATGGCGTTGACAGATATATGTAGTATGTACCGTCATCAGTCGAAAGTGAAATACTTGGTGGTAGCAGAAGGTTAAGAATACTGAAGGAAAGAGAATGAGAACAAAGAAGGATTGGTGTGGAAACAAAAAAACAATGAAGTCTGAGATAATTGATCGACATTTTACGAATGAAGTATTTACTGTATGGATCTTAGATTTTACTACGAGATTCTTTTATTTTGTATTCAAACACATTCGAATGTCCACAAATTTGTCCTCGTTCACAGCATTTGGTGTCACTGCCAACCAGGAAGTGGGAAGGGTGCCGTTATGCCGACGCCGTTGCGGACCTAGATCTGAGGTGCTAGTTGGGGCGGTCTGTTACTCAATTATTCAGTTCAGTTGTCGAATTTCCGAGCGTCATTTTTTATGGTTACGCGAAAACAATTAAGAACAGTCAATAACTTTAAAGTTGCACTTTTGACAGACTGAATACAATAAATAATCATAAATAAACAAATTCAGGGTAGGAAATTACAAATTATAAGCACAAAACTGTTCTTTACCTATTCTAATATGAATAAAATTCATATTTATATTCAAACGTAACTGTCTTACAACCTCCATTATTAAAACTTATATTTGATTAAACACTTTGTTATTGTACTGTATTAAACCTTATTTATTGTCTCTTCTATTTCTTGACATGAAGAGCCTTAACGTGATTTTTCAAAAATTCTATCAATAATTATGCGATGATATCAACTTTAAAATCATTTTTTTCATTTGAACAATATAATTACACCACTGACCTATGTCATTCTTTATTGTTTTCATAAATAGTTCTGAAGTTTATGATTTACATCATAGACGAACTTTACTTCGATGATCACTGAAAGCAAACACTCTCATTCTAACAAAGGACTTTTTAGTAGTCCCTAACTATAAATCCATCTCAGACCTAGAACTAATTATCTTCAAGTCGCGCAGCGAATGTTTAACTCTTAGACTGATGAACTGGTATCTAATAGTTTACATTGGTAGGTAACTGTCACGCGCACAACATCATCGAATTTTTAACATTAACGACTATTTGATTAGATCATTATCATTTGATTATTTATTCATTTTAGTATTATTCATTAATATTGTGATGTGGGCTACTAACATCGATAGATATAAGTAGTATGTATCGTCAATCGAAAGTGAAATGCTTGAGAAAATCAAAGAAAAGAACACGAGAACAGAAAGCGATTGATATAGAAATTAAGGGACAATGGAATCTGAGACAATTGATTGACAACTTTCAACTCAAGTGTTTACTGTATGATTCTCAGATTTTGCTTTGTATTTAAATACATTCGACTGTTCACACTTAGTGTTCTCATTCATTACAGTATTATTGATTCATTCATAACCTTTTTAAAAAAATGTTTGATATATCCGAGCGAATTCCTACAAGTAAATAAACTTTGATTTTATTAGGAAAGTATCGAGAAAACGACAATAGAAGCGTAGAAAAACATTTTCTTATACTTAAAGCTAAGTTGACGCAATAGAATACGCTTGAAAAAAAACTAAACTCAGCTTACTAAGTTTAACAAATGGTAAACTGTAATTTTTGTAGGAAATGATTTTCTACGCAATTATTACCCATTATTTAGGTACTTCAATTCAGTCAAGCTATTATTTACTTAAACACATAAACATTAGTATAGGGAGGCACCCAACAGATATGTGCCATATTTCACCATTCGATTTGTGTGAGGTCTGGGATACTTTCCGGGTGCCCAAACCGAAGCAGCGGGTTTTCTTAGGGGGCCACACTCATAGCCTTCGATCTAAAGGTCCAATCCGTAAGGCAGTGGGGCAACGTAATGAGATTCAGTCCCATGTTAGTTGGAGACCAACGATTGGCTCATACATCCTTTGTTCCTTCAGGATCCTGGAGCACATGTATACCATTGGTTTGGAATGAGGGCTTTCCAGCTCTCCTAGATGGATCCTCCATATCTAACAGTCCGGTTAAAGTACCGAGCATTCAATTTTCGTCCTCTCAACTTCGTAAACTCCCGTGGTTCGAGAAGGCATTGGCTAGGACTGCCCTGGCGGTGGTTACATGCACGTAGCCATGTGACAGCATTCGGAGAGGGAGATCTGACTCTCTTCACTCTCAGCCGTGCCAGGACATTTTCTAATGTTTATCGACTTACCTGTCTTAGCTATTAGAAGACATCTATACAAATTTGGGATTTCTCTTTCGCTGAATGCATAAAACAATTATAATTCCTTGAACTAATGTAAATGGATATGTTTTAGTTAAGTATTCATTTGTTGTTTATTTTACCAACCGTGTAGATAACCTTGACAGTTTCTATAAACGCCATTTGTTAGAACTAATTATTGACTAATGAGCCCTTATTATAGCTCTATCAACATGGTGTTATGCAAGATATCCTGAAATTCAAGACACGGTTGGAATTAGTAAGCATTTATATTTTAAAGTCGATATAGTACTGATATGATGAAGAATAAGTAGATCAGAATTCGTGTACGTTAAAAGAAATATGAAGCAAGTTATGATCATCAACTGTCAAAAAAACCCTACGAATAATATTAACTATCCTTTCAGCACTATAGTAAAACAAATTAATATGTAACAGCATAGGTTGGTTGGTTAAGAGTTGACCCCAAACAACCAAGTATATGCCAAAACAGTATTGTTCAAGTATTCATTCACTTCCTTATTTTGTATAAGCATTATATTTCCTATTATCTTATATTGAATGTTGAAAGCGTTTGTTTGTCTGAACAGATAATCCCACGCTCCACTGTGACTGAGCTAAGATAGAAATAAAGACCTATTCACTACTTGTCTGGTTTGTTCTATCAATAGCACGAGGGTTACCTATAGGCACGAAAAATATACGTTCTTCTGAATTCTAGTTAATAAAATTTAAATTAAAACAAACATATCAGGAAACTTACCTTTATAAAACTAATTCTATCGCATATATCTTATGCGCTCATATGTTCACATATAGAAGATACACACCAAACGTCTCTTGGAAAATTAGCTAAAACTGTTTTGTTACAATGTACTATTCAAAGTTTTCAATGCGTTGCGAAACGGTTACCAAAAAATATTTGAAATAGTTGTACGAAATAATGATTTCGTTCTACGTGATTGCTCACTGACTAAACCTCTACGTTTGTTTATTTTTTTAACCGACTTTATATCTCTCTTTTACACATGTTCTAAGAAATTTATATCTCTCTTCGGGATGCATATGTTTAATGGCCCTATATATGATTTCAGTTAAATCCCATAATATTTATCATCAAAATATACATGCAAACAATCCTCGAATACATTTAACAGCTGCAGTAAATTTTTTCTGAGCCACCTTTATAACCTTCGTATTAATACTTTCTCAGTAGCGTCATTTAGAAACTGTGAATTGAAGTACACTGACTCCTTTGAAATAGTTGTTGTATTCGGTCTTATGTTTATTGAATTTTTTAGAGGCGCAATATCTGGCTTCAGTTAAATCTCATAATGTTTGTTATCAAAATATACATGCCAGCAATCTTCGAATACACTTAACAGCTTAATTAGCGTCAGAGAATAACGTGGTAAAATAAGTCAAATACGATAATGAAGTTTGAATATACATATTTCATACATTCATTGATCTGGAAAGACAATCGAAGTGGAGAAAGTGAAGCGAAATGAAGTGGCTCGCAATGGAGAAGGTCGGCGAACCAACTCAATTTGATGATCAAGTGTGACTCAATATTCATATTCAGATAAAAATAAGTTACAGATACGTGATGAATAAGGCAAGCAATCAACATTCATATGATCAGATAAAAACAGTCATAATTAATAAGTGAATAACTGACAAGCTCAAAATATGGCTTGAGAGTAATGAATACATTGTCCTGTCCAGAAGCCAGAGTAAACTATTTGGGCTTAACGAAGTTCCAGTCACTAAAACGCCTTCTTGGTCCAAACCGCACAATCCTCAAAGCCGAAATGGGTTCTTCAAAAGCTCCAGACGTCATATCGTTGATTCTTACGATACGGCGAGTCAGGATAAATAACGTTCAGACTGCCACATTATATTGCATTGGCACTGGGCCGTAATCACTTAACCCTCAAAGCTGAATGCGGGACAATTGGGAAAATAGATATTCAACATCTAACGTGGAGAAAAACCCAACGATGAAAAGGCGGGGACAAGAAATCGGGTTGATTCGAATTAATCGGGTGGCATGGCTCAGCCTCGTAGGCATGGTCGCTCTCTACAACCTACTTTTACTCATACTAAATATATTGTTCTATCTACAGTCTAAAAGTGTTCCTCATCATATATTGGTGATTGTTACGATGCGATGAGTTGGTGTAGATAATGATGTGACTTCCACGTAAGATCTTAAAGATTTTTCTATCATTCTAACAGTACTGATAATGGACCTAGACCATAATTCTAAAGACTCACCCTATTTGATGTTCTTAGATTGCTTTCTGTGGTGATTGCTGGAAAAAGAATGTAACAAAGGACTTAAGTTATTTGAGTCCCATAGGTTCTGACATTCACAGTATGGTGTTTGGACAGGCTCACTTTGTGATCATTTGGCTTCTCCCTACTTTCTGTCTTTATTATACCTTTTCGTAGCTCAAGTGAATCTCACTGGCCTCTTCTGGAACTTTTAATTTCAATAACTGAATATGCTACCACAGTTATTGACAAACGTATGCAAAAATTAATATCACATTGCACTAAAAGTTTAAAGACCAAAGAAGTATAACATAATTTTCTTATCAACCCTGGGACATATGTATGGACAGTATGCCTTACAACCATGCAACTGAAATCTCTATATTTAAAGATAAGATTCTGTGACAATTAGATCTTCCCCGTAAATTATGATAAGGAAGGAAAATCTTTTAAAACGCACTGCAGCGACCGAACAACCAATATTTGGATGGAACAACGGACAAACGAACCCAAAATTTATTCGACTAGACCAGACCACGTTCCTCTGTATAGCTCGCAACGCGTTTTTGAGATACTCGTATTATATTTTATCAAAACACAAACTCTGTGCTCAATATAAACGGTTCTAATTAAGAAAACAGAACCAATTACATCTGAAATGCAAAATTCCTCAAACGGTCCGGTCTATCCTATACAATCAAAAGTTTCTCTAACACAAGTTTGCGTGCTAAATAACAAAAGGAACAGTGAATACAGAAGAGTTCAGTACCTCGGAATCAATGAAAATATTCTCAACAAGATGGGATCAGATATCTATCTGCAGGGACTTTAGCAATCTTCCCAAGCAGACAGTCAGAAGGTTAAAACTCATACATTGAGCTACGCCGTGACCTTGTGCTTAGTCAAACACAACCTTACTGTCAATAGTCCGACAACATGCAATAGAAAATTAGGTAACAAAAGGTAAGTCTTTAATCGAAATCACATAATAAAGGCTCAAATGGGGAAGGCTGAAGATAAAAGATATGGTAAAATACACAACAACGAGAAGGAACAAATAAATGATAATACTGTTCAACAAAGAAGCTGCAGAGGGACTTTCATCATTCTCTTTCCGTTACACGCACTCTAAACCTTAAGAGAGTTCTTATCTAAAGTGTTGTCATTTGGCCAAAAGTGTTCCATGTAGTCTTCACTTCACCCATATTGTAGCATTATTGAAGAAGCTGCAAATTTTTCGGTCGTCTTCAGTGAGCTGATATCTCACGACAGACCTGGTTAAACTCCACTGGTAACCGCTTCGCACTAGAACTCCAGGAGTATCTCTTGATATCAGTCACTAATAGGCAGATGATTATTAACAGAAGGGGTTTGAGGAAGCCGTTACCAATGGAGTTCAACCAGGTCTGTTGTGAGATATCAGCTTACTGAAGACAATGGTATACGGTGGCGCAACTTCGTGGGTTGGTTGAAGTTAGACATTAACACCGTTGGATGCCGGCTCAGTGGTCTAATGGTTAAGTGCTCGCGCGCCAAACCAGTAGGTCCTGGGTTCGAATCACGGGGGTGCATGATCGTAGATGCGCACTGCTGAGGAGTACCATACTAGGAAAAAACGGCCATCCAGTGCTCCCAGGTTTTCCATGGTGAACTAGCTTCAACTGACTCATGATTTCAATCTGTGGAATTTCTAGAATCTCCACAAACCCCTTCTGATATAATGAGGTTCGTCAAAAATGTGGAATTATGTTGTAATATCGGGCTGTTTATTCAAAGTATTCAGTTGACTTATTTCAGCCTATTACTATGATTGCGTATTCCATTCGGGATTAAGCTGCCCATCGAACACACTTTTTACCGGTTTGTTCGGCCCTACAAACAGTTGAGGAACATAGTATTTTATCCTTTCCATTAGGACTAGAATATCTTAGCGTTTAAAGATGAGGTACAAAATCAGCTCATGGCCTAAAGATCATACCATGAGAAAAGTACAAAATAAATGAATCTACACCTTATAGAATATGGGGTTTTAAGAGGTGAAATCGTAATGATCTAGAGCATCATAACTGTATCTGTGACTGATTTTAAACAATTTTCAGAGTCCGATCCGAACACAAACCTATATAAAAGTAATAGTACAGCACAACACACTCGATTATAAGAGCGCCTGTAGAATTATGGTCTACTATAATATTAGTACAACTCTAATAATACACTTAATCATAAAATTGTAGATTTGTCATGGTGTAACTGTCTAGTCTATCAGCTCTTATATGGAAGTCACATCATTATCTACACCAACTCATCGCATCGTAACAATCACCAATATATGATGAGGAACACTTTTAGACTGTAGATAGAACAATATATTTAGTATGAGTAAAAATAGGTTGTAGAGAGCGACCATATCTACGAGGCTGAGCCATGCCACCCGATTAATTCGAATCAACCCGATTTCTTGTCCCCGCCTTTTCATCGTTGGGTTTTTCTCCACGTTAGATGTTGAATATCTATTTTGCTATATTCTCTCGTGTTAGTGGCTTATGCCACTGCACGCATTATGCTTTTTATATGTAGCCAATGTTTCAAAGCCCACAACAAAGTCCATCAAGCTTTTCAACTGAAATCTTTATTTATTCCAAAGGACTCAAGGTCAACATCCTTTTATAATTTACCAATCTTTCTATTATTCCTGCTTGTTTCAAATGCCTTACTTTCTGTTTGAAGTAATTGGTATCAAAAACGAGCTAGTTAGGCGAAAGTTTCATTCATCCTGTTGAAAAACTGTTGAACCGTTCGGTCATTTGGCTTACTGTTATGTACTACTTTACAAGACTACTACAATCGCCATAGATCAGGTCCGCCGATAAGATCTGAACATGTCAGTGTTCGAGCATAGCCTAAGGGTACAGTACTAGTCCCAAGATCAACTCATGCGAAGGAATCTAAAGGAAAGAAAAGCATGTAAAAGAGTAATCCGTAGACTCAGTAATGATATAGCACGCATGTTTATTTAACAATCAAAGCAATCAGTAATAAGTTAAAGTGACAAAGACATGAAGTTAAGGCGGTTTATCCACCAAGCTCAGAAGTTATTGGAGTAGGATTTCGAATTCGTTAATTATATTCTTATGACTAGATACCTAGATTCCTGCCTGGAGGTATTAGTGATTCACTGCCACTAGGTACGGAAGCCCGTTAAGCGGAAGCTTGTTTTATTCTGTCCACAATCATTCGAACCATTTGAAAGTTTCCAAAGAATGTAGATTGGATATTGGAGGTGCGAAGCGCCTAATTGCAAACTTGACAGGTTGGCGCGATGGTGAGTTGTCTTATATCTAGCATCCAAAAATTAAGGTTCTGTTGGCTGCCTCTGTGTGTACTCGTGATGGTAAAGGTATGTTCATAGTGTGAATTTACATTTAACCTATTAAGCTCTGGTGTCTCGACAGTTTGTGGAAATGACAAAGGCAAGAATTGAAGGATTAATAGCGACATTTCCAAAGCTTCTTGGGACAGGTTAGTTTTCACTTTTTATTTCTCGAAGACTCACAGTTCTTGTTCATATGTTGTATTCAATAGATGTAAGGTAATTCCTTTATTTCAGCTCCAAATGTGCTCAGTTAGACTTATGTCATATAAATTAACCGTTTTCTGGTTGTTATACAAATATTGTCAGTCAGTTATTAAATGCAATTACCTGCTTACAGAGTTAAGTGTGTTGTTGTCCAGTGATTGAAAATGTTTGACTTAAAATCATTTATTAGGTGATTTACGTATTTATACGAAAAGTTTTTGCAGAACACGACTTATAATCCTAGTTGGCGTACTAATCTGACTTGGCCTAATAGCTTTTCTTTGAAACTGGAAACTAACGTAAAGTATCGTCTGAAATACTTTGCTTAACAAAACTCAGCTAATAATTCACTTGTTTAGTATATTCCTTTATTGATATATCTGGATTTGTGATTGTATAAACCAGGTGTACGGTGATTAATCAACGCTTATTTCTAATTAGTTCATCTTATTGGGAATGTAAACGTGTAAATTCTCAAAGTTTTTATAACATACCTGTTACGCTAGTAGGGTGGAGTTTATAAACTGTAGTTGTCAGCTGAAAATAGATTTCTCGTATTGTCTTATTTCCCATATAGTGTTGACTCCGTATTCGCACTGAGGAAACGTGGTTTCAAGCCTGAGGACATTTCCCCTTATGAAACCCTACGATATTTGTATATCTAAATCATGGATATATCAGATTTTTAGCTCGCCAGAACCGTTATTGCCCATATTTTTTGCTTCTTAGGTAAACAACATACATTTGTGGAAACAGAATCTGTGCGGTATGTTTACCAACCTTTGGAAAAATTGTATGTTCTTCTGATAACTACCAAAGCTAGCAATATACTCGAAGATTTGGAGACATTACGGCTCTTTGCACGTGTGGTACGTTTAAGAAATATTCTCACTGATCATTCTATTTTTAATGTTCTCTTTGACTACATATTCTTTTCTTGTACTTATAGATACCGGAGTATGCTTGTGGTACCGATGAAAACGATGTACTGACACATGCTTTCCAACTTATTTTCGCATTTGATGAAATCATAGCTCTAGGTTATAGAGAAGATGTCAACCTGTCACAAATTCGAACATATACGGAAATGGACTCACACGATGAACGCGTGTTCCGTGCTGTACAGGAGGTATGTTCTCAACTACTCCGTCTGGGGATATTTCTGTTTATTTAAAAAAAACTTATTTTGAGCTTTACATTGTCGCAAATTCGTCTATTCTTTCACTTTTGTACTGGTAATGTCACTAAGGTTCACATTCCTCCGTTGGATTTGTAGACATACTTTAGCTAGTAATTTTGTTTTCGATTTTTCTAATCTTTTTCGAACTCTTTTCATGTGTTGCTTTCTAGAACAAAGAACGTGATGCTAAAGAGCAAATGAAACAGAGAGCACGTGAACTACAACAAGCCCGACTAGATGCTGGAAAACGCTCAGGTGGTATGAATCTTTCAGGATTCTCTAATTATCGTGGTGGGAAAGGAATGGGTGGTCTGTCGAATGATTTAAGTAAGCTTTCCTGTGTTTATTTGGATTGTGATGGAAGTAAAATATTGTCTACTAATATGTCAAAATTGTAAGGTGGTCACATTTCTCATATTTCCGTAAGTGGTTTATCCACTTACCGTATGATTTTCTTACATATTTCTTTTGATTCATAGCTTCTTTTTCGTGTCGTTTACGCAAATCGCTTTACAAGTACAAGTTCTTTTTGTGAGAGGTTATTACATTATATAGGTGCTCAAATCTGATAACATGGTGCGGGGTTTAAACCTACTGAGTATTGATTTGAAGCTGGGTACTGCCCTAACTTCTTACTGCACCGTACTTTATGTGTGTTACAAATTGGTAGTTAAGTAGAATGCAAGGTTTGATGAGAATATTTACACTTAACTGCAGAATTTACATGCAAGATATTATAAGCTTGTAAAATCTGCTATCCCAAAATTGCGACCAGTTACTTATTTGATATTCGTCAGCTTACCATTTGCGAAGTGGCCACTATTTTATGATATTAAAAGTGCTAATTTATTCAACGAAGACAGTTATTGCTAATACTGGGCATTAATATACAGAATAGTTCATCATTGCACATTTTTGATATGAAGGAAAGCAGCTAGTAAACTCGTTAAGCATTTAATGTGCCGGTTGAATACTTTCAGGCCGAGTATTTATCATAATATGACTGAACGGGTTAGATTAGAGAAATTCTCGTAAGCTCTAAGGTGTCATGGGATGTTTCGAATTTTGCGTTTTATTATTTTATTTATTTATTTGAACACAAACATTGGTACAAGTGGGCACCAAATACACAATAACAATGAGGTCAGTGACAGTTATCACTGATATGCGTGAGGGCTGTCATACTGCCCGGGTGCCCAAACCGAAGCAGTAGGTTTACGTAGGGATCACACCCGGAGCCTTTGACCTGGAGGTCTAATCCACAAGTCAGTGGAGCACCGTTAGTAGATGCAGTCCCATGGAAGTCGGTGGCCAACAATAGGTTCATACACCATTTGTTCCCTCAGGATCCTGGAGCTCATGTGCACCATTGGTTTGCAATCAAGATTTTCCAACTCCCTTAGGTGGATCATCCATATCTACTAACCCAGTTAAAGCACCAAACATTCACTTTTCGTCCTCTCGATTTCCTAAACAACACCTGTAGTTCTAGAAGGCAGTGAGTGGGACTTACGTGACCGTGCTTGTATACACGTGTCTATGTGAGAGCATTTATAGAGGGAGAGCCGACTCTCATCATCCTCGACCATATCAGGGCATTTCGGGGCTATGCTATATGAGCATTTAAAGCTATGTTAGGTTTTGTCACATATTTTCCTTTTGCTAAAATTTTTTAGTGTAACATAGTACACCATTTACCTGTTTGTGAGGTTTGTAGAGTTATTAAATTCAACTGTGAAGTTTTTAAAATAGAAAAACCGTTCTCATGGCTGATTTGCATGTGTATGTTTCTACCGTGTTATCAACAGATGAACCTCGTGTAATCGTCATGAAAGATCGTTTGGGAGATGGGAATACGGATGTTCAAAGTTTGCCTACTACAAATCCAGCAACTATCTTAGCATCAGTGAAACGAAGTGGTATGCAACTTGGTGGTGGCCAGGGTGGTTTAAAAAGCATTGATCAGTTTGTGAATCGTCTAAAAGCCGAAGGTGAAGTGGTCAATGAAGATGTTATGAATTTAATTAGCGGATCAGGCGGAGCAGATAACGTAGTGAGTACTAATTCAACTTCTGCTTCAACTCAAAAATCCCATGTTAAAAAAGAAAAGTAAGTCGTATGCTTCAGAGTCTAAAAAGATTTATTCTGTCGAATAAACATGTTAATGGTTCAAAGAAAAGTAAACATTGATTTATATCCATTTTCTGCATGCATTAGTTTAAAAGTATTAATATCTTACAAGTACAATCAAGCTGGCATTTAAGCATATTCATTCCTCTATAAAGCATAGAGAACCTGGAACAAACGTACAACAGTCTAACTTATCTCACCTTATACCGGTACACTTCAAGAAGACTAATTAGATATCTTGTAATAATAGTGGTGGACATTTGAGAAGCAAACAAAATCTTAAAACACAGTACAGAACTATGTTATACTGTAGATTTAGGATAAGATTAAAAC